>CM059046.1:37801388-38280814 GCA_030279155.1 Forsythia viridissima | reverse complement strand
TTAAGTCTCTTTTTAGGCCCTTGTTATTTCATATGTCAACACCTCCAATGAAGATGAACCGAATATTCCGGGTGCCCGACCTACAATCTTGGAATCGGGTTCGGGTCCTTCGGTCAATATATACATCATCCATCACGGCGACGAGGCCAAAATATGTGGAGGATTGAGCGGTGGAGTTGGCCATAGCCACCCGAATATTAGTTGGATTTTTGCCACTAACAATATCATGAAGGTAAAAGTGAAATTCAGTCAACCTTTCCTTTGCATGATGAAGATCTTTGAAACATTTTTTTAACTGATTTGGGGTCCTGAGCAATGCCATTGCTGCATTGTGGAATTACGAATATTGAACAAACCATTAAATTATGTAATGTTTCTCCATCTCTCAAAAGAAATATAATTTATTACGAATTAGAAACCCACCCTTGTATTTATACTTGCATATGATAGAAAACAGGCATATAGTTACGTGTCAAACGGAAGAGAGTATAAGTCGGGTGCTCGAAATTTTGTGTTACATACGGTAATATTGATGGATTGTACACAATAAAAAAGAGAGAACAAGAAAGAAAAAACAAAAATTTACATGGTTCGGGAGTGTGCCTATTTCACAGAGATAATCAGATGTATTTCTTTATATGAAAATAATAGATTTACAACATATCCTTATAATAATTTAAGAGCCTTAAATTTGTCACTGCACAATTTTCGTCCAATACGCCGTCGTTTTTCACCTATCATTTAATTGTACTACCTACTTCACTCGCCTACTTTCTACTTTTTCACAGCCAAATTTATCTACATTTTCCATACTTATTTCCATAGTTGTTCTATTGGAGCTTAGAATTCAACCGGACTATTCGAACTCGTGGTCAAGCAAGTTCTCAGTAAGTGTATATTATTTGTACATTATTGTAGTGACAATGTAAAAAATTTTAAGCAGAACTTCATTCTTATTTATAGAACAAAACTGTTAATTTTTACATATTTTTAGGATATTTCAAATATTTATGTGTAAGTTTGTCTGAAGCTTAAATTTCTCCCGCTAATGAGTTCTCAGTAATACATTCGCTGACTCGACAACTATGTTAGTTGATATTTGTTTGAAACTTAATTCTTGAGAATTGTTGAGGGCCAATTGAAATTCCATTGGGTCCTGATTGAAATTTGATTACCATAACCGACCACAAAGTCATCAAACTAACTCGACAAGGTTGTCGAGTTACCCACGAAGTCACCAAACTAATTCGACAACCTTGTTGAGTTAGCTACGGTTGTCGAGTGGCTCGAAAACCGTATTGGTTGTCGAGTTAGCTAACTCGACAACCTTACTCTATCCACTACTTGCATGTTTTATTTTAGTTATATTAAATACCTTTGGAAAGAAGTCACTTTTTGCATGCCAATGAAATTTATGTAGAGCCTTTATCAAAATTGGAGAATAAATTCATAGGGACCACTATTAAGTAAATGTTTTAAGCTTAGCAAAACATGCACATTGTAAAACTACATAAATTGTATCATGCTATGTGGTCCATTGCATTTTTGTATGTGTTTGTGAGTGGCTTCTTAAAATCTGCATGATTTTCGTATTTTTATAGGCTTTTGTCCATTTTCATGTTTTTGTGGAGTTAGCTTTAACTATTAATTATACATATTTTAGTTGATGGGGATAATTTTTCCTTTTGTTCTTTTTCTATTTTTTTATTTATTGTTTATTATTTAATACAACTAAAACAGTTAGTTGTATTAAAGTGTTAATAAAACCAATTCAATATTCAAATTTACATTTAAGATGTACCAAAAATGTTGTCTATAAAGAAATTTTAGCTTTGGTGTATTTATAGTATACTTATAAAATTTATGTAGTTTACAAGATATTTTTGAAATCAAAATTATATATTGCAATTCTTGCTATTCTTGCCACTTCTGGAGCTCTGGTCAAGATAATTTTGTAAGTATTTTATTTTCTAATTTGTTTCTCAAAATTACAAATATGAAGCATTCCATTTAAATCATGTTTGTATACAATTTGGTTTCACAATTTAATTTTTTTCTTCTTCTGTTGATTGGATCACATTATATTTATTTAGATCAATGATCTGGTAATATAGTAATAGGTTGATATAAACAATGTAAACAAATCAACAATGTATACAAATTAGAGTCCTGTGAATCTATATTGCATATTTATATTTATAGTATTCCAGTTTCCATACTTGTTCTTTTAAAATATTTAGGCATAAAAATTGATTATATATGATATGGATCTATGATGAGATAAAGAGAGCATATATGCATTACTGCTTTTTTTCCTCCCTTTTAATCTACAATGCTGAGAGGCGGTCTTGCGAGGTCCAGGTTCTCATTTGAATTAATAGATGAAAATGAGCTCATAAAAGTCTACTGTGAATTGTAAACATTTTGAGGAATCAGTTTGTAAGACAACCTATTAGTGGCTTTGTCGATGCAATTTTGAATATGGCTACTTTTTTCCTGTTAGGATCTACAATCCCAAATGTATACACATCAAGCTTTGGAGTGATTAATCCATTCTCCAAATACTCAGGAGCCATGTAACCTTTTGTCCCTACAGTGTGCCTTGTCAAGGCAAATTGACTTTCTTGATCGTCTATTGACCTTGCTAGTCCACGATTTTGGCTCTGAAATCGCCATCAAGAAGAACGTTGCAGTTATTCAAATCTTTGTGCACATGTGGAGGGGACGTGTAGCGATGGATCTATCTAAAGAAATCTGTACTCTCTGGTTCCAGGTCAATAACTTTTGATCAATGTTGTGAATCCACAGTGGTCCATTGATAGCATATTCATAAACAAGGTATGAGTTGCCCTGATTGAAACCAATAGGCATTAGATTGAATTGATTGATTTTGTTGAGTAAATTGATCTCTTTCAATATATCTTCATTCATTTTCTTGATGGCAGCAAAATCTTCATTAATACTATCAAGATACACAGAGCCCTTAATCCAACAAGCAGGACTAAAATCATCTGTTGCTACTGGATATTGAGCATCCCACAAGTCCTGTGATTTTTCACCCTGTTGCTTTGCAATGACAATAACTCAAGGACAAACTCTGTTGATTTATATCTTCCAGTTCACATGGACAGTATATGTAGCATTATCTTAGAGCTAAAACACTTTGTTGTATTAAAGTTTTGATAAAACCAATTCAAAATTCAAAATTCAAAATTACATTTAAGATTTGTTTGTAGCTTTGGTACATTTGTATACTTGTAGAATTTATTTAGTTTACAAGATATTTTTTGAAATCACAATTATATTCTTGGCAATCTGGAGCTGTGGTGAAATGATTTGGTAGGTATTTTGTTTTCTAATTTGTTTTTCAAAATTAAGCGCTATTTCAATCATGTTTGTTTACAATTATATTTTTTTTTCTTCAAATCGAGAGACTTTAGATTTGTCCAACAAACGTTATTTCAATCATGTTTGTCCAACAAAAATTTTCACCAAACTATGGAGACTCTCGACAAACTCCAAACTCTATTTCATTTTTTATTTATTTAGATTTTGTATATTTTTTTCTAGAATTTACAAATATATATTTTTTTACTAATGGAAATTAAAAATTGATACAAAGTATTATATAATAATATAATTTAATATAATTACAACTAATTTCTCATGGAACAAATAGGAAAAATGTGTAGTATCTATTTTCTATTTTTTTATATTTTCACGAATATTTTGATTCTAATACTTTTTATTGAATATTTTTTATTTTTATTAATGTAATGTATCATTATTATCATTATTTGTGTCAGTAATCATCATCATTAATTGATACTAACTGAAACTTCTTCTTCTATAACATTTTTTTGAATAAAATCTACATTTTTTCCTACTTTTTACTCAAATTAGGTATTTGATATCTCTAAGCCATACTTCTGCTAAATTGTCGTGCTGCAGCTGGCCATAGTATTTGATTTCTCCAGCAGATATACGTAGTCTGCTAATACAGTACTTTGAAGTATGGTTCTTAAGAAAATAAATCAAGTTTCACACGTTTACTCTGTATTTGATTTCTCCAGCAGCCATACTTTGTCTGCTAAATTGTCATAATACAGTACTTTAAAGTATGGTGCTTACGAAAATAAATCAAGTTTCACACGTTTGTGTACTGTATACATCTATCTATTTATATCCCTACAATAAATCAAAATATCATCTCATTCACTCAGCTAGCTAGCCAAATTTTCTTATTGTCTTCATCTTCTTTATAAATATAACAGAATTTTAACTTGTCAATCTTCCACAATCTCACAACATGAGTAATGAGTTTCAATTAATTCTTGAAGTTTCTCAAAAACTACTGGATGGACAGTGAAGGTTGTAGTTACTGAGAAATTTTTACCCAGAATTGCTCAAAAAAGTCTAACAAAATATCAAAATTTGATACTTATGGACTCAGAGGTAAATTTTACAAATATGCACTTCACTCTCTTTATATCAAAAGCTTTATCAAAATTATTAATTTCTGAAATTTCTTTATTTACCAGGGATCAACAGTTCAGGCAACATTGTATGGTCAGAACATTTCAGCTTTTCAAGATGAATTGATATTAGGAAAAACTTATTTAATATCAAATGCACTGGTTAAAGTAACAAGTGCAGAGTACAAAGCAAAATCTGGAGAAGTGCAATGGACAATCTCAAGACGAACTATAATACGCCATGTTGAAGAAAACAATAGCAACCTGTTAATTTCTACATATAACTTCACTGATTTTGAAGATCTTCCAAAGTATGTAGATTCTAACATAGACATAAGTCAGTAAATAGTACACTTTTGAACATATTACACTAAATCTGCTAAGGCTAATCTACTGACTTTTTTATAGGTGTGGCTGCATTGATAATTGATATCAAACTTCGAAGGGTTATTCAAACACGATTTGGAAAAGAATGTCAAGTACAAGATTTGGTGCTCATAAACAAAAAGTATAACTATATTTAGTTCTATATTTATTACAGTTCATACACATATTTTAATTTTGTATATACTTTAATACTATGTGGAATTTGTCTTACCTACACCCAAAATATATAAATAATAGGTTTGACATTATTCTCTTAACCATGTGGGAAGTATTTGTGGACAATGAATGCAAATACATCTCTCCAAATCTTAAATAAAATAAAAAAACCAATTCTTATTGGAAAGCATTTCAAAGTAACGTCATTCAATGGTAATCCATCATCTTCAATAAACTTATCATTTTAATCTTTGCATAACCAATAGATATATTGCTATCTCTTATTTGCATTTACATCTTCAGGTTTATCATTGTCAACAAAGACAGACAGTTATTTCTTCCTAGATGGAGAACTCGAAATTGTGGAAGAGTTTAAATCTTGGTAAATATATATAAATTATTTGTTCATCTATTATACTTTCAGTAATTATATTCAAATTAGAACTTACCTATTGTTTTTGTACTACTAGGGGACACACAAATTCTAAAATGATTGATGATATTGTATGTGAGAAATATTATTTAAGTTTGACACCATCGAAGCTATTTTCTAAGCTCTCTGTTCCAACAAATGAAAAAGACTTCACTGTAATCGGAGTATTCAATGGCTCAAAACTGTGGTGCAATGCTTGATACTTTAAACTAATTTATGAAATTGTTCAATGCTCAATATAATGATTTATATATTGTTGTGTTGTCAGAAACAATTTTTTTGAATCAAATGGAGAGCATCTGTTAAAGTTCTGAACCAAACATACTGGTATATGAGTTTTAATAATTGCAACAAAATTTCAAATAAAAATTATGGTGATATATACCAGTGTGTTTTCTGTAAATACGTTGACGCAAAAGCAATTCCAAGATAATAACACTCTATTTAGTTACCAAATTAAATATTTTTAAACTTTTATTTGGATATATTTTATTTATATTTAATTATGACATTTACTTATAGAGCTAAGGTGTACATGTAATTAATGGATCCTACTGGATACATTAATGCTTCAGCTATTAGAAATCCAGCGGAATATTTCTTGCAATCAAGTGCTGAAAATTTGATGGAGCAAGTATTAGTATTTTTTATTCTTCTACTTAACTTTTACACTTATTTGACAAATATCACAGCTTATAAAATTTTATATCAACAGACATATACACGAAGTGCTGATTCGATGCGTTTATCAATGGATGAAGATGAGGTCTACAACAATCATCTCCTCAGTGCAAATTTGAAATATTTTTTATTGTGAATCCATCACAAATAGGAGATAAAGAGAAAGAAAAAGCTCTGGTTGAGGGTATAGGCCTAGCTAATACCCTTCTGGAACCAACAGCAAAAAGATCTTTGTTCTATTCAGATTTAGATGATGCACAAATTGCTAAGAAAAAATTTGACAAGTTTGGAATTGAGAGCAACAAAAAAAATCAATGAATTTTTAAATCTTTTTGAAAAATAAAAGAAACTGAATGGTCAAGTTTGAGTTAAGATGTATTTTTGCATGTATTTTCTTGATATTCTTGTAAGAATATTACTTTATCACCATTATTATGTGATCTTTTTGCTATCTTAATGTTTATAATTATATTATATAATATTTGTTATATTTGTCATTTATTTACATGTATTACATTTTCATTACATACATTACTTATTATTCCAACAATCACCATGTGTTCGCAAATCCCAGTATACCGCTTCTCTTAAAATTAAGTAACCCGACAACCACCCATGGTTGTCGAGTAACCAGTGGTTGTCGAGTTATTAGGCAGCTAGAGTAACTCGACAACCATTCTACAACCCTAATTTTTTTTTCGTATTCCTTAAACTTAGTTTATGACGGAAAAAAAAATATTGGGGCTGGTAGGTGCCTCAGACGAGCTGCCACATTTTCTTTTCATGTGGCATGGTTACACTTGTTTGGATTAAGGTGAGACTATGGGTGAGTGCTTGAGTTGGTCTGTTGTTTACTATAGGAGCTCTGATGGAGAGGAACATGCTTTTATTAAAACTTTTTTTGTATTTGTTTTCCTCACACCACTCATGATATGATATGATATTGCATTACAAGTTGCCATCTATTTATAATGCACAATAGAGAATTGTAGAGATGCTAGGAAGATTACAAGACATCAAAAATAATTAAATTAACATTTAAACATTGTGCAACCATTTGGGTCTCTAACAAGACTTCTTCTTCCATTCCATTTTGTAGACTTCAATTTACTGAGCCTTAATAGCCTTAATATTGTGGTCTTCAATACTTTTAATATACTTTGAAGATTACAAATTAAATAATCATTACTTTTAACACACCCTCTTAATTTATAATATTCAACTATTTCTTCAACTTTCTCAAACTTGTCAAGTGTGAGTGTTTTTGTCAAAATATTTGCTGGTTAATCATTTGTGTTGATCAACTCCAAGTAAATTTCTCCTTCATTTACCAAATGTCTGATGTAATGATGTTGAAGCTTGATATGCTAAAGACTAGATTCTTTGTTGCAGACATGTTGTCACAAATTGCTAGAATTTAAATCTTTCAATATTCTTCTAATCCAAACCCCTACAATGTATTCTACTTGTGTTTAAGTTACAGTTTTTTGCTTCTTTGAACTCCATGACATTTGTTCCAAAGCAAAAATTTATACTCATAATCAATCACATTCAACATCAACCTAACTAATCAAATAGAACTAACAAATTAACTAAATAAACCAATCAAATACAACCAACAAATTAAGTAAACAAAACTTCAATTATCAAATCAAACAAATTAATAAAAATTGTAACATTTTATAACAACTTTATATCATCAACTACAAATCAACAAATGAGGCCACAATAAATAATTACAATCCTTCTATTTTTTAGCAAAAGTTTTAGGGTTATAAACATTTACATATCCCATCATATTGTTATCAAGAGAAGAAGAAGCAAGTTGTACAAATTGGCCTCTGGATCCAATATTTTTGCCCGAACATGTAGAATAAGCGACCCAAAATCAAAGTCTAAAACTGCATACTTATCTGAAAATATATCTGAAAAATTTCTACTTCTTGCTCTTATCAACATCATTACATTGTCCATGTCCTTTGCACACAAATGCAACAAATATAAGCATATTTCCTTCTTATACATTATACATTAAAAAATATAATTAATCTTTACCTCACACTGCAATGCAAAACCAGGATCGCCAAGATTTGTAAGCTTTTCTTTAGACAAGGTGTAACCACCAGACAATCGTATAACATCTCTATAACATTACAAACAATCGGATAAATATAAAAAATTGATAAGTTAAATAATTGTATCAAATATTATAATTTACTGAGTTTTTGCACGGTGCATCCAACTAGAAAAATCACTTTCTATTTTTTTTGTCAATGTCGCACAAATTGGAATGACAACAGAACTAGACGATGTCCAACCTCCATCATCGGGAATAACAGGAGTGGCCTCACATTCTATTTCATCACTACCAGTGTTAGGTTTATCAACCTTCATCGCGTCAAACATTCCCTGAATATGTACAAGAGAACTTTGCAAATCATCACGCAAACCACCAAAATAACTACTATGTTCATCTTGAAATGATTTAAATTTTGTATCTATGTATTGCTGCAATTCATTTACATCTTTATGTGGTTGTAGCTGATCAAAGTGCTGCAATAACTCATCTTTTGTACTATAAATGTAAGATCTTTGTTCATCCAATCGATTATCAAAATATGCTCTTTGCTCAGTAAATAGAGAACTCAAGTTTTCATTAGTAACATAATTAGAGTACTCATAACCTGAACTTGAAGGCCCTTGAGGATCAGGAATATTTTGTTCACTATAGTAGTCTATATAAGTAACATTTCTTAGATGCCAGTTATCCGTGGGTAACTCGTTACATATATAAGGGGACCAACTATGATCAACATTTTCATCTAACTGTACAACTGGTTCAACTGGTTGCACGACTGGTTCTGCTATATTTTCCTCTTCCATTTCTTCTCCAACTTCATAAAATTGTTGCTCCCCATATTCAAATTGGTGTACAATGGGATCAAAACGAGCATCTACTGCATCGTCTAATAAAACCATTGTATACACATATGGTTGTTCTAATAGTTCTTCAGTCGATAGAAGTATTGGTACAACATGAATCTACAAAAAAATATAATTCAAATTACAACAATTGTTACAAATAATATACACAACTATACTTATACACAATAATTACAACATATATTCACAAACAAATCTGAGTAGAGTTGAAAAAATTGGAAACATCACTTCCTTGAATTTTTGAATGTATTTCTCAATTCAAAATACGTGGAAACCTATTTTGTAATTTGACACCAAATTTTTAACTTATTTGAGGACATGCCTCATATATCCTTATCTGTAAATAATATAAATAAAATCAAAATTTATAAAATAATAGAATCCTAAAAAAATGTATTTATTAAATACAATTACTCACCTGAAATACAAGGAGACAACCATATATGGTATACTTTATAATCTCACCATCCACCGTCCTTGCTGCGCGGCGCTCCCATGATGTTAGTAAGGCATTATGTTACTATTTTCTAATTCATTCAAAGATATATGTGAGGCATTATTAAAATATCTCCTTCTAAGTTTATGTTTTCCCACTGCACTATATATGAACATAATATCAGAATTATTATGACTTAACAATCATGTTATCAAATAAGAAAAACAACTGAATTGCTGATTATAATTTTCAATAACAACGTCTACATATCTTAAATTACTAATATGTGTAATTTGTACACCAAATCTAACATTGTCGGCAACAACATATTGTATATCCATATCTGAAAAAAAGCCCAAATTTTTTTTTCAAATATTTCACGTATCTAGCATAAGTTCATAATAGATACTATGAATAATCATAATATATATTCATGTGTATTTTATCTCGCTTATCAAAAATTAATTAAAAAATAATTATGAGTAAATTTTAACCATTACAATAATTTCAATTAAAAAATAGTAATCCTTAAATACAACCATCATGAATCATCAGATAATACAACTATAATACACATATAAACCATTAACCACAGATTTCAAATTCCAATTTCAAATGAAAAACGAACTAACTATTACTTATAAAACATATTTCATAAATTTCCAGCCTAAATGTATAAAAATAAAAATAAGTAATAACATGTCCTCAAATAAATCATTGAAAACGTTAAACATCAAATCCTAAAAGACAAACGTTAAAAATAAATATACCTGGTTATTTTGAATTTTGTAGATTGAAATAGAAATGTGACAATGATAATGGAAATTCAGTGATAATAGAGACTGAGATGGAGATGCAAAGTGATAGAGATTAGGCAAAGTGATAGAGATTAGTCAAAGTGTATTCAAAGTATACTGGTGGTGGTTGGTCACTAGATTTACACTGCCTACAAATAAACAAAAAATTGCGGTGGGGGTGGGGGTGGGGGTGGGGGTGGGGGTGGGGGTGTAAATTGGTCAGAGGTGGTGCATGGGTGGGGAATAGTCACAGGTTTGAGTGGGTTTGCGTTTGTGGTCGGGGTGATTGGCTTTGGGTTTTAGTGGAGGATAGATACAAAACTCGACAACCAATGTTGTCGAGTGGCTTTTTTTTTTCTTTTTCGTCTTTCTTAAATTTAATTTATTAATAAGGAAAATAAATTTCTTAGAAGATATAATGATTAACTAGGTTCAGAGAGAAAATAAAAAAACAAACCAAAAATATTTAAATATTTGTGGAGTAAACTGTTAATAATAAAAAAAAATTTGTTTTCTTTTTGTTAAAATTTATTTATTATAACTAATTAACTGTAGAAAAAATAATATATATTATTTGTGTGATTGAAGAGGTTTAAAATCAAATTTTCAAAAATAAGAGAAAAAAAGATGTGTACATGTTTGTACAGTAATAAATAAAAAATTTAACAAAAAGTTTAAAAACCAATGTTGTCGAATTTTAAAGACCTCTGTGTATACATTTGATTTTCAAAAATAAATTATTTTTTATTTATTTTCTTTCTGTTAAATTTTATTTATCACTATAATTAAAAAAATGTGAAAACAAAAAATAAATATATTATTTATGTGACGATTTAAAAAAATTAATTGAACAATAAAACCAATGTTTATGAGTAATAAATAACAACTCGACAATTAGTTGTCGAGTTGACTGGACAACATTGTTGTCCAGTCAACTCGGCAACCAATGGTTGTTGAGTACTCAGTTGTCGAGTTACTCGATAACCCTACTTTTTTTTTTCATTTGTTCAATTTCATTTCTGTAAAGAAAATTTTTTTTATCAAAAATATAAATATAAATTTTGTAGTCATTGTTTTTTTTTTTTGTCAACTAATTTCAAATAATAATACACTATTAATTTATTAAACAAATCAACACAAATATTTAACTCTAACTTTGTTCACTTCGAATTGAGAAAAAAAAGAATTCTATGAAAAAAATCTTGTACAAGTTTACGCCTATAAATATTTATCTTATCATTTACAACAGCATTTAAAGGTAATCCAGCTACAAGACACTCCACATATTTAATCACGAATAGTCCGATGTCACTGCAAATGTGAGTAAATAAAATATCAGTACAAATTACATAAGTATACTTAAAATATGTATTTATTCTAATTTCAATTTATTACCTATATCGTTGAAGTTGCGACATTTGACGACATGATTTTCTCCTATATTCAAATGACTTATTTTTCTTAGCAAGATCAGGCACATACTTCTGAATCATTTTTGGAATGACCTTAAGGCCTGGAAGAGCATAAGTATACCTCTGATTTTCAATATAAAATATCTGATAATAGTCAATTAGTGTCAACTTCCAAGTATTTAAATCAATATAGAAAATGACTCAATATTTATCGTAGATCAAATGTGGCCACAACAAATGCTCACATTCCTCCCATTTTTTGCCATAATATCTAGGAAGAGCACCATATATAAATGATTGCATTAACCTGTAGTAATCAATCTCAGCATGTTATACTATATGTCCTTGACGATACAACACTTTGGCCCAATAAGAACTAATAAGTACTCTAAAAAAACAGTCCAATACTCCATATCTTGTTGAAAATATGTTTGGATATTTAAGAGTTCTTACTCTTATCAAAGTCATTGCATTGTCTAAATCCTATATACAAATATAACAATATAATATACACACAATTCATTCACATACAATTCATAAAATAAAAAATATAAATGTTCTTTACCCATTGCTCTAATGCAAATTCAGACTTACTAATATCTTGTAACCTTCTTTTCGTCAATTTAGAGATCACTTCCCATATTATTCTACAACATCTCTGTAACATTGTAACATTAGAAATTATTATACATTAACTAAATAACACAAATAAATAAGATAAATAACCATATCAAACATTATAACTTACCAAACATTAGTGCGATAAGCCCAACTAACAAAATCACTTTCTCTAACTTTATTGATATCACATAATATAGGAATATTTCGAATCTCAGCAAAGGAAGAAGAAGAAGCTACGTTATGCTTCCAATGTTTAGGGTTAATTAAAGTAACTTCACGTTCTATGTCACGCTCCACGTAATCACCACTACCAATTTTCTCCACCATCTTCCCCTTAAACATTCCTACACATCTTTGCATCTGTTTATGCAAATCATCACGCAAACTATCGAACTGAGCACTTCGTTCAACTTTTAATGAGTTAAATTTTGTATCAATATGCCGCTGCATTTCATTGTATTTATTACCCACGTCTCTGCTAGATTCCAAATTATCAAACTGTTTCAATAACTCCTCTCTTGTCTTAGCAAGTAGATAATCATTCCTACCAAATTGATCACCAAATTAACATTGTTGCTCAACAAAAAGTGAATTCAAATGCTCATTAGTAACATTTATCTTCAGAATAATCTAAATTAGTAACACCTTGTGCATGCCAGTTATTTGTAGGTAATTCATTAGATACATATGGGGACTAACTTTGATAATCACCAACATTTTCAACTTTTCCTCGGTCAGATTGTATAGGTTGTTGGAAGATATCTTCTTGGTTTGCTTGCACCATTTCATCCCCAATTTCCCTAAATATCAGATTTTCAACATCCATATTTGCATAAAAAAAAAATCCAACTATCTATTATATATGCCAAAAAAAAAACACAAAAAACAAAAACAAATTAATTCTGTATAGATAAAAATATTTACATAAAATTCACATTTAAATTCATCAACAATAATTAGCTTAATAAAAAAAACAAATATTTAGAGGAATGGATTGTATTATTATAATAAAATTTTTGATGAATTTAAGATTTAAGATAATAAACTTTCAAACCTCTAAACTTTTCTCTTTTCTCTCTTTTCTTCTGAGTCTCTCTCTATCTCTAAAGCCTCTGTAAATATATGAAATGAATAATAAAATGTAAATGTGAATATGAAATGAATAGAAATGAAAGTAAGTGGTAAGCCTAATTAAAGTTGATGAGGTTGCTGAGTTGAGCTAGGTGGTGAAGATCATGAGTCCAACATAAATTACATTATGTCCACCTCTCCTCCTCATATATAGTCTTCGCATCTACCAAAAAAATTTCAAATAGATAAAAATTTATTAATCTATATATTTCTATAGGCTTGACACTAAATACAAAATAAATATTATTTTATTTCAAATTAATTATTATATGGTAAATAACGTATTTTTACTTAACTTTGCTCCCTTCTTCTAAATGGATCATTGTTATCTATAAAATTTATATAAATTGTGAAAGACAAATTTGTGCATCAAAATTACAAATACCACAAATTTTTCATTTCAATTAAATATTCATCATAAAACTGATCTCTACATTTTTCCACAGACGTGCAATATGCGTAGCAAAAACTAGTGTATGTGTGTACACACACACACACATTAACCTTAGCCCATACAATATATTAGAGAAATCTCAAAAATATATCTATATTACCGTACTGTAGTATACAGGTTTTTGATATAATATAAGCTATATTATATTGACCCTATCGAGTTGGGTTGGGTTTGTCGAGTAGGTCAGGTTCTTTCTAAATTTGAGTCGATCAAGATTAAATCAATGTTTGGATGTAAAAGACTAAGGCCTTGTTTGACACAGATTAAAAATCCATTTTGGTTTTTTTCAGCCGTCATTTTTGACTTTTCAACCCACTTTTAACATGAAAAGTCGACAATTTCAACTCAAATAAACCAATATTGGTCAAATAAACCAAAAATTGATTTATAAACTAGTTTATAATCTCTGTCAAACGGGCCTTAATTTGAACAAGTGTAACATAGATAATTATATAAAATATTAGGAAAGAGCATTTGATTAAAAATAAATAAAAATAAGGCCATTTTTAATGTTGACCTCAAGAGTCAAGAAGGTCTTTTAGAAAAAAGTTGGAGGGAAAATTATGTTTTTTTTTTTATTATTATAATTTATTTTTATTCCTATATTATAGTAGCGTACAATTCTTTTATTTTTTATAACTATATTGTATTAGATGTATACACAATTTTTGTCTCTTAAATTATTATGAAATTTCAAGTTTCTAAAGGTCACGTAACTTAGAGGTATCAATTCAGGTCAGGCCGCCTCCGATGAAGTTTGATAACGGTCCACATTAGAAAAAGTCTGCGTCACTGCGAGTTGCGGGCTGAGCCAACCCAGCAGTGAATATTGAACACGAGCCCAACTTACCCGTTGGCCCATCCGGACCGAGTCCATGTGGACTGAATAAAAAATTAATTTTTTTTGAAATTATTAAAAAAATTTAGTAACTTATTATAATTCAAAAAAATATTTACATTTATAGCAAAAAATAAATAACTGACAATGATAAATTCAAATTTATTATTCATTTTTAAAAAAATATTTACATAAAATTTATATCTTATTTTACATTAAATTATTTCTAACTTTGTAAATTTAAATAAAATAAAAACAAATAACAATTTGGATTTTGGATTTTGCAGACTTGTCTGGTCGCACAATTTTTTTTTTTTTTTTTTTTTTTTTGATTGGACAGCAGCAGCAGGCTGCTGTTACGGCTGCCTGCAATTCTGCAGACAGCAGCTTATGTGCTTGTGATAGCCGCAACTTGCAGAGTGCAAGTTGCTCTCTCTGCTGGCAGAAAGCAACTGCTCTGGCTCTCTCTGCTGGCAGAAAGCAACTGTGCCATTTGAATTTGAATTTGGTCATAGACTTTTATTCAATTCTACATCTTCTATATATAATTGTAAGGCTCTCAATTTCGTCTTCATCTTGTGTACAAAGAGACATGGGGAAACGATGCATAATTTCAATGCTTTGTGCAATACTGCTCGCCGGCATTGCAAAGCCGGTGGCTCCGGGGATTGACAACCGGCCGGTGGCTCCGGCGATTGACAAACGGCCGGTGGCAGTAGAAAGCTGGTTCAAAAAGCTGCCTCATACAAAGGAAAAGTTTACCAAACTTCACTTCTACTTTCATGACGTTGTAAGTGGCAAGAATTCGACGGTGGTTCAGGTGGCGGAATCCAAAACCACCGTCAAATCACCAACCGTCTTCGGCGCGGTTTTTGTTATGGATGATCCACTGACGGAGGGACCCGAACCGGATTCCAAGATAGTGGGTCGAGCTCAAGGAATATACAGTTCGGCTTCCATGGAGGAGATTGATTTTCTCATGACCCTAAATATTGTTTTCATAGATGGAAAGTACAATGGCAGCAGTCTAAGTGTGCTTGGACACAATCCCATTTTTCAAGAGTACAGAGAGATACCGATTCTTGGAGGCTCCGGCGCCTTCCGCCTTGCACGGGGGATCGCCACCGTCAAAACCTACCAGTTTAATAAAGCGGGCGATACCGTCGTGGAATACAATGTTATGCTCTTGCATTATTGATGTTTATTGTTGTTGGAAATTGGTACGAAAATTAGCCAGAAAATTAAAAAAAATTAATTTAATAAAATCAGGATGTTTGCTTGGTGTTCACGTATTTATTATAATTAAAATTCTAATGATTTAGTATTATGTCTGAATCGATAAACGATATTAGTCTTCAATTTGATTCACGAATTTTCTGCTTTTGATTCACAAATTTGGAGCTCTCAACTTTCAAGTTTATATAGTAATCTCCTAAGTATGAATTACAATAGAATGTGAGCACTTTTTAATTGAATCAATAACTAATTTTCTGGACTTGTCAGATTGAGAAAGTCAAGAAAATAAAATTCAAGTCAAACAAGACTTAAGAATTATACTTTCTTCTATTTTCTTAATTGATCGAATTAAGTTACAAGCAATGTGACATAAATACGACAAATCTTCTTATTGCAAACAACGACAAGAGTCCTGATTGCATTCAAATCTAATTAGTTTAGGATTGATTTAATTATACATGTAATCTCTGAACTTATATCACAATTACAATCAAGTCCAAAATTTTCATAGTAATTATGATTAAGCCCAATACTTTATAGTGCTACCACAGGACCTGTCCGGACATATATTTTCCAAGTTCCAATAATTAGATTCTGTCTAGTCGACCTTAGATTGTCCAATCTAATTATTAGTCTTTTGGTTTTTTATACTAAAGGTAAGAAATTGCACTATCGAAATATATAAGATTACAGAAGCTATAATACTTTCTTCTGACTTACCGTATATATAATTCATCCCGGTCTGAGATCCGATAATTAGGTATGAGTATAAATGACCGTCTTGCCCTTCTAATTATTCTCACTAACTTTAAGTTACATTTTTTCAACGGTCCTGTGAATTAATTCACCGATATCGAAGTTTAGCCGTCGCTAAACACTCAGATTTATAACTGTTCAACAGAAAATACTTAAGTTGTCACTTGACCCATTTTTTAGGGAGACAGTTCCCGACACGAATTCGTGTTATCTATTTCGCTCATTTTCAAGTTTCCAACACACCAAGATATTTGATCAACTAAATTGATCTCACTCATTGATGAATCAAATAACCATCAAACTAACGAAAAGATATACACAATCCTGTTAAGGGATTCAGATGAAATACCCAGTGATCAAGTGAAATTTAATTATTCGCACGGTCATACTATATAATTAAATTCATGCTATATAATTAAATTCGACACGTGATCCGTTCAATACACTCCAAGTGTACTAGTGTCACCATTAAACTATTTATGCGATAAGGAAAAATCGCATACTCAAATGATTAAATAGTCAACACTACAACCTTTCGGTACAAGGCGCCAACTCTTATACACTAGTTGTGAACAATTTTATTCATGATCAAAATATAAGTTGTGTCACACTATGCTTCTCAACGCAAACACTCAACTTATATTATCATAAGTGATCATTGACACTTTTTTACATCCTCAATAGTAAACAAATGCAATAATAATAAATTAATAGAACAAAGTTTTATTTATTATAAAATTGTTATTTTATTACAGCAAAAACTATATTATATAGGCACACTACCCAACAATTCTCCCAATTGCCCTAGAGTATATTTGTCATATCTTGCAACCCCATGCCTTGCAGATGTCCCTTGAAACTTTTAGCCGGAAGGCTTTTAGTAAATGGGTCCGCGAGGTTATCCTCAGTTGCAATCTTGCTAACAATTACATCTCCACGACTAACAATCTCTTAAGAGATGATATTTCCGTTCTATATGTTTTCTCCTTTGACGACTCATTGGTTCTTTAGCATTTTCCACTGCCCCACTATTGTCACAGTACAATGTCATGGGTTGTGATGATGCAGGCACCACCTCAATGTCCATTAAGAATTTCTTGAGCCATACTGCCTCTTTAGCAGCTTCATAAGAAGCCACATACTAGGCTTCCATGACAGAATCAGCAATGCATGATTGCTTGATACTTCTCTATATAATGGCTCCACCACCTAGTGTAAACAATGATTCTGATGTGGACTTACGAGAGTCTTTATCAGTTTGAAAATCAGAATATGCATACCTAATTGGAACAATGTTTGGTGAAATGTAAACTAGCATATGGTTACTTGTTCTCCGAAGGTACTTAAAGATATGCTTTACAGCCACCCAATGTTCCGGTCCAGAGTTAGATTGATAACGACTGATCATACCAATAGCATAACAAATGCCAGGTCTAGTACACAGCATAGCATACATGAGACTACCTACTGCTGATGCATAAGAGTAGAAAGTCAGCAGGTATTCTACTCGTGCACTCTATCTCTTCAGGAGTTTTTGGAGATTGCTCCTTAGAGAGTTGAATTCCATGTCTGAACAGCAAATTGCCTTTCTTGGAATCTTGCATGGCAAATCTGACAAGTATCTTGTCAATAAATGTAGCTTGGGATAATGCTATCAGGTTGTTCTTTCGATCCCTCAAGATCTGAATGCCTAGAACATAACTAGTTTCACCAAAATCCTTCATATGAAACTGTTAGGCCAACCACGCTTTCGTAGATGATAACATACCTACATCATTTCCTATGAGTAGAATATCATCCACATAAAGCACCAGAAAAATTACCTTTTTGTCCTGTATCTTCTTATAGACACAGGATTCGTCGAAGTTCTGATCAAAACCATATGTCTTAATCACCACGTCGAACCTTTTGTTCCAAGATCTTGATGCCTGCATTAGTCCATAAATGGACCATTGCATCTTGCAGACTTTAGATTCATGACCGCGTTCTACGAACTGGTTGTACCATATAGATACACTCTTCAAGATGACCATTAAGAAAAGCCGGCTTGACATCCATTTACCACACCTCATAATCATAATGAGCTGCAATGGATAAGAGAATCTGGATAGATTTACGCATAGCTACAAGCGAGAATGTTTTCTCGTAATCGATACCTTCTCTTTGGGTAAAATCTTTAGCAACTAGCCTTGCTTTGAAGGTTTCCACCTTTCCATCTACTCCTCTCTTTCTTTTGTAGACCCACTTGCACCCGATGGGTTTTATCCCTTTTGGTACATCTACAAGTTCCCAGACTTGATTAGAATGCATAGATTCCATCTGAGTGTTCATAGCTAGTCTCTAGAAATCTGCATCCACATCGTTTATAGCCTCCTTATATGAATACGAACCATCTACTTGTTTTGCAGAGATCGCCTGTTTGGATTCTCCGACAAACCAGTACCTAGACGATTTTTTGATGACCCTTTGACTTTGCCTAAGGGGCGGTGGATATTGAACTGTGGCTTTATTTGGAATTGTAACGTTTTCATCAATGTTGGTAACACCTTCAGATAATACCATTACCTCCTCATCACCTCAAACATTTTCTTGATCTATGGGATCAGATAACACATCATTTCTCCCACTCAGATTACAATCTCTGGGTGGTTGCGATACCATGGGTTGTCTGTCACTAGGTTGTGTTCCAGGAATTGATGAGTTGGGATTACTCCCACTCATTTCTTCCAAAATAGCCCTACTCTTGGACTGACGTTCATTAATAAATTTATCCTCCAGGAATGTTGTATTTGTGATAGCCCAAGAATAACTAACCAAGAGGGAGGTGAATTGGTTTTCTCAAACTTTTTCTAAAAATATTCTCAAAAATAATATTTAAGAAATAAAAATTAATCCACAAAAATATAAGCACAATATAAGTAAATAAAAGGGAAGAGAGAGTGCAAACGATATTTTTATGGGGGTTCGATCCAACCAATGATCTACGTCCCTCGTTAGCAAGCTCTCCAACACGAGCACGATCTTTCCACTATTTTAATTGACTTATGGTGCAATCCAAACCCTTACAATGTATCCGATGACTTACAAACAAAGAGCACCAATTCTTATACAATATTGAGCTTTCAAGGGACCTCAATATAACCTAAAAATGTAAAGAGATTGATTTGAGTATTTCTCTCTAGATGAATTATAAATACAAGTTTAGCTCTAAGAGAGACTAACACTTTAATGAATAACAATAGATAAGGAAAGTTCAAGTGTTAGAAGAAAACTTTGTTGAGAATGATGAATCAAAAGTTTGATTTAATCAAACAAAGTTTTCAATAAATGATATTGAATATATAAATGTAATAGAGCATTGAATGAAGTTTTTTAATATGATTCTCTCTATAAATGCTCTTGTAAGTGTTGTTAAATGATAATAAATGAAGTGGTATTTATAGAGATGAATTTTCGTCACTTTCTGTTGAAACAGATGACCAAATGGTCGACCGGTCAGATGGTCAGAACTAGCTGTTAGAACTGCAAAAAATTAGAACGGAAACTTTTTAGAAAGTGACATTCAAACGGTCAACCGGTTCATTAAAACGGTCGACCGGTTCAACCAGTTTATCAAACGAATTGACCGTTTTCACAGTTTTAAAAAATTGATTTTTGACTTTGGTAAAAATATTTTTATGCAAGTGATAAAAAAATATTTCTGAGCTTTCATTCATTTGATTGCTAAAGATCAAAGAGTTAATACCTTTATAATTTTATCTAGAAATCTATTTTTCGATCTTGATCTTCAAATCTTGAATTTCGGATCTTGAGATACTTAAACTCTTGTATTGATTTTGACTTGATATTGACATTGCATGAGAATTCGATTTATAGCGCTTTGAATATTGCTTGAAAATAGATTGTTAGAAAACACAACTATTTTGTTTGTTATAATCAAAACATTAAGGTTTAAAGTTAACCATAGGTCAACAATTTCCTCTTTTTCTATTATGACAAACAATGTGAGAATATGATATAAAATAAAGTATATATATTCTCCCTTTCTCTTTCAAGTAAACATGGTTTGATGAATTTGTAATTGTGATACTATTTTTATATTACATTATTTGACAAGTTTTCGAATTTATCACATACCAAATGTCTAAGTTGTTTTGTCAAATTTTCATCACATATTCATATGTATCATCACATTCATCAAATTCATCACATTACATATATTTCAAATTTACCTCATATTTCAAATTTATCTCACATCACATATTTTCTTCCTTTTGGCATAAACGAAAAAAAACATAATCGAAACATTAAGGTGAAAACATTCATTGATAAAACTTGAAAGTTAAAATATGCCATACATTGATAAACAGAAAAGATAAAGACAATCATAGTTGTAGATGGCATAAATGAAATACTAGAACAATGCATTGTTTCAAAAACACACAAACTAAAAACGAAGCTAGTTCTCCGGTGGAGGATGCAAAGGAAGCACGGCATCAAGACGGGAATGGAGAGCTTGAAGCAATATAGTCATGCCGTCAACCGAATGTTGGAGAGTCCTCATGGTATGGTGTAGACCCTCGACCGAAGATGTAAGCAAGTCGATCCATCCATTTAGTAAATTAAACTGGTCCTCGTTGAAGCCGGAGGTGGAGGACAACGGCCGTCGTGATCTTTGTCCTTGTTGAGACGGATGAGCATTTTTGTCATCATGTCCTTCGTCCATTTCTTCGCCACCCTCAAATGGCAAGGTAGAAGGACCCGACTCATCGTCAAATCTCTTAGATTTTGCTACCCATTGCCCATTTTCTTTAAAGATTTTCATTCGGCGAAGGGTAAGAGTATTGATGGTGTCGGTGGACTTTGGAAGAAGGGCTACCGTGTCACGGAACGAAACTCCAAAATGTTGGAAAATTTTGGTAAGGATCATGCCGTACGGTAAGGCCTTAGCCCTAGTACCGCGAAGAACGGTGTCCATGTGATTTATCATGATATAGGAGAAATCGAGTTTACGTCCAACTAAGATAGAATCAAGAAAAAAAACGCCGTAGTGATTAACTTCATCAAGATGACCCTTTCGAGGGACAATAATATGGGCGATGATGTTGTGAGGACACGACATGGGAGAGTGAGTTGGTTCGTACTAAGACGTACGGCAGCCTTAAAGTGCTTGCCGGTGACGCAACAAGAAGCCTCGACCAGATTGTATTCGTTAGTGTGAGGAATTGTTTTGGTGGTATAGAGACGCATACCTCCATCTTCAAGATGAAGAATAGAGCGAATAAGGTCAGGAGTAATTTGAATCCGTTTATTCCTAACAAGACACAAAATACCCGCCCCCAGAGAGAAAGTCATTCTACTATAGAATTCCTTCATAATGGTCGGGTAGGCTTTTTCATTTAAGGTTAAAATAGAAACCCACCCTCATTGCAACAAAAAGCTCCTCAACATGAAAAGAGAGAGCTTCAAAAGTGAAGGAAGCAAGGTCGACGTTCGTACCTAAGAGGATTGGACATTTGGCAATCCGAATTTTCGATGGAGAATCCTCTTCTTCAAAGGATGGAGAATGTTGCCTTTCCCTCCTAGAATGTTTGGCAGCCATTTTAACTCGAGGCATGATGATGGAGGCGGGTGATTGAATCTAGAGTTTAAGTTCGTCCGTTTGAGGAATTTGATGATTTTGTGGACAAAAATTGGGGATTTTTCAAATTTTAGTGTGGAAAATATATGGGTTTTTTATTTTAGACTCAACTTAATACAGCATCTAACTGCTATTTTATAATACAGGATCAAACCGTTTTCTATAATGCAGTATCAAGCTATCTATAGCAGCAAATCATGGCCACAACTAATATAATGATATTGTTTTATATGATACTGTTTTCTATAATACATTATCATCCCTACAAAAAATTCAAACTGCTATTTACAACAACAAAATCATGACCACAATCAATATACTCCTAAACCTTTGTTTCTACGCTCATCTCATCACAAACAATACATTTATACACTTATTTGTTGTTATTAAGTTGATAAATCTATTTGAATTTGTCGTGGAATATCTTCTCCATGCCGCTAATGCTCCACCAGCAAAATTATAGTCTTCAACAATGGCTTCTTTGATTTGCACATAGACAACTGATGCTGAAATTCTAGCGTCGAAAATTCTTCAATATCATCCAAATTCAGTTTCAGCATCGGTTTTTTCACTACATTCATGCAAGATTCTTACATTAGCTGTTAAAAATAGTTCGCCCATGTCGGAAGCTGTCACCGGATTATTCAATCTATTCATCGGGCAAAATACATAAATCTGGTTTAAAAGATTTCATGGTCTTCATCAAAAAAAATACTTAAATTTGGTCTTCATCTTCTCCCAATTTGAAGAAATTTCGTGTTTATGAGAAAATAAAGTGTATGCGTGTGCGTTGATGAAGATTAAATCTGATTTAAATGATTATATGGGTAATTAGGGCATTGGTTGAATTAATATGACTTATTGACAATTTTAAAAAGTATTCAAACTTAATTTAAAATAAATCACCTATGAATGAGTTATTGACAATTTTTCCTATAAAATAAATTTAAGCCCACCAAACCATAAATCATGCAGATATCAGCCCACGTGATTGATCCAATACCCATTTTCCAAATGGTCAGATAAAATAGGGATCTTTTCATAAATAAACTACTTTTTAAAAATAATTCTAATTTTATCAACTTAACAAATTTATTCTAAAAATACTACATTCTTAAAATTATATTAATTAATAAAATAATAAATTAAAATTAAATCTATACTACAAAATATATATTTCCACGTTAATTTACTTAAATTTGCATTTGAGTCTTTAATTATTTGCACAATAAGTCCTTCATCTTTATAAAATTTTCACTTTAGTCCCTATACTTCGTCTTTCATTTCAATTTCATCCTTTTTATTTGCAACTCAAGTCCTTCAACTTTTAAATTTGTACAAATTGGTTCCCATATTTATACTTTTATATCAATTTAATCCTTTATAGTATCACTATTTGATACATATGTTACAAATAATATTGTGTATCAATATTTGATACAAATGTTACAAATGATATTTTGTAACAATCTGTGTTACAAATTGAAATATAAAATATCAGTGATACAAAATATTAATTCATGTAACATGTATTGTGTAAAATAACATAATATAATCTGTAACATATTCAGTGATACAAAATATTATTTGTAACATTTGTATCAAACAGTGATACACAATATGATTTGTAACATTTGTAACAGATTGCGATACTAAACAGAAATTGTTACAACTGTTACAACTGCAAAATCAACTTTAAACTTCAATAAGTTCGTTATAGTATGATATAGATATGAAACACAATGTTAAATTTAACAAATTAAACTATTGATTTCATAATTTGTAACATACGTAACATCAGTGATACAAAATACCAATTCATGTAACATGTGATGTGTAAAATAACATAATATAATATGTAACATATTCAATTATACAAAATATCATTTGTAACATCTGTATCAAATAGTGATACAAAGGATTAAATTGATATAAAAGTATAAATATGGGGACCAATTTGTACAAATTTAAAAGTTGAAGGACTTGGATTGCAAATAAAAAGGACAAAATTGAAATGAAAGACGAAGTATAGGGACTAAAGTGAAAATTTTATAAAGATGAAGGACTTATAGTGCAAATAATCAAGGACTCAAAAATAAATTTGAGTGAATTCACGTGGAAATAGTTATTTAATTTTAATTTATTATTTTATTATTTAATATAATATTAATTATGTAGTATTTTTGGAATAAATAAGTTAAGTTGTTAGATTTAGAATTATTTTAAGGGAAATTGGCGCAAATGGTCCCTAACGTATCATGTTAGTGCGCAAATGGTCCCTAACCTTTCATTTTTGGCGCAATGGTCCCTAACCTATCCATTTAGGTGCGGAAATGGTCCTTTTGGACGGATTCCGTTAAAAGTCTGTTAAGAAACCTTTCATTTTGGTGCGCAAATGGTCCCTATCAATGTTTTTGTCTTTATTAGTGGGGGTAAATTTGTCAAGTTACATCTTTCTTTCAATTGGCACAAATGGTCCCTAACCTTTACTTTTTTCTGGCGCAAATGGTCCCTAACCTATAATTATATTTTGGTGCACAATTAATTCTTATTTGATGAAAAAGACAAAAATATATTTACTTTTAATTAAAAAAATTTGCAATTGGATTCCTAACCTTTAAAAAAAGTAAAAATGAGTCCGATACTTTAATTTTTTTATTAAAAAAAATTAAAAGAAAAACTAACAAATTGACAATATACTAAATTATTTTGTATATTTTATAAACTATTATAAAATAACTAAAATTGAAATCATAATTATTAACGAGTGTGCTAATTAAAATTATTTTATTGTTATTAAGTAATCATATTATTTAAAATTCAAACTTTAATTTTATCATCACAAAATAAAAAGAAAAATAAATTTGTCACAAATAAAATTTTTAATTATGCTCAACCCAGCTCGATTTTATACGATCTCATATTTACTGGGTTAATCCAACCCACTTTTGAGCCACAAAGAAATTGGACCAGTCTTATTTTAAAATTTAATTTATTTTTGAATTAAAAAAAAAAAAAAGGTTTCACCCCCCCACCCACCCCCACAAAACCAGACCGGAAGGGAGGGGGTTTCTCCCCTCTCCGATCGCCGTCGACGGCGACCGGGGAGGGGAGAAACCCCCTCCCTTCCGGTCGCGAAACCAGGGGGGAGAAATCCCCCCTGGTTTCGCAGCGATTAGGGGGGAGAAATCCCCCCTAATCGCTGGTTTCGCGACCGGAAGAGGGGATTTCTCCCCTCCCTCCGGTCTGGTTTTGTGGGAGTGGGGGTGGGGTGGGGTGGGGTGGAGTGGGGTGCAACCTTTTATTTTTTTTTTTTAAATTCAAAAATAAATTAAATTTTAAAATAAGAATGGTCCAGTTTCTTTGTGGCTCAAAAGTGGGTTGGATTGACCCAGTAAATATGAGATTGTATAAAATCGAATTGGGTTGAGCATAATTAAAAATTTTATTTGTGACAAATTTATTTTTCTTTTTATTTTGTGATGATAAAATTAAAGTTTGATTTTAAATAATATGATTACTTAATAACAATAAAATAATTTTAATTAGCATACTCGTTAATAATTATGATTTCAATTTTATTTATTTTATAATAGTTCATAAAATATACAAAATAATTTAGTATATTGTCAATTTGTTAGTTTTTCTTTTAATTTTTTTAAATAAAAAAATTAAAGTATCGGACTCATTTTTACTTTTTTTAAAGGTTAAGAATCCAATTGCAAATTTTTTTAATTAAAAGTAAATATATTTTTGTCTTTTTCATCAAATAAGAATTAATTGTGCACCAAAATATAATTATAGGTTAGGGACCATTTGCGCCAGAAAAGGGTAAAGGTTAGGGACCATTTGCGCCAATTGAAAGAAAGATGTAACTTGACAATTTTACCCCCACTAATAAAGACAAAAACATTGATAGGGACCATTTGCGCACCAAAATGAAAGGTTTCTTAACAGACTTTTAACGGAATCCGTCCAAAAGGACCATTTCCGCACCTAAATGGATAGGTTAGGGACCATTGCGCCAAAAATGAAAGGTTAGGGACCATTTGCGCACTAACATGATACGTTAGGGACCATTTGCGCCAATTTTCCTTATTTTAATATTTATAAGTAGTGGGTGTAAATATCCCGATAAAATATTGTTTTATGTACAAATCTTATTTTCAGAACTTGTATGGAAAGCAATGTTCAGCCCTTAAATGTAGGATATTGTGGCAAAATTTGTCAGAAGTCAAAACATGAAACACGACGTGGCTGCGAAGTAACACTAGATAAAATCTTTATTTTATTTATTTTTAAATGTTATTCCATAAATTTTAATTTACATTATCGTACATATCATTAAAGACTTTATCTCAATCTTTGTTTTCCAAGTTGAATAAGACGCAAATAGTTTGCCGATCTTTGTTTTCATATTAGTGAGTAATATTGGTATTTGATCGACAAATTCTTAAATTTTGTGTCAAGAATTTAGAACAGAGAATGTTTTCATGAAGGTCAATTGATAATCTAATAAAAATTGAAAAAAAATTTGTTTGCAACTTTAATAAAAAAAATTTGAGACCAACATGTCTGTTTTAAACTCGTTATTATAAAGTTAAAAAACAAAAAAGAGACCGCCACGTCAAATAGTTAGGCTCAATGTCATATAATTCTTGAATATAATGTCATGGCGTTCCTGCACGTCCACATTATTTACCAAAAAAAAAAGTGTATATTATTCATTTTTGTAATTACTTCTTTAGTCGCAAGGGCTAATCAATGTGGAACTTCTATTAGTTAGCCAGAATACTTCTGATTCGAATATTCGATAAAGATCAAGCCAGCACAAAAATTATGTGACCCAACAACCAAATCATCTCTATTCCAATTTTATACTACTTAAAACCAGCCGAGTTTTTTTGAATTTGAAATTATTAAATGTTACAATTGGCATCAAGATTTCCCTTGGCGACTCAAATCAAGTGGCACCACTATCTGTCCAACCAGGATCAAACCGCTACAGAAATTTGCACTCCCTGAATCAAGCACATTAGGCTTATTTCCTTTTTCCACACCACCATCGTAAAGAAAGCGTGCAACTTAGAAAATTGAATAGTTCCGAGGCAAAAGCTTACTTACTTGTTTGGTCAAGTTTAAATTATAATTATTTTTTATCAAATCTACAATTTACTACCAATTTATTATCCACACAATCCATTGGACGAATATTTGATAGTGCTAAAATTATTTTTTAAGTACTTATAATAAATGAATCTTAAATAATGTGTAGTAATGAGTGAGTAGTAACTCGTGGGTAGATAAGCACTTACGAAATGTGTAAATGGATCTTATATAGATAAAAAGTATATTTGACCTGTTTAACCAGTTGAAATTATAATTTAAAAAATGACAAGCAAACACTGCACATACAAAAGTTTCCCATCGGCCTGGAAAACCCAAATAGCACAACAGCTTATTCATGCCGGAATTCAGATACAATATAACAAGCATATGCAAGACACCTATCTAACTCGTTCATTTGTGCCACTAAAAACTTCATTCTCCAAAATTTGGTCCAAAAACTTTACTTGATAATAGTAATAATAAAAATGTTCTATTAAATGCTAAAAAGGTTGATCAACAAAAGCAAAGTTCTTCAACGTAAGCAAGAATGCGTGATGCCTTCTGATTTCTTCAGACAAGCAGAGAAAGCATCTGCATACATAGAATCGATAAGGAATCAAGATAAATTCAATACTTATAACAGTGAAAAGGAAACAAAGGATATCAGTGACCAAGAATGACACTACAAAACGAAACTCCAAGAATTTTCAGTTCTTTTGGCACAAAAAAAAAAAATAGCAATTTATGATCCACAAGAAACTATGCAAATAAAGTGAAATGAAATCTAAACTATCCAATGTTTGGACATAACCGGTTATATGTACTTTCCAAAGTCAATGTGAAAGCAAGAATCAGAATTCATCTGGCTACTAGTGTAAGCAGGCAGCATTGAGGAGGAAGTGATGTTCCATATCGTAAATGCAAGGAATAAATAATCTGTTGTTTTTAGCATTATTATTAGATCAATTCATTCGAATCATTTTCTTGAGAAACGTCCAAGGTTACAAACATCATAAATTCTACAAGAGGAAAAGATGGACGTCACATCAATCAGTCTAAAGGAATATCAATCTACAATATAAGAAGTGCTTCAAGATTGATTCATGGACAACATTACATAAGAAACTAAAAATAACAAAGTGAAAAAATTTCAGCATATGCCACCTCTAAACTAAGACAACTTGATTGGTAAAAGAAGAATGAACCTTGATACCTATGTTTGTTGCTGATCCAACAAAGGATGGCCATCAAAAAGGGAAACTCGCTAGATCCAACGGCAGCCACATCATGCATGACTCAATTTTCATCATTATGCATACTGCACAGGCTGAGAATAACCAAGTAACTTTTTAGCCAGAGGAATTAAGCTGATCAATGCGATCTGAAGCTGTTCAGTGCTGTTGATACGAATACTGACTTGTCCAGACCCCCTGTTATTTATATTGACACGACCAATCAAATTTGTATGTCGTCCAATGGGGATCTGAGTCTGCGAATTGCATCCAATAGCAAGATCTCCATGCCAATCCATGACTGAGAGCCCCAAAGTTGATAAGAAACGCCCTAAAGGATGATCTTTGTCCCTCAGCGTTGCTTCCAGACTACCACCATAAGCAACATCCCCACGACCAAAAATGGCTCCTCCAGAAACAACCAACTGACCTCGTTTACCAACAATCAATTTGTCCTCTACTTTCATTCCACCGGTTAAAACATCACCTAACAGAGTTGCCGAAAGACCAGCAATTACCTTATTTATTCTGTGATTACTAAATCTTGTCTCACTTCGAAGAGTATAAGCAATGTCCTTTCCAACTGATTGCATATCAAAACCTACAGAAGTTGCCTTCCCATTCCCATGCTTCACTGAATTGTAAGAATTAATGTCCAACGTCCAATTAGTTGGATCATACTTAATTATTTATTAGACCAAATTAGATTAATTAATTGGGCCATTTGTTGATGGGTTCTAGTTTGACTAGAACTAGGGTTAGGGTTAGCCCTACCTATAAATACAAAGGCCATGACAGACTAAATAAGAAGTTGGTTTTCATTACTTGCTAGCACAAGAAAAAGACAGCCAAATACAATTACTCCCAAAAGATTCCGCTTTCATCTGTTTTTTTATCGTGGAAGTTCAGACATGTTCTTGCTGTGTGGATTACCATTGGAGGCCGGACAATTAGACAGCTGTGGTATTGAAGATGGCACCTCCAGCTAATCAGAAATCAGATTTTACGATAAACTTCTATCATGAATTCTCTCTAAGTACAAAGTTGGTCCGACTTGTAGGAATTGAACATTTAATTTTCACTGTGCATGTATACCTCAATTCTCTACAGTTGTATCAGAGCATATTTTGTTACTTGTTAGAGTTTGTTAGATTGTTTTGATGAATAGAACAATAATTGTTATTACGATATTAATTTGATTTGAGATTTGACAGTTAAAATATAATTGTAAATTCTTAGAAATCTGAATATGATTCAGATTTTATTTTGGAATAAAAATAAAACAAAAAATTTTGAATTTTTTGAAAAAGCAAAATCTGAAATTAGTTTTGGATTTATTCACGAACGGAACTAACTGGTCGGAACTTTTGAAGTCGCAGCCGCCGGAGGAAGAAACTACCGGCGGCAGAGAACAAATCGCGGTGCAGGCAGAGAACAAATCGCGCCACTACTGCACCACGGTGGTCGCAACCGGCGCGACCACCACCCCGTTGATGACGAAGAGCGGCAGCCATATCATGCGCCGCTGCTAGAAATAGCAGAGGCGAGGGAGAAGTCGAACAACAGTAGCTGTTCAACGATAAAAAGAGGTGGCGGCCGGTGTTAGACACCGGTGCGGCCACCTCCCAGAGATCTGGCTGCGCCGGTTGAAACCCTTTAGGGTTTCAGCGTGTCTTCTAGGTTTTTTGAAATATGGAGACGGGTGCCTCTTGTGCAATTTTGAAAATTTCATAAGAAGCTCCATAATTTCAATTGATATGAAAAGCGTCTCTATGCAATTTACGAAATTGCATGTGAAGGCCACTGTTTTAAAAATTTAGAGAAAGAGTCTTTTGTGCAATTTGTGAAATTGCATTGAAGGACCACTATTTAAAAATTTTAAGGGCTGACTGTGCAATTTTAGAAACTGCACATTAAGTCCTCAAATTTTATTTTCTAAGAAAAAGGGTCCTAAATATAATTTTAATTTTTTAGAAAAATTGTAATTATTTAATTTTTAATGCCGGTCAAATATTCAGTATTGACTAAAATTCTTTTTAAACAATATTTTGAATTTTTGACCGGATTAAAATTTGACTTTACCTTATAAAATTACAATTTTGACCATATACAAATTTTGTCTTTAATTTAGAGTATGACTTTAAATTGGGAGATAAAATAATTTTTAAAAAATCTCCTCTATGAATAAAATTAATTGATTAATTTTATTGTTGAAAAAAATAATTAATTAGATTAATTAGATTAATTATTTAATTATGTCTAGTCCGTTTCAAAAGGTCAAAAAAGTTTAGACTTATACTGTCAAAACTGCAAATTTAAAAATTAATATATTTTTAATATTAGATATTAAAATAGATATTTAGTGGATGATTATGGACTCGACCCATGTGATTAGTTGTATGGTTAATTAATCCTGTTGATTGTTGGTTGGGCCTGCGAGCCTATTATTTATTTAATTAAGTTTTTGAGCTATTTATTTATTATGGACCTACGTGTCCATTTATCACAGCCTGCGTGCCAACTAGTATAGAATACTTGTTACAGATGGACCACAAGGAAGCAACTAGTATATGATACAAGTTGCAACAGGAGATGGAGATGATTGCATTTAGCATTCGATGAACGAATGCAACGTCCCTTAGAAAATTGACTGACTAATCTTCCTTTTGGCTCAGAAAGATTAGATAGATAAAATACATAATCATCTACAGTTGTTATTATTATATATGATTGATTGCATGTTAGATGTTAATTAATATATATAAATATGATGAGACAAACCCCTCTTTATCAAAATATTAAATTCGTATTAAATGGTTAATACAACATACCTTCTATTGTTATAGTGAAAACCAGAGTCCATTATCGATGTCAGTTTGTTGAGTCACTCAAGGCTGCTCGCTCATGGATATGTTTATCACTATGAAACATTTGATATTTATGAACAATGAGTCGAATTTAACTAAATTTTTTTTTGTTGAGTCACTCAAGGAAATAGAATTTTAAGAGCACAATCAAGTAAACACATAAGATGTGTGCGACAATAAGTTGTCTACTTGATGATCTAGGAGTCACATAGAGATGTGATTGATAGAAGTAGCTACCTGGATGTTTTATTATGATTTGTTGAGTCACTCAAGGTTCTAATAAAAACAAAATGGGTCCTAGCCCACTAGGAATCTAATCGGTTCTATTGATTAATGTTTGAGGGTCATTAATTCAATTTAAACAGTGGGAGTATAATTAATTTAATATAAGTCCATGTTAAATTAATTTCTACATTTAATTAATTATTCTATCATGTCATTTAATAGTTGAATCATAAGTAACCACATGAGTTTGAGAGGCATATTAGATGGCAACAAACATACCAGACCAAATTTTTGGACTGGCACCGCAATATGAGAACTGTTCTCAAGCATGAAAAGAAAATTTGGATATGTCATTGAGCAGCCAATGCCGGAAGCTTCTACTGAGGAGGCTATGTCGGAGAACGTGCAGGCTTACAATAAACACATTGATGAGAATAACACTGCAGCATGTGATGCTTGCAATATGTCATATGAGTTAGAAAAGCTGCACGAGAATATGGATGTAAATACCAATATATATCATTTCAAGTAGTTGAATGATAAATAGTCACGGACTGAACAGTATGAGACATCCAAAATGTTATAAAGAGGTATGACGGTAAAAAGTTTTTCAGTCAGTGCTCATGTACTGAAGATAATTGGTTATATTGAAAAATTAAACCAATTGAGTTTTACCATAGACCACGAGCTAAGTGTTGACTTAGTTATGCAGTCCCCACCTAATAACTTTTTGCAGTTCATTATGAACTTCAACATGAATAAAATTCAGTATACCCTACTCGAGCTGCAAAATATGCTGAAAACTGTTGAGCCTATGAGAATGGGAAGACTTTGGCCATAGACACCTCTAAGGGAAGTAAGAGGAATCCAAAAGGGCCTTTTAGAAAAGATTCAAGGCCAAATATATTGAAAAACAATTAAAGCAAACAAAGACAAATCCAAATATGATAATCCGTGTTTTCAATGTGAAAACAAATGGCATTAGAAGAGAAACTACAAGGCATAAAAGAGATAAAACTAAAATACTCATATCTTTGGCATTGCATACTCGGTCATATAAATGAAAAACGCATAACCAAGTTACATAAAGATGGATACTTGGGTTCAAATGATTATGAATCATTTGATAAGTGTGGATCATGCCCGTTGGGCTAAATGACCTAGACACTCTTTTTGGAAAAATGAGTCAAATTTGAAGACATTTTTGGTCTTATACATACTGATGTATATGAACAAATGTCTACGATGCTAGATGTGGCTTTTCTTACTTCATCACGTTTACAGATGACCATTCTAGATATGGTTTCATCTACTTGATGAAATTCAAGTACGAAGCCTTTAAAAAGTTCAAAGAATTCAATCAAGAAGTAGAAAGGCAAATCGGGAAAAATATTCTAACACTTAGATCTAATCGAGGTGGAGAATATTTGAAGGGTGAGTTTTTTGACTATCTAAACGAGCATGAGATTCTCTCGCAGTGGACTTCACCGATACATCAACACAAAATAGTGTATCTGAAAGGAGAAACCGCACCTTATTTGATATGGTGCAATCAATGGTGAGTTTATCTAAAAGAGAATGGGATTCTCTCGCAGTGGACTTCACCGTATACATCAACACAAAATGGTGTATCTGAAAGAAGAAACTATACCTTATTTGATATGGTGCGATCAATGGTGAGTCGCGCAATTTTTCCAAAATCGTTTTGGAGATATGCACTTAAGACTGCATGTTATACACTAAACCGTGTCCTATCTAAATCGGTCAATAAAACTCCATACGAGTTATAGAAAGGAAAAAAGACCTAATCTTTCATACATGAAGGTTTAGGGATGCGACGCTTATGTGAAGCGCGTTGAATCAGATAAGCTACGTTGAATCAGATAAGCTAGGAGCTAAATCTGATAAATATTTATTTGTGGAGTATCCAAAAGAAAAATGTTGGATACTATTTCTACAATCCCATCGAGATGAAGGTCATCATATCGAGACTTATTGTATTCTTAGAGAAGACAGTGGGAGCCAAGTAGATCTTGAAGAGGTTCAAGAAACTACAAATAAAATTGACCAATTAGATGTTCCAGTAGCTGAGCTTACATATGATGAAGCACAGATTGAGAAAGTGGGAACCACCAGTTCCCAAAAATACACCAGCTCTGCATAAGTCGAGAAGAATAATTCATTTTCCTCTGAGATACGATCTCCTGAGTACTAGTAATGTATTACTAATCGAGGAAGGTGAACCTACTACTTAGGCAGAATCGAAGTCAATTGTTGACTCAAAGATATGGCAGGAAGCCATGGAATTCGAGATGAACTCCATGTACGAAAACAAGGTTTGGACCTTAGTTGACCCACCTGAAAGGGTAAAACCTATAGGCTGTAAATTGGTTTACAAGAAAAAGGTCGATATGGATGGTAATGTTCATACTTATAAGGCAAGATTGGTTGCGAAGGGTTACAAGTAAAGACAATAGATTGACTTTGACGAAACTTTCTCACTAGTAACCCTGTTTAAGTTAATTCAGATTCTGCTTGCGATAGTAGCATACCATAACTATGATATCTAGCAAATGGATGTCAAGATTGCATTCCTTAACGGAAATCTTAGCGAGGATGTGTACATGACACAACATCAAGGTTTTGAATCCACAGAGCCAAACAAGGTATGCAAACTACAGAAATCCATATATGGATTAAAGCAAGCATTTCAGAGCTAGAATCTTCGTTTTGATAAGACAATCAAAATGTTTGATTTTATCAAGAATTAAGATGAACTATGTGTGTATAAAAAGTTAGTGGGAGCAAATTCTTGTTTCTAATTTTGTATGTGGATGACATACTATTATTAGGAAACGATGTCTTCGATGCCAAAAATCATTAAAATTGTGGTTATCCAAAATTTCTCCATGAAAGATATAAGAGAGGCATCGTACATTCTCGCTATAAAGATCTATAGAGATATATCTAAGAGAATGCTTGACCTATCTCAATCTACGTACATATATAAAATCTTAAGAAGATTTAGCATGGAAGAATCCAAGAGAGGACTCTGTCCCATCGGACATGGGATCTATCTCTCAAAAGAGATGCGTCCAAAGACACAAATTGAAAGAGATCGCATGAATAGAATTCCTTATGCATCAGTAATATGATCTATCATGTATGCAATGCTATATACTCGACCGGATGTTTTATATGCTTTGAGTGTTACAAGCAGGTTCCAAGCGAACCATGGCTAGAAATATTGGATCGCAATCAAGAACATCCTTAAGTTCTTAAGAAGGACTAAAGACATGTTCTTGGTGTATGGAAGAAATGAACTTAGAGTTCAAGGTTATGCCGATGCCAGCTTTCAGTCTGATAAAGAAGATAGTAAATCTCAATCTGGATATGTATTTACTCAAAATGGTGGTGCAGTCAGTTGGAAAAGTTTCAAACAAAAAATGACTGTTGATTCAAATATAGAAATCGAATATATAGCTACTTTAGAAGTAGCAAAGAAAACAGTCTGGATCAAGAAGTTCATTACTGAACTTGGAATAGTTCCTAGCATTGTTGATCCAATAACTTGTATTGTGATAACAATAGATTCATCGCACAAGCGAAGGAACCCATGTCTCATCAATGATCCAGATATATATTGAGGCAATATCAACTCATTAGGAAGATAATATTAAGAAATGACATAAAGATAGAACGGGTCCTAACATACGATAATGTAGCAGATCTTTTAACAAAGTTGTTGTCCCAACACAAGCATGATGGTCATGCTAAATATGATGATATTATGATACGTGAGTGACTAAATCTGGTTTGTATGAGATATTTTGTGATATACTCTTTGTTAGACATTGAGGTATATGAACAAATTGATTAATTAAATATTTATCTATATTTAAATGGCAAATCAGTTATTCTTAAATTTTATTATTTAAAATAATAGAGTCTGTTACGCACCAATCCCACATGGCAATCCACGTGGGCAGGATAATCTCCATCGGGTTCCATGTAAGCACAGTCAATCAACACGCTTGGACCCAGCCCGATCCGAGGCTGTTTAGGCCGATGAGGTTATATACCGAGGCTATTTATGCCGAGGAGCTTGAATGACCGACCCTGGTTGCGTGATGATGAAGCTTTCCCCACCAATCATGTAATTTAATCTTGAAAAGATTGATGGGACCGCTTGCCAAGGCGGCTTGTCACAGTCATAGCCCCTTAGTTTGCGGCTGAAGGTGACTTCTTCATTAATGCTAATGACATGACACCAAAGATTTGACTCAAGAACCCTTCAGATGGAACCACGTGTCGCACATCGAGGGAGATCATTCTTGTAAAATTTGTCTATAAATACTAAGTTTATTTCCACAAGAAAAGGATGTTGAAAATATTACTCTCACAAGAAATATCAAGTTCTCTATACTAATCATTTTTCAAGTGTCATAATCACCTGGAAAATCGTTAGTTAGGGGCCCTCAAGCTATTACCTCTACCATAATGTGTTTCTCTTTATCATCTGTTACATTTCCACCTGGTTTGAGGCATATCTGCATGGTTGAATAAATCACGTGGCAGTCCTAGTAAGAGGGGTAACACACGTAGGGAAAGGAGGCATGGGGTTCCTGTTGGCAGCAATTTTGGAGGTCAACAGATTGGCGCCGTCTGTGGGAATTTCTAACTAAAAGCTTTGGCTTCCTTGAACAAAGGAGTCTCCCTGAACAAGGGATCAACCAGTCCACAAAATGAGTGGAAGCAACGAGGATGAGAACCCAAGAAGAATTAGGCCCGCGACGGACAGAGAAACCGTGGCGGGAGCAAAGGTTGAAGAAGCTCCTTGAAAGAGGCGTGGATGAAGGCTTCTCACCAATCTCGAGCAAGAAATGAGAACAATGGCCGCCAGCGTGAGGCAGCTGGCCCAGCACCATGCCCAAATGCAAGGATATATCCAAATGATGCAGGTGCGAGGTGAGAACCGTCCTCATGAGTCTGACCCAGACGATCCCGATCTCGAAGAAGAGCAAGAAGTTGACAATAGACATCCTCGAGATCCACAAGTCAGGGGAGAACCCTCTCGTGCTAGAACAAACGGGTGAGGGATCAACACCCCGGCAGCAGACAGGAGGCCCCAACCAACGATGTCCGCCAGCGTATTCGAAAGGTTAGGCGAACAGGGAAGCAGAAAGTAGCCTTAGGAGAATCTGCCAAGGAGAGAGCAGCCTCAGAGTCCCCCTAGAAATAGGCGGGAAATGAGGACAAGAGAGGCAGAAGCTAGGGGAGAATCTGACTTCCAGCCCTACGTACCTCAGCAAACCACGCAACCGCAGTCCCAACGCTACGGAGGCGAACAACAAACTTAGCGCATCCCACAATTTCTTCCGAAGACGAACCTTGGAGAAGAATATCCGAGGCTGGTAAGATCGTTTGAAATAGACGACGATGACGAGAACCTCCATTTTTCGGCCAGAATCAGGAATGCATCCATCTCCCATGAGTTTTACGTACCCAAGATTGCCCCTTACACGGGCAGGAGAGATCTCTTGGACCATGTTAACACGTATAAAATGGAAATGAGTCTCCGAGGAGCTACTTCGGCCCTGAAATGCAGAGCTTTTCACCTTACCTTGTCCGGAGGATCAAAGCGATGGTATAATAAACTAGTCGCTGGAAGCATTTCTAGCTGGTCGGAGCTGAAAAAGACGTTCATCAACTACTTCTCGTCACAGAAACCTGCCTCGGCCCCGGTCCAACGCCTCCATGACGTAAGGCAAACTCCAAATGAGCCACTACAAAGCTATCTAGGCCGCTTCAATGAGGAAATGCTATTCTATGAAAGAATAACCGATGCTGAGGCCCTATCCGCTCTAAAGGCTGGGCTAGATATGAACCTCCCATTTTGGAGAGATGTCCACAACAAAAACTCAGCGACTTTTGACTAGCTAGTGGAGATGGCACCGAAGAAATAACCAATGAGAACATGAACCTTTACAGAAATCGAGGTGCATTGGGGGCCAACCCTGCATCTAGGGCTGGATACGTCTAAAACCACGGCAGACCCCCTCTCCAACATAATCCACGCAGGAGAAACTACCCATCCGACCTGAATATTGGAATAAGTTATGTGGCCTCTGCACAAGAGGACCTGCTCCTCCAATATACTGTCCCAGTAGTAACTGGCCCGGTGGCTGGATTTTTATAATTACGGTATGTCACCACCCACATATTACAAAGTGGAGAAGAGCACACCTCCGATGCCTCATCTCCCCAAGCAGCCTCCGCGAAGTATTGCTACATCCACCGAAGTTATGGACATAGCACGGACGAATGTCGAAAGGTGGAAGAACTTGCTAATAAAAGGATAACCAACCTAGGGCATAGACGTGGGACGAACACCAGACGTGGAGATCAGGCCCCAATGAGAGGACGTCGGCCACAATTCCAAGACAGACACCTCCAGCAATGGGATAGGAAGCCAGCGGGCCAGGAACAACGGGTGAGGCGCAATTCAAGAAGCCCGTCCAGACAGCCTCTGCTGGAGCGCAACCCAAAACTTCGTCTAATCAAGGGTCCTGAAAAGGCCCTGATTCGAGAGATAGACACCATCTACGGAGGACCTTATATTGAGGACAGACCAGAAACTCCCAGAAGAACTACACCAAAGAGACCGAAGGGACCCAAATAACCAACTGGCTCATCAACAGCCGGCCATCGGGATAAAAAAAAGTAGACCCTATCACCTTCACAGAAGAAGACATGAAGGGCGTGCATTACCCTCACTGCAATGCCCTTGTAGTAAGAGCAGTGGTAGTTCAGAACGGGTTAGGAAGAATGCTCGTGGATAACGGAAGCTTTGTCAATGTCATCTTTTTAAGCACTTATGAGTAGATGAACGTGGATGTCCCGTTGGAACCGTCGACCGAACCTCTCTACGAATTTACTGGCGATTGCGTAACACCAAAAGGGCTAGTACATCTCGCCGTTACCATGGGAGAAGAGCCTCTCGCCACCCACACTTTCATGGAATTTTTTATGGTAGACAGAAGGTCAGCCTACCATGGAGTCTTAGGCCGACCAGCCCTGAAAGAACTTTGGGCCATAACATCGATTCACCACCTCTGCATGAAATTTCCAACAGAAGGGGGCGTGGCAACAGTACGAGGCAACCAGCCCGAAGCCCGGAAGTGCTACAGAAACGCCTTGAGAAAGGCAGAGAAAAGAGAGGTAAATATGACATTTCTAGATGTAAAAATGACGAACACCTCGGTAAATACACCAAAGGACACCTGGATGGAAGAAGTAATTTCCATTGAGGACATAGATCCTAAGGTAACGGGAGTCGACTCACAGACTCCGTCCGTCGAGGAGTTGGAAAGCTTTGCAGCGGATCTTAATGATCCGACTAGAAGGCTCCAGGTAGGAAAGGATCTCACAAATGAATCCAAGGAAATCCTGAAAAGGTTCCTCGGCCACAACCTGGATATTTTCGCCTGGAAACATGAGGATATGACCTGGATCGACCCAAGGAAAAGTTGTCACCGCCTCAATCTCGATCCGAAATTTCCATCCCATCAACAAAAACGGAGGCCCCTGAACCCAGAGAAGTACGAAGCCTTAAAAGAAGATGTAGGAAAGCTGCTCCATAGCAGCTTCATCAGAGAAGCTCACTATCCTAAATGGGTCTCCAATCTAGTCCTGGTCAAAAAGCCCAGTGGAAAAATGAAGATTTGTATAGATTTCTCCAACCTCAATTAGGCCTGTCCTAAAGACAGCTCCTCCTTGCCCCGGATTGACCAACTGGTGGACTCCACCGCCGAACATGAACTTTTAAGCTTCATGGATGCGTATTCAGGATATAACCAAATTTCTATGTATCCGTCGGACGAAGAGCACACCTCGTTCGTGACTGACAAAGGCCTCTACTGCTATAAAGTCATGTCCTTTGGCCTGAAAAATACCGGGGCAACCTACCAGAGGCTTGTCAACAAGATGTTCGCGGACCAGCTTGGTTTGACGATGGAGGTATATGTGGATGACATGTTAGTTAAGAGTCTGAAAGCAGAGGACCATACCTGACACCTGGATAAGACGTTCTAGGTATTACGTATATACAGAATGAAGCTTAATCCTTTAAAATGTGCTTTTGGGGTCGCTTCGGGAAAATTCCTGGGTTACATGGTAAATCAAAGGAGAATAGAGGCAAACCCTAAAAAAATTAAGGCCCTGGTAGAGATGAAATCACCCAGAAAACCAAAAGATGTATAATGCCTCACCGGAAGGATGGCGGCCCTCAGCAGGTTTGTATCTAAAGCCACTGATAAGTGCCTCCCCTTCTTCAAATATTAAAAAGGGACAATAGGTTCGAATGGACAAAGGAATGTGAGGTTGCATTCCAAGCCTTAAAAGAACACTTCGGTCGAGCTCTCTTATTGTCAAAACCAAGAATCGGAGAGACCTTATTACTGTACCTAGCCGTATCTGTGAAGTCTGTCAGCTCGGTACTAATCCGAGAGGAAAAACATCAAATGCCTGTTTACTACGTAAGCAAGGCCCTCGTAGGAGTGGAAACGCGCTACCCAGACATGAAGAAGTTGGCATTATCGCTCGTCACTACCTCAGGAAAGCTTAGGCCGTACTTTTTGTCCCACAGTATTCATGTCCTCACTAACTTTCCTCTGAGGCAAGTTATGCAAAAGTCAGACGCCTCAAGAAAGCTATTGAAGTGGGCTGTTGAACTGAGCCAGTTCGACATCGCCTATAAACCCCAGGCAGCCGTCAAGGTACAAACCTTGGCAAATTTTGTAGTAGAATTCTCCAATACCCTCGATGTGAAAATCCCAATGACATTAGTAGAGCTACCTACATGGCTCTTATTTGTAGACGGGTCTTCAGGAGATGCTGGTTCAGGGACAGGAGTGGTTCTCACTAGTCCCAAGGGCCACAAGTTGAGTTGTACAGTCATATTTGGGTTCAAAGCATCGAACAATGTTGCAGAGTACAAGACCCTATTGTCTGGTTTGCGCCTAGCTAGGGAGATGAAAGTACAAAGGCTATCAATTTTGAGCGACTCACAGATGATAGTAAGCCAACAGAAGCTTCATCGCCATGGAAATGAGGATGGCATCATATCTAAAATTAGTCAAGGACCTCATCCCCTGCTTCAAAAAATTCGAGCTTCTCCAGGTACCCATGGCTGACAACGCCAATGCTGACGCTTTAGCTAAGCTGGCTAGCAGTAAAGATTCGGAGCTACTAAAAACGGTTTCCATTGAACACCTCGTTAGGCCTTCCATCGAAATTGTTGCTGAGGTAATGTAGATCGAGGAGACTTCCACACGAATGGACCCCATCCTTGCCTTTTTGAAAAATCAAATAATCCCTGAAAATAGGGAGGAGGCTAAGAAGGTGAGAAGGAGAGCGGCACACTTCGTGCTATCAGATGACGTCCTCTATAAACGAGGCTATTCCTTATCCCTTCTCAGGTGCGTCAGGCCCAACGAGGTAGATTATATCCTAAGAGAAATTCACGAGGAGGTATGTGGCAATCACACCAGAGGACTGGCCTTAGCACAAAAGGTCCTCAAGCAAGGCTACTTCTGGCCCATTTTGAAAAGGGACTCCTTGATGCATGCCAAGGAAAAGGGACTCCTTGATGCAAGCCAAGAAATGTGGCAAATGCCAACGCTTCGCCACATTTCCACGACATCCCCATCAGCTGCTTACCACTGTATCTAGCCCTTGGCCCTTCGCCAAATAAGGAATAGACTTTATAGGACCTATGCCTATGGGCAGGGACAACTCATGCCATGCCTTAGTCGCCATCGACTATTTCACAAAATAGGTGGAGGCAGAGCCAATGGCAAAAATCACCGAGGCCAACACCTTCAAATTCATATGGAAGAATATCATATGTCAGTTCAGAATTCCTCACTCTCTGGTATCAAATAATGGGAAACAATTCGACAACAGGAAGGTCAGGAACCTATGCGAGGAGCTGGGGATCGCTAAACACTTTTCTAGCCCCTATCACCCTCAGGCCAACGGACAGGTAGAGGTTGTTAACAAAACCATCAAATATACACTTAAGGGAAAGCTCGAGGCGTCCAAGGGAGCATGGGTCGATGAGCTCCCACATGTTCTCTGGGCGATAAGAACCACAGCCAAAACTCCAACAGAGGAAACTCCCTTTGCTATGGCATATGGATCCGAGGCTGTGAGCTCAGTGGAAGTGGGCGTGTCGTCGCCTCGCAGACTGCTCTTCAGCGAAGCCAACAACGAGGACCTCATGAGGGCTGGCTTGGACCTCCTAAAAGAACGAAGAGACAGTTCCCAAGTGAAGCTGGCCTCTTACCAAAGAAAGATGGCCCGATATTTCAATAAGAAAGTGAAGAAGAGGTCCTTCCACCTAAGTGACTTAGTCCTAAAGAGAGTGTTCCAATCTTCCAAAGAGTCAGGGGTCGGAACCCTTGGCCCGAATTGGAAAGGGCCTTATCGAATCAACAAAGAAATATACCCCGGCACATATGGTATTGAGGACATGAACGCCAAAGTACAGCCCCACCCATGGAACGCTAAACATTTGCGTCGGTATTACCAATAGGTCAGAAAAGAGGTTCGTCATGTTCGACTTCGAATATCTCGTGTTCAAACAACCCGGTTGTACTTAACAAATCCTCTATTTTGTTATGTCTTCAAGTTATTTGTTTTAAGTTATAACATCAAAATGACGCGTTCACAATAGAGCAAAAACCGAGCTTATGTGGCCTAAGCGAGGCTTATCGTTTATATGAAATACAAAGGTACTTAGAAATATTTTTCATAAATAATACGTAGCAAGATAATATGCTTCGAAAACAAAGTTCATTATAAAAAGTTCTATCTATTACAAAAAACCTTAACTGTCCTCCTCACCCTCGACATCAGGTGGGGGAAACCTAGATTCTAAGGACCTAACATCAAAGTCTGGATGTTCGGTTCAGAGCACGGCTAGGACTTCCTGATGCCCAACTCTGGAGAAATAATCAGAAAAATTAGTAGAGGCATCAGTGTTGTGGAAGTTGGCAACGAAATCCGCCTCAGCACTCTCCAACTCCATCCCTAGTTCTTCCAGCTTCGCCGACAAGTCCTTCTGTCCTGCCTCGGAGGCCTTATATTCATCCTTCAAACCCTTCACCTCGGATCTAAGTGCCTCATTCTCCTCGCGCAAACCAGACATCTTCGCCACGAGGGAAGTGTTTTCCGCCTTCAATTTTCGCCTCTCTTCATTGGCCACCCCAAGGGCTTCGACAGCCACGGACTGGGCAGCGTTGACATTAACCAACTTCTTCGTCAGCAGCAAGACATTGGAGTCAGACTCCTTCAAATCGGTTTGGAACTGCTCATAGGCTATGCGCATGCTCTCCAACGCCACCTGAAGGCCGTCCATTGCCTCCTTATGTTCTTCCACCTTAGAAGCATCAGTCTTCCATTTCTTGTACTCTTCCACCCGCTGCCGAAACTGACGTAGGGCTTGCATCTGAACCCCGGATGCCCTCACAGTTGTCTCGAGGCTGGCCTCTATCATATCCTCCACCTCTCCGTTTGAGGCAAAGTCCCTCCACTGAGGAGTGAAGTATTTCTTGAAGGCCTGAGCCCCCAAGGCAGGATAAAGGAGAAGGCCACTAACGGCATCTTCCGGAAGATGCCCACCAGAGGCCCCAATAAGGTCACGGAGTTTTTTCTTCAAATCATAATGTGCCTCCCTCGCCTGAGGCTTTGAAAGAGGTTGATCCAACACCACTTCTCCAGATAAAGTGACAGTAAGCGTCCTCTGAGTAGGGAGATGATTACATAGGACATCGTCCTCAATCTCAATCACCTTCATCCTCGAATCAGCAAGAAGTTCGGTACTTGTTAACTTGGCCCTTGGACGATCACAGGTGGATGTTTTTCTCTTTTTTATCAGAGGCGCCTCCGTCTCGGCTGCCTCAGCCACGTCAGCTTTCTCAGCCTCTTCCCGAGCCACCTCCCGACTGACATCTTCTATAGCCTTCTTTTGTCAGCCATCTTCCGAAGAGCCAGGTGCTAAGTGTTTCGACCTACTGCTCGCCAGTTTCGCCAAAGATGGCCTCGGACGTTTGCCTTGCTCAATATCGGCTATCAGGAAAGGAGAGAAAAACATTATAAGGAATTTGACAGAAGGCTGCCAAACCTAGGCAAATGCGCTTACCTCTTGAAGCCATTAGTCCAAGCTCGATCAGAAAACGATGTCTGTTCAGAAGAAAATTGTACCTCCTATTGGTCGGAGTAGTCTAGTATATAGAGCGAAACACGTCCAGCTGCTCAGAGCTCAACTCACACCGTGGAAGAGCGTCTGCAAAAAGGGATGAACGTAAGTAAAGCAAAGAGTCATAAAAAACCATATCGCACCACCTCTCCCCCCATCCTACTCACTGGCTATTCCGTAAACATTGGAAACATCCAGGTCAGGCTCCAAATCATCGACCACCCTCTGCCAATTCCCCTTTACCCAGAACCAAGACTTCTTCCACTACTTGATGGAGGAGGGGCATTCAGTGACGAGTGGTTTATGGGTCCCCCATGGACAGAAATAGTACCACCCCGGCTCCTCCTCTTTGCCTTTCTTCTTCGGTATCTTCTTAGGCTGGTACACGGTTTGGAAGACATGTAGGGGCATTTCCAAACCAAACGAATGCCAAAACCACAAGTATAGGCTCTCCACCATCTGGCTCCACCCATTTGGAGATACCTGGGTGGGAGCTAATCCGTATGTCCTCAAAACCCTCCGAAAAAAGGAGTGTAGAGGGAGCCGCAGACCAGCAACAAACACATGAAGATGCAATGCAGTGCATTCCCTCCTCGGAAAGCAGGCTCTTTCATTTGGTCCCGGGAGAATTAACTCAATGTCACTAGGGACCCCATATGCCCCCCTTAAAGAGACCAAGTCCGACTCCAACATTATCGACGGGACATCCATCACTGCCCATCTGATGGAAGTAACGTTAAAAGGATTTCTACTATAGGTCGGCATTGAAATAGACGTGATAGCAAGAACCTCGCCTGTGGAGGTATCTACTCCTCGAATAGGCATCACATCGGCCATAGATGAAGATACGGAGGGTGGTGCTTCGGCCTCGCATCTTCTAAGATCCTCTCCCTCAACAAGGTTCTTAGACATTACTAGACACAAGAAAAGGAGAAATCAAAAAGGGTTTAGGAAAGATGTTTACCTAACAATAGTCCTTCGATGGGAATGCTACCGGATAATTAAACACCAGGTAAAAAATTGCCTGAATGATGGGGGTTCTTAGAATTCTTCACAAGGAATCTCTCTCAAAATGTCATGCTAGAAGTCAAGATTACAAACAACTGCTATATATATAGACAACAAATGATGAATGTCCGCCGTTGGATCTCATGAAAATCCATCCACACCGTACAAGCTTCTGAAAACATCCAAACCCTACAATCCCAAACAATACCAACGGTCATTCAAGTCAGGGGCCACGATGTCTGCGTGCTACTCACGAGCGCATGACTTGTTACCTCCTTGGCAAACTCAAAGCCCCTAAAATTAATTGCAGAAATCATCATTACTTGTAGCTGCCCTTTCATCACGTCTGAAGAGACGTGCGGCAGGAGTCCTAATCATCACGTTCCCCGTGGACCATTACTACTCGATTAGACAGCCTATTCAGCCTCTCCCACTATGGGACTCGGCTACTCCCACTTGGGACTCGGCCATTCAGCCCTATTCCAACTTGGGCCTCAGCTATTCAGCCTCTCCCACTAAGAGACTCAGCTAATCAGCCCCATCCCAACTTGGGACTCGACCATTCAGCCTCTCCCATTATGGGGCTCAACTATTCAGCCCCTCCCATTATGGGGCTCAACTATTCAGCCCCATCCCAACTTGGGACTTGGCTATTCATCCCCATCCCAACTTGGGACTCGGCTATTCAGCCTCTCCCACTATGGGACTCAGCAATTCAGCCTCTCCCACTATAGAAATTGGCTTTTTAGCCACTCCCACTTGAGACTCGGCCATTCAGCCCATTCTAACTTGGGCCTCAGCTTTTTACCCGCTCCCACTTGGGACTCAGCCATTCAGCCCCATTCTAACTTGAGCCTCGGCTATTCAGCCTCTCCCACTAAGGAACTCAGCTAATCAGCCCCATCCCAACTTGGGACTCGTCCATTCAGCCTCTTCCACTATGGGGCTGAGCTAATCAGCCCCATCCCAACTTGAGACTCGGCCATTCAACCTCTCACACTATAGGGCTCGGCTATTCAGCCCCATCCCAACTTGGGACTCGGCTATTCAACCTCTTCCACTATGGGACTCGGTAATTCAGTCTCTCTCACTATGGGACTAAGCAATTCAGCCTCTTCCACTAAGGGACTCAGCTTTTCAGTCCTCTCCCACTCAGGACCAGACTTTTCCGAAACACCACCATACTTGAACCGCCAAGAATATCAAGGCTCATAACACACATGAATAAGCGTTCCGAGCTTTGTGGGACTTAAATCACTATCGTAAAATTTTTAAATCTAGGGATTCAGCATCCCACGGACGTCCAAGTCCAGCATCCCACATGAATGACAGATTCTGAACTTGGAGGACTATTGTTACGCACCAATCCCACATGGCAATCCACGTGGGTAGGATAATTTCCTTCAGGCTCTATATAAGCACAGTCAGTCAACACGCTTGGGCCCAGCCCGATCCGAGGTTGTTTGGGCCTAAGAGGTTATATACCGAGGCTATTTATGCCGAGGAGCTTGAATGACCGACCCTGGTTGCGTGATGAGGAAGCTTTTCCCACCAAACCTGTAATTTAATTTTGAAAAGATTGATGGGACCGCTTGCCAAGGCAGCTTGTCACAGTCATAGTCCTTTAGTTTGCGGCTTAAGGTGACTTCCTCATTAATGCTAATGACATGACACCAAAGATGTGACTCAAGAACCCTTCAGATGGAACCACGTGTCGCACATCGAAGGAGATCATTCTTGTAAAATTTGTCTATAAATACTAAATTTATTTCTACAAGAAAATGATGTTGAAAATATTACTCTCACAAGAAATATCAAGTCCTCTATACTATTCTTTCTTCAAGTGTCATAATCACATGGGAAATCGTTAGTTAGGGGCCCTCAAGCTATTACCTCTACCATAGTGTGTTTCTCTTTATCGTCTGTTATATTTCTACCTGGTCTGAGGCATATCTGCGTGGTTGAATAAACCACATAGCAGTCCTAGTAAGAAGGGTAACACACGTAGGGAGAGGAGACGTGGGGTTTCTGTTGGCAGCCATTTTTAGAGGTCAATAGAGTCTGAAGAAAAGTTCATAGTAACTTGTTAAGCACAAGGTATTGTGATTGTGAGATACAAGTTATAAATAACTTATTCTTGAAATATTCCTAGTCATAGTAATAATGAGATACAAATATCATTATTGCGAATAGACTAGCATGTGTTGTATTTTTTTTTGAAGAAAGTAGCTGATCTCACAAGCTAAGATGTAGAGGGACATCTGAATGAACACATGAATACATTGTTATGAGAACATGACATTGGATGATCCGCCTGGAGATTCCACATGAGATTCCACATGGAAAACTATCCAAGCGTCAGTGGTAAATCTCTAATGCGCGGTTGTGGATTTGGTCTTTTGACTTGAGGACATCATAGAATCTTATGTGATGACCACTATACTTTGGCGAGCGTTTGATGGGACTCGAAGATTTGAGTCACCAGGAAGACGTCGTACGGGTATAGTGAGAATCATATAAAAGTTGTGAATGTCCAATATGAGGATTCGTCACTCCTAGAAAGTAGGAAATTATAACCTGATTTTTGCCCACTTAAGTTGATATAAATTTCTTCGGCTGGGATGGAGTTAAGAGTTGAAAAGATTTCAATCATAACTAGATTAGATCAACGAAGAGTTGAGGTGAATAACATAATTGGTTGAAATGAGATTGACGCTGATCAATATCTCTTAACCAATTGGGTTATATTGACGCAGAGATTATATTTCTACGGTAATCGTACATATATTGGTTTTGTCATACCACATGACATTGTCTTTCACATGGATTGCCTCGACACATTGCTAGATGTCAATCTTGGACGGCGGCGTGAATTGATCAATCTAGGTGAATCAATGAGAATATCACTAAGTTTGCCATCGTGAATGAGAACCTAATGAGTCGCACATATAAAGCGAGAATTGAGCATCTGGAGTTGGACCTTGTCCAAGTGGGAGATTGTAAGAATTAATGTCCAAGGTCCAATTAGTTGGATCAGACTTAATTATTTATTGGACCAAATTAATTAATTAGATTAATTAATTGGGCCCATTTGTTGATGGGTTCTAATTTGACTAGAACTAGGGCTAGGATTAGCCCTACCTATAAATACAAATGCCACGACAAATTAAATAACAAGTTGGTTTTTATTACTTGCTAGCACAAGAAAAAGACAACCAAAAGGTTCCGCTTTTATCTGTTCTTAATCGTGGAAGTTCATATATGTTCTTGCTGTGTGGATTACCATTGGAGGCTGGACAATTAGACAGCTGTGGTATTGAAGATCACACCTCCAGCTAATCAGAAATCAGATTTCACGATATTCATCAAAGGTAAAACTCTATCACGAATTCTTTCTAAGTACAAGGTTGATCTGGCTTGTAGGAATTAAACATTTAATTTCCGCTGTGCATGTATACCTCAATTCCTTACATGAACTAGCAATTTCCATTTGAAGGTTGGCGTCCTTTTTATCTTTTGAAACGTGGCCAGAAAAAGAAATCGGTACTTTATCTTTAACCACAAACAATCTTTCTACATTTATGCCCTCGTAACCAATGTCATGATCCCAACCATTAGGTTCTAGGAAAGGTCTCACGAGCCATGAGTTAGAGGAATCAAGATAACGATATCGACGAGTTGGATTATCAGAATCAAAGGAAGCAGGCAAGGCCAAGTCTTGCATAGGAACTGGCACAGATGCAGAACCATTGGTCTCTTCTTCAGCATTCTCACCAAAGTCGGGAGACAAATCTTTAGCTGCTTCTTGCATTTTCTTCATCATTTTCTGCTGTTTTTTCTCTTCCTACAGTTGCTTCTTCATGAAAAGTTTTTCCCTATATTCTAGCTCATCGTAGTATGCCTTCCTTTGGGCTTTGGTAAGCTTTTCCAATGGTTTGAATGGTGGTAATTCATCATATTCTGATTCATAATTATCAAAATGTCAAAGGTTGATGGACCTTCATTGCAAATTAAGCGTGGAGTAGACAATAAAACTGTAGTGTGAATATAATTATCCTTACTTTTATAGAATTTGCCTCAGAGTCTGAAAATTACAAGATTGGCCCCGCATTACACCGACACACTTGATTATGCTGTTGGTCCACTAATTACTATTGCTTTCAACGTAGGATTATAAAATTCTAAAACTAAACTTCTAAGAAGTTCATACGACATATTTCTTGTCGCCTACGAAATCGAGAAAAGTCGAGTAAAATATTATCAATAATATTTTAATAAAGGTCAAAACTAGACCAAGTGCTACCATTTCCATTTTCTAGACCACGCTACACATAATTCTTTAAAAATAAAAATATTTTATAACTCTTTAAATTCAACCTACCTGCGTCGTGGGAATGGTGCTGAATGGCCGGGCCAATTTTCTAAAATGGTCGTGACCAATTTTGGTGTGTAAATTACCAAATATAACTCTGCCTTCTTCCCCGCTTATAACCATTTCAAACGATTTCAAATTCATTTGTCTGTAAAAAAACAGAAGATTTCAAGGTTAGAATCTAACCCATTTCAATGTTAGAATCCAACCTATTTCATTTATGTAAGAAATTTCATTTCAAATTAGAAATTCATCATTCTCCATATTTTTCTTTTAATTCACGGTAGAATTTGTGAATTTTGTAATATAAATCATGAAAAAATGTATAAATCTGAGTATGAATTATGATTTTTACTTTAAATTCCTGCAAATCTGAGTTGATTTGAGATGGATTAATTGAAAAAATCAATTATAATCGTATAAAACTGCGTTAACAAACTCATACTGTTAACACACCTGTTAACAGACCATGGGTCTGTTAACAGGCCACAAGGCCTGTTAAGGGCAAAATTAGCGTTAATAGACCCCAAGATTTGTTAACAGACCCTGTTAACAGGCCCCAAGGCCTGTTAACAGACCAGCAAGTCTATTAACAGATTTGGGGTTTGTTAACTGACTTGTTAATAATCGGTTAACAGACCATCTATTAACCGACCTGTTAACAGATGATTTGTTAACCGATGGTCTGTTAACTGATGCTATAAAATAAGGGTATTTTAGTCTATTCTACTTAAAAGAAGTTTTTAAAACTTATTTGGTATAAGTTAGGCTCTTCTGCGATTCCGAGCGTTTGACAATGTCATTTCAAAAATTCGCCCACCTACGTGGTGTCTAAGATTTTTCACTGAAAATAACATTGGAGTAGTTAAGACATTCAAATATACGGTAGTGATCTCTTTTTCACAGTGGGGTAGAGGTGAACACGATTTGATTTAGACGGTTTGTAGTAAATTTTCAAACCAAACCACTTAAAGCGGTTTGAAATTTTTCGAAACCAAGTACAATATTATTAATAACCATAGTGGTAATAAATAGTGAATTAATAAATATGAATAGACAAACGATCATGTAATCCAAGTACAATATTATTCCGCATAATTGACAAAATTGACAGCACAATTTATATTTATGGTGTTGATCTCTTCTTCACACTAGAGAAAAATTATAAAGGTCAATGTACACTTGTCTATTGGTTACTGAACAAGTGTCACTTGTCCAATGGTCAATAAATAAGTGTTCAGTGGTCTTTATAATTTATTTTCATTGTGGAGAGAAGATCATTGGCCTTTATATTTATAGGTGAGTGTAAGTAAGTTAACTTTACAGAGGCAACCAAGTAAATAATTAAACATGATTCTTAATTATTCGAGTTTAAGGTAATTAATGTCAATACCTCGTGCCAAGAAAAATTATAATAATAACTCACCTAATACCATCGTTAATTTCATGGCAACTCAAGTGTACGACATTTTCCAGGCTGCCGCAGCCACCCCCACCCCTCACCTGCTCCCAATACACTAATTAGAAAATTGCAAACATCAATAAAAATAGTCACAAGAACATTTTTAATACAGCTGTGAATTGTTTAAAAAATTGTAACACAAACAAAATAAGCATTATTTAAAATAATTCCTCTTTTAATGTAAGTTGACAGAGACTCTGTTAACAATAATAAACATTGTTTATATCTCTATCTAGATTCATAAATTTAATTTATTAGACATAACAAAATTTAAATTTCTTATGTAGATTTTGTGATTTTATTTTTATTTTAAAAAAATAAAAGGCATTTAGATAGCAAGTTCACGGGAAACAAATTTTTTAAATTTAAGTTTTTATTAAATTAGACATTACTGCTATGTGTAAATTAAAAACTTTTCAACTTTCGTGCCACTTAAATTACAATTCATAGAATACATTGAAGATTCTCTAAGAATAAACTCCACTGTAGAAAATGAAGTGTTTCTTTGATCTAGTTTAAAAATTAATTTTTTAACTCAAAATAATTTATATGGCATGACAAATTTGACTGTTTTGTTTTGTGTTAAAAAACTAGTTTTTAAATTTGACCAAACAAGCTCGAAATGGAGAAATAATCTCAGCTGATTAGTCAATTGTTTGGACACATTTTCAGAGATTTTGTTTTTATGTGCATTAATATAAGTCAAAGTCTTAAAATATGAAAATTTCCATATTACATCACAATTCGCCTATAAAACCCTTCACTTGTCTTCCCCAGAATCCATCGTTGAAATAAATACAGGAGAGGGAAAGAAAGAAACAGATATGGGAAATGTTGGTGTAATTTTGATGATTCTCTCATTGATCATAGCCATGACAAGTGTTCATGCCAAGTCCCAAATGTCCAAACAAGAAAAAACGTGGTTCCGAAACCTCTGCCGAGGAAAGGAAAAGTTAATCAAGCTTCATTTCTACGTCCAGGATTTGTCAATTTGCGTTGCTATTAAAAAATAAAACATCAAACTTTTATCGAAAGAAGTCATATATAACTTTATTTTTAATCAAAATAAAAAATGAAACAAATTGATAAAATAAAAGAAAAATTTATAAATCTAAACAAATGCATATGGTCATTTTTAAAAATAGTAATTTTTAATAACATTTGCAAAAATGACAACTTTTTAGTGTAAAAAATCATGTATACTTTTTTCCTAAAAGACATTGAAACTATCAAAATACAGTTCAACCGTCGTTTGAATTTTTATTTTATTTTTTGTCATTCAACTGTCGCTAAAAAAAAAAAAAATTGGTCAACTATCAATTCGACATTGACCAATTTTTTTTTAGCGACAAAGTTCAACTGTTGTTTGATAGCTTGAAGCTAACGTCAAACGATAACTTGAGGTTGTCGAACGGTAGTTGCTCAACATACTCTTTTTCTGTTTCCACATTATTTTCTTCAACTAGACATTAATCTATAAATTCAATTTCTTTCAATAATTTTTGAACAATTATATTCAATATATTTTCAAATCTAAAAACAATCAAACTAATGTAACACAAAAATCTATTAAATTTTTATTTTTTTATAATCTAAATTAATTTATCAAAAAAGTAACTTACTATTTACCCTTTAAGGGAGCACATAACTTATCAACAACAACAAAGTGGATGCCTTTTGTCTATTAATAACTTAATAACGATGCTAAAAATAAAAAATGTAAAATTGTAGATACATTATTATCTATATTTATACTACATCTAAAAGGCCTTTAAAGAGAGAAATATTTTTAGACTATTATATCCTTACAAAAAATTTAAAATTCCATATTCACCCTTATTGTTCATTAATGTGCAATTATTTTATAAAATTTTATTTATTATATTATATTTTTAATTTACTTAATTAAATTAATATTGTATTCTTTCATAAAACGTCTATTGCCCTCCCAAAACTACCTTTAATGATTCCACATTAAATTTTAACAATTTATTAAATATACAATTAAAATTTTTAAACATTTAAAATTGTAGTTTATTCATTTTTATTGCTAATTTTATAGAATTTTTTTTTCTACTAAATGAGAACGTAATAGTTATACTACATCTAAAATGTCCTAAAGGGGATAAATATTTTAACGTAATAGTTATTGTTATTATTATATTGTACTACATCTGAAATGTCTTAAAAGGAGAAATATTTTTAGATTATTCTATCATTACAAAAATTTTAAAATTCCATATTCACCATTATTACAATTATCTTATAATATTTTATTTATTATATTACACTTTAAGTTTACCTAATTAAATTAATATTGTATTCATTCATAAAATGTCTATTACCCTCTCAAAACTACATTCACTGATCTAACATTAAATTTTTAACAATTTATTAAATATACAATTAAAATTTTTAAACATTTAAAATTGTGGTTTATTCCTTTTCATTGCTAATTTTATGGGTAATTTTTTTTTTTTACTAAATGAGAACATAATAGTTATTTTTAGAAGAGATTTGGGACTATGGTTGAAATATTTATAATATTTGACAATTTGATATTTTTATTTATACTGCATCTAAAAGGCTATAAAATGGAGAAATATTTTCTGACTATTCTATTCTTACAATAATTTTAAATTTTCATTTTCACTCTTAGTGTTCAACAATGTACAATTATCTTATAATATTTTATTTATTATATTACATTTTAAGTTTACGTAATTAAATTAAAATTGTATTCATTTATGAAACGTCTTTTGCCCTCCCAAAACCACCTTCAATGATGCTACATTAAATTTTTAATAATTTATTAAATGTACAATTAAAATTTTTAAACATTTATACAATTAAAATTATTAAAAATTTAAACTTGTGGTTTATTCATTTTTATTGTTAATTTTATTATTTATTTTTTTTTGCTAAATGAGAACGTAATAATTATTTTTAGGAGAGATTTTGGACTATAGTTGAAATATTTATAATGTTCGACTATTAGGTCTTTTAAAAATCGTGAATAGCAACCAAAAGTTCTTGATGTTTAATTTTTCTCTCTATTGATAATAAAATATTATGAGATTCTTTCTTCAAATTTTGTCTAAATTGTCGGTATTATGTATGAATCAAATAGCTTTTGGAATGTCAGTCATGTTTCGTATTTATTCAGCTACATCACTATTGGTAGACGTGTATGAAATATCGCAATATTACATTAATGCTCCTCTTTATAGAAATTGTTCTCAAAATTTACATGTACTAAAAGAGATTATACATTTGTTATCAGTATATAAATTTCTTCTATTTTTCTTGAATTAATAACTCGACGAAGAAGTACTAACAATCAACTAAATGTAGATAATCATGTCCAAAAGGAACAAAAATAAATACAATACTTATCTCAGATTCCAATAATCCAAATATTATATATATAACAATAAGATCATTAAAAAATATGTAATTATCATACAAAAAATTTTCAAGATTTGATATTTAATTCCTGTTATAAAGTGTCAATTCTCAAAAAAGTAAAATAATAAACTTTTCATATTAGATTCCTACAATTTTAAAAAAAAGAAAACAATTTTTTTTTATTAATAGTTTACTCCACAAATATTTAAATATTTTTGGTTTGTTTTTTTATTCTCTCTTTGAACGTAGTTAATTATTATATCTTCTAACAAATTTTTTTTCCCTATTAATAAATTAAATTTAAGAAAGACGAAAAAGAAAAAAGAGCCACTCAACAACCAATGGTTGTCGAGTCAACTCGACAACATTGGTTGTCGAGTTTTGTATCTATCCCTCCACTAAAAACTCAAAACCTATCACCCCTACCACAAACCCGTGACCACCCACCCACATCTTAGCAATTTTTTGTTTTTTGTAGGCTGAAATTTAACATGAATCCCGTGACCACCCACCACCCTTCTTTGCTGTATACTTTGAATACACTTTGAATCATCTCAATCTCTATTATCAATTTGCATCTCCATCTCAATCTCCATTATCACGTTGAATCTCCATTATCATTCTCACCTTTCTATTTCAATCTTTTGTAGATATAAGAAAAAATCAAAATAACCAGGTATATTTATTTTTAATGTTTGTATTTTAGAATTTGATATTTAACGTTTTCTATGATCTATTTTAGGATATGTTATTACTTATTTTTATTTTCATACATTTAGGCTGGAAATTTATGAAATATGTTTTATGAGTAATAGTTAGTTCGTTTTTCATTTGAAACTAGAGAATTTGAAACCTGTGGTTAGTGGTTTATATGTTTATTATGGTTGTATTATCTGATGATGATTATGGTTGTATTTGAGGATTGCTATTTTTTAATTGAAATTATTCTAATGGTTAAATTTTACTCATAATTATTTTTTAATTAGTTTTTGATAAGCGAGATAAAATACACATGAATATATATTATGAACTTATGCTAGATACATGAAATTTTTTGAAATTTTTTTTTTGGACTTTTTTGCAGATATGGATATACAATATGTTGTTGCTGACAATGTTAGATTTGGTGGACAAATTACATAGATTAGTAATTTAAGATATGTAGACATTGTTATTGGAAATTATAATCTGCAACAGTTGAAACAATTTAGAAATAGTTGTTTTTCTTGTTTGGAAGAATTGCGGGGTAGGCGATTGTGATTTAGTGATAAATTAGTACATGAATTTCTTTTAAATATAGTACATACAAATAAAGCAAATGAAGTTTGATTTAAAGTAGATAACCAATTACTTAGGAGAGTGTATTCAATTATGAGTTGATATGACTTTTATGGAGTTTAAAAGAGTTTAAAAGTTTAGGTGTATTCAATTCAGACTTTTTAAACTCCATAAAAGTCTTGGGGTATTCAATATAGATTTTTAAAGACTTTTAAAAAGTCTTATAAAGTCATGCGATATTCAATTCAAACTTTTTAAAATCCTACGAAATTCAGGGGTATTCAAAATGTTGATGATTTTTAATGACTTTATAGAGAATTTAATATGTACTAACTTTAAAGCACAAAATATAAATAAAAAATGTTACAATTTCTCTTACATTCACCTTAAGACTTTGAAAGACTTTAGAAGAAAAATATATTTCATTCCCTTATTTTTTATATGCAAGATTTCTCTTTTCTTTTTCCTTCAACAAACTGTAGAGTTAAGATCAATATTTTTCTTTTTCTTCAATGTAATTTTTTTTTCCAATATTCTCCGAACTAGTTTCTCATTTTCTTCTATGAACCTTTAGAGACAATGTAATTTTTTTTCTTCAATATTCTCATAACCACTCTCTCTCTCTCTCTCTCTCTCTCTCTCATTTTTCTATTTTTCATTAAAAATAAGATAACTTTATAATTAAATTCTTATATAATTGTTGATTGCAATTTATTAATGAATTTCATCAAGTTAAAAACTCTTTTTTATTACTGTATTTTTTATTTTTATTTTTATTTTTATTCTTGTTTTTTCTATTTATGTTGATGAGCATGGTTGTGTATTTTTTTTTCTTCGTCTAAATTGGTACTTTATTTGTTTATTTATGCAATTGTGATGACTAATGAAGTGTTACCTATATATTATTAAATATAATAAGGAAGATAATGAATTTGATAATTTTTTTTGTTGGAAAATATTTTAAAATGAATCGCATGCTGTAATTTTTTGAATTTATCCACAAGCCATTTGAAAGTTTATAGTTTTATCCAAAAGAAAAAATATAGTGAGTTATATCAGTAATTTTTGACGTAGTTTACTTGAAGCAATTAAATAGAACATTAATTTTTATGAATTTATTAATATTAATATAATTAAATAAATTATTATTAAAATTTTCTTTTGCGAAAATTAATTTTTTAACTGAAAAAACAAAGTATATAAAAGTCTATAAAAGTTTGTGAAAGTTTAGAAAAATCTTACAAAGTAAAATCTATAAAATTCATAAAAGTCTGTAGGAATCTATTAAAATCTAGAAAAATCAATAAAAGTTAATGAAATTCATCAAAATCAGTCACTTGATAAATGTCAATCAAAGTCTTTAAAAGTCTAGATTAAATACACCCCCCTTAGATTTGGGCTTCAAGAATACTGTTTGATAACAGGATTGTTAAGTCATAATAAATCTGATACTATGTTCATATATAGTGTGGTGGAAAAACATAAACATAGAAGGATGTATTTTAATAATGCCTCACATATATCTTTGAATGAATTAGAAAATACTTTTATTAATTGTCACTATCAAAATGATAAGTATAAGTTAGGATTAGCTTTACTTACAGAAGGAGTTCTAAAGTCCATGGAAAGGACAAAAATAAATATACAATCACTATCATTGGTTGACAATTTGGAGGTCTGTTATGAATATCCATGGGGAAGACATTCTTTTTTTATACTCATTCATTCTTTAATAACATCATGGGAGCGCGGCACAGCAATGGCGGTGGATGGTGAATTATAAAGTATATTATATATGGTTGTCCCCTTGTATTTCATGTGAGTAATTGTATTTCATGTATTTAAAAAATACATTTTTTTAGGATTCTATTATTTCATAAATTTTGATTTTATTTATATTATTTACAAATATGGATATATGAGGCATGCCCTCAAATAGGTGAAAAATTTAGTGTCAAATTACAAAATACGTTTCCACGTATTTTGAATTGGGAAGTATATCAAAAAATACAAGAAAGTGATGTTTCCAATTTTTTCAACTCTACTCAGATTTGTTTGTGAATATATGTTGTAATTATTGTGTATAAGTATAGTTGTGTATATTATTGTAACAATTGTTGTAATTTGAATTATATTTTTTTGTGGATTAATGTTGTACTAATACTTCTACCGACTAAAAAGAATTAGAACAACCATATGTGTATACAATGATTTTATTAGACGATGCAGTAGATGCTCGTTTTAATCCCATTGTACACCAATTTGAATATGGGTAACAACAATTTTATAAAGTTGGAGAAGAAATGGAAGAGAAAAATATAGCAGAACTAGTCGTGCAACCAGTTGAACCAGTTGTACTGTTAGATGGAAATGTTGATCATAGTTGGTCCCCTTATATATGTAACGAGTTACTCACTGATAATTGGCCTCCAAGAAATGTTACTTATATGGACTACTACAGTGAACAAAATATCTCTGATCCTCAAGGGCCTTCATATTCAGATTATGAGTACTCTGATTATGTTACTAATGAAAACTTGAGTTCTCTATTTGCTGAGCAACGAGCCTATTTTGATAATCGATTGGATGAACAAAGATCTTACATTGATAGTACAAGAGATGAGTTATTGCAGCGCTTTGATCAACTACAACCACTCAAAGATGTAAATGAATTGTAGCAATACATAGATACAAAATTTGAATCATTTCAGGCTGAACAGAGTAGTTATTTTGGTAGTTTGCGTGATGATTTGCAAAGTTCTCTTGTACAATTCAGGGAATGTTTGACACGATGAAGGTTGATAAACCTAACACTGGTGGTAATGAAATGGAATGTGAGGCCATTCCTGTTATTCTCGATGATGGAGGTGGGACATCGTCTGGTTCTGTTGTCATTCCAATTTTGTGCGACATTGATAAAAAAAATAGAAAGTGATTTTTCTAGTTGGATGCACCGTGCAAGAACTCGGTAAGTTACAATATTTGAAATAATTATTTAACTTATCAATTTTTTATATTTATCTGATTATTTGTAATGTTATAAAGATGTTATACGATTACCTGGTGGTTAAACCTTGTCTAAAGAAAAGCTTACAAATCTTGGCGATCCTGGTTTGCATTGCAGTGTGAGGTAAAGATTAATTATATTTTTTAATGTATAATGTATAGGAAGGAAATGTGCTTAAATTTGTTGCATTTGTGTGCAAAGGACATGGACAATGCAATGATATTGATAAGAGCAATAAGCAGAAATTTTCTAGATATATTTTCAGATAAGTATGCAGTTTTATACTCTGGTTTTTCAGGCTAAAATCTTAGATCCCAGAGACCAATTTGTACAACTTGCTTCTTCTTCTTTTCTTGATAACACTGTGATGGGATATGTAAATGGTTATAATTCTAAAAATTTTGCTAAAAAATAGAAGGATTGTAATTATTTATTGTGTCCTCATTTGATTGACAACAAATATTGGGTCATCTTCCATGTGGATTTCAAAAATTGGAAGCTCACACTAATTAACAATTATCAGAAATCATCTGATGATGCATCCATATATCCCTATGTTCTTCCATCTATTAGTGTTCTTCCAGAGGTAATTCACAAGTATATATCTTATGAAATGCCAGAACTTGGGAAAAAGAAGAATGAGCCATTAGGATACTGGATGAAGCCATCTTATGGTATACCTCAATTTTAAAGATATAGGTAATCAATTCAAATAATTTATTTGATTTTTAATGATATTTATGTATACTCACTACATTTTTAAAAATATTATTTGCAGTGATAGCGGGATATTTGTAATCAAGTATGTGGAGTGTTTATTAGCTGGATTATCTTTGGATGATGTTACAGTGGACAAAACAAGTACCTATAGGTATAAACTCATGCTTGATTTTTTTCATTCCATATGAACAAAATGATGAACAAAGTTAAATCATTTGTTGATTTGTAGTTGATGATATAAAGTTGTTATAAAATGTTACAATTTTTATTAATTTTTTTGATTTGATAATTGGAGTTTTGTTTAGTTAATTTGTTAGTTGTATTTGATCGGTTTGTTTAGTTAATTTGTTAATACTATTTGATTAGTTAGGTTGATGTTGACTGTGATTGATTATGAGTATAAATTTTTGCCTTGGAACAAATGTCATGGTGTTCAAAGAAGCAAAAAACTGTATCTTGATCACAAGTAGAATACATTGCAGGGGTTTGAATTAGAAGAATATTGAAAGATTTAAATTCTAGCAATTTGTGACAACATGTCTACAACAAAGAATCTAGTCTTTAGCATATCAAGCTTCAACATCATTATATCAGACATTTGGTAAATGAAGGAGAAATTTACTTGGAGTTGATCAACACAAATGATTAACCAGCAAATATTTTGACAAAAGCACTCACACTTGACAAGTTTGAGAAAGTTGAAGAAATAGTTGAAGATTCTAAATTAAGAGGGTGTGTTAAAAGTAATGATTATATAATTTGTAATCTTCAAAGTATATTAAAAGTAATGAAGACCACAATATTAAGGCTATTAAAGGCTCGGTAAATTGAAGTCTACACAATGGAATGGAAGAAGAAGTCTTGTCATGGAGACCCAAATGGCTGCACTTGTGATGTTTAAATGTTAATTTAATTATTTTTGATGTCTTGTAATCTTCCTAGCATCTCTACAATTCTCCATTGTGCACTATAAATAGATGGCAACTTGTAATGCAATATCATCATATCATATCATGAGTGGTGTGAGGAAAACAAATACAAAAAAAGTTTCAATAAAAGCACGTTTCTCTCTTCCAGAGCTCCTATAGTAAACAACAGACCAACTCAAGCACCTCCTGCTGCACCCATAGCCTCACCTTAATCCAAACAAGTGTAACCATGTCACATTTGGAAAAAAAATGTGGCAGCTCGTCTGAGGCACCTACTGCGTCGGCCCCAAGATTTTTTTTTCCGGTGATAAACTAAGTTTAAGGAATACGATTAAAAAAAATAGGGTTGTAGAATGGTTGTCGAGTTACTCTAGTTGTCTAGAGTGGCTGCCTAGGTGGTTGTCGAGTTACTTAATGTTAAGAGATTCAAGGGTATGCTGGGATTTGCGAAGACATGGTGATTGTTGGAATAATAGGTAATGTATGTAATGAAAATATAATACATGTAGAATAAATATTATATAATATAATTATAAACATTAAGATAACAAAAAGATCACATAATAATGGTGATAAAGTAATATTCTTACAAGAATGTCAAGAAAATACATTCAAAAATACATCTTAACTCAAACTTGACCATTCATTTTCTTTCATTTTTCAAAAAACGATAAAAATTCATTGATTTTTTTTGTTGCTCTCAATTCCAGACTTGCCAAATTTTTTCTTCGCAATCTGTGCATCATCTGAATCTGACTGGAACAAAGATCTTTTTGCTATTGGTTCTAGGAGGGTATTAGCTAGGCCTATATCCTCTACCATAGCTTTTCCGTTCTCTTTTATCTCCTATTTGTGATGGATTCACAATAAAAAATATTTCAAATTTGCACTAAGGAGATGATTGCTGTGGTATAGCCTTAACATAAAAAACCTCATCTTCATCCATTGATAAACGCATCGAATCAGTACTTGGTGTATATGTCTATTGATATAAAATTTTATAAGTTGTGATATTTGTCAAATAAGTGTAAAAGTTAAGTAGAAGAATAAAAAATACCAATGCTTGCTCCATCAAATTTTCAGCACTTGATTGCAAGAAATATTCTGCTGGATTTCCAATAGCTGAAGCATTATTGTATCCAGTAGGATCCATTAATTGCATGTACACCTTGGCTCTATATAAGTAAATGTCATAATTAAATAATTTTATGTTATTAAATGTAAATAAAATATATCCAAATAAAAGTTTAAAAATATTTAATTCGGTAACTAAATAGAGTGTTATTACCTTGGAATTGCTTTTGCGTCAACACATTTACAGAAAACACACTGGTATATATCACCATAATTTTTACTTGAAATTTTGTTGCAATTATTACAACTCATATACCAGTATGTTTGGTTCAGAACTTTAACAGATGCTCTCCATTTGATCCAAAAAAATTTCTGACAACACAACAATATATAAACCATTATATTGAGCATTGAACAATTTCATAAATTACTTTAAAGTATCAAGCATTGCACCACACTTTTGAGCCCTTGAATACTCCTGATTTCAGTGAAGTCATTTTCATCTATTGGAACAAAGAGCTTGGAAGATAGTTTCGATGGTGTCAAACTTAAATAATATTTCTCACATACAATATCATCAAGCGTTTCAGAATTTGTGTGTCCCCTAGTAGTACAAAAACAATAGATAAGTTCTAATTTGAATATAATAACTGAAAGTATAATAGATGAACAAATAATTAATATATATTTACCAAGATTTAAACTCTTCCACAATTTCGAATTCTCCATCTAAGTAGAAAGAACTGTCTGCCTTTGTTGATAGTGATAAACCTGAAGATGCAAATGCAAATGGGAGATATCAATATATCTATTGGTTATGCAAAGATTAAAATGATAAGTTTATTGAAGATGGTGGATTACCATTGAATGACGTTACTTTGAGATGTTTTCCAATAAGAACTGTTTTTTTTTTTTAAGATTTTGAGAGATGTATTTGCATTTATTATACACAAATGATTCCCACATGGTTAAGAGAATAGTGTCAAACCTATTATTTATATATTTTGGGTGTAAGTAAGACAAATTCCACACAGTATTAAAGTATATACAAAATTAAAATATGTGTTTGAATTATAATAAATATAGAACTAAATATAGTCATACTTTTTGTTTATAAGCACCAAATCTTGTACTTGACATTCTTTTCCAAATCGTGCTTGAATAACCCTTCGAGGTTTAATATCAATTATCATTGCAGCCATACCTATAAAAAAGTCAGTATATTAGCCTTAGCAGCTTTAGTGTAATATGTTCAAATTTTAAAACAGCTTTAGTAGTGTACTATTTAATTATTTATGTCTATGTTAGAATCCATATATTCTGGAAGATCTTCGAAATCAGTGAAGCTATATGTAGAAATTAACAGGTTGCTATTGTTTTCTTCAACACGGTGTATTTTAGTTCGTCCTGAGATTGTCGATTGCACTTCTCCAGATTTTGCTTTGTACTCTGCACTTGTTACTTTTCTCCACCATCTTCACCTTAAATATTCCTACACATCTTTGCATCTGTTTATGCAAATCATCACACAAACTATCAAATTGAGCACTTCGTTCAACTTTTAATGAGTTAAATTTTGTATCAATATGCAGCTGCATTTCATTGTATTTATTACCCACGTCTCTACTAGATTCTAAATTATCAAACTGTTCCAATAACTCCTATCTTGTCTTAGCAAGTAGATAATCATTCGTACCAAATTGATCATTAAGATAATATTGTTGCTCAACAAAAAATGAATTCAAATGCTCATTAGTAACATACTCAAAAGGGGCTTCAGGAATGCTTTTTTCTTCAGAATAATCTAAATTAGGAACACCTTGTGCATGCGAGTTATTTGTAGGTAATTCATTAGATATATATATATATGGGGGCCAACTTTGATAATCACCAACATTTTCAACTATTCCTCGGTTAGATTGTATAGGTTGTTGGATGATATCTTCTTGGTTTGGTTGCTCCATTTCATCCCCAATTTCTCTAAATATCTGATTTTCAACATCCATATCTGCACACACAAAAATCCAACTATCTATTATATATACCAAAAAAATACAAAAAAACAAAAACAGATTAATTTTATATAGATAAAAATATTTATAAAAAATTCACATTTAAATTCATCCACAATAATTAGCTTAATAAAAATAAATAAATATTTAGAGGAATGGATTGTATTATTGTAATAAAATTTTTGATGAGTTTAAGATTTAAGATAATAAACTTTTAAACCTCTAAACTTTTCTCTTCTTTCTCTTCTCTTCTGAGTCTCTCTCTATCTCTAAAGCCGCTGTAAATATATGAAATGAACAATAAACTGTAAATGCGAATATGAAATGAATAAAAATGAAAGTAAGTGGTAAGCCTAATTAAAGTTGATGATGTTGGTGAGTTGAGGTAGGTGGTAAGTGGGGTGTAATTAAAATTGAGGTAGATGGAGATGGAGATGGAGATGGAGATGGAGATGGAGATGGAGATGGGGATGGGGATGGGGATTAATTAAGGTAGATGGGGATGGGGATGGGGATGGGGATGGGGATGGGGATGGGGATGGGGATTAATTAAAGTAGATGGGGATGGGGATGGGGATGGGGATGGGGATGGGGTGGGGTGGGGTAAGGTCAAATAAGCCGTGGAAACAAAGAATTTTTCACATTTTCCTAAAATCACTTGTCCCACAATTTTTGAATGATACAATATAAAACAAAACATACGAATCATTACTATCCACTTCAATGAAATTACAACACAATTTTACAAATTCTATTTATTTAATTTCTAACAAAATTTCGAATCCACTATTAAATTTGTTTTTCATATTTAATTTCCTACCACTTTTCAAATGTAAAAAAAAAAATCAAAAATAAATTATTACGTATACGAAATTCTATGTAAAATATTAAAATTTCAAATTCTATGAAAAATATTAAGATCTCAAGCTATATTCAAAATAATTTTTATCATATTTCATTTCACGCCTCTCACACCAAACACAGCGTGCAAAAAATTATTCATGTAAAAATAAAAATTTTAATTAATTAAATTCAAAATGAAAATAAATAATTCGTACATATACAATATTTTGAAGATCGTGAGTCCAACATAAATTACATTATGTCCACATCTCCTCCTCGGATATAGTCTTCGCATCGACCAAAATAATTTCAAATAGATAAAAAGTTACTAATCTATATATTTCTATAGGCTTGATACTAAATACATTTATATGGTAAATAACGTATTTTTAACTTAACTTTGCTCCCTTCTTCTAAATAGATCATTGTTATCAAATTTTATTTGTACAAAATTTATATAAATTGTGAAAGAAAAATTTGTGCATCAAAATCACAAATACCACAAATTTTTCATTTCAATTAAATATTCTACATAAAATTGATTCTTACATTTTTCACGGACGTGCAACGCACGTAACAAAAAATAGCATATATATATATATATATATATATATATATATATATATATATATATATACACACACATATTAACCTTAGCCCATGCAAAATATTAGAAAAATCTCAAGAATCTATCTATATCACCGTACCGTAGTATACAAGTTTTCAATATAATATAAGCTATATTATATTGACCCTATCGGGTTGGGTTGGGTTGGATTGGGTTTGTCGAGTAGGTCGAGTTCATTCTAAATTTGAGTCGATCAAGATTAAATCAATGTTTGGATGTAAAAGACTAATTTGAACAAGTTTACCATAGATAATTATATAAAATATTAGGAAAGAGCATTTGATTAACAATAAATAAAATAAGGCCATTTTTAATGTTGACCTCAAGCAGGTCTTTAGAAAAAAGTTGGACGGAAAATTAAATGTTTTTTTTTTTTTACTATAATTTATTTTTATTCCTATATCATAGTAGCGTACAATTCTTTTATTTTTTATAACTATATTGTATTAGATGCATACACAATTTGTCTCTTAAATTATTATGAAATTTCAAGTTTCTAAAGATCACGTAACTTAGAGGTGTCAATTCGGGTCAAGTTCGCATTAGAAAAAGTCCGCGCCACGGCGGGTTACAGGCTAAGCCAACCCAGCCGCGAAAGTTGAACACGAGTATGGCCTACCGGTTCGCTCATCCAATTCGAGCCCATATGGGTCGCGGTTTAACTCGCATGAATAAAAAATTAATTTTTTTTAAATTATTAAAAAAAATTAGTAACTTATTGTAATTAAAAAAAATATTTACATTTATAATAAAAAATGTGTGAAATTACTAAAAAATAAATAATTAACAATGATAAATTTATATTTATTATTTATTTTTAAAAAATTATTTACATAGAATTTATATCTTATATTATATTAAATTATTTGTAAATATGTAAATTTAAATAAAATGCAAACAAGTAACAATTTGTATTTTGGACTTTGCAGACTTCTCTCCTCGCTCGTGCCGCACATTTTTTTTGTGTTTTTGCTTTTTTATTTTTGATTGGACAGCAGCAGCAGGCTGCTGCACAATTTTTTTGTGTTTTTGCTTTTTTATTTTTGATTGGACAGCAACAGCAGGCTGCTTTTACAATGCTGTGGGTGTGATTTAGATTAAATAATGGGGGTATGGGGTAGATTAAATAATTGGAGCCTCTGACAATCGGGATTCCCGATTCGGGGGAGTGAGAAGTACTCATCTACATCTTCTATATATAATTGTAAGGCTCTCCATTTCATCTTCATCTTGTGTACAAAGAGAGATGGGGAAACAATGCATAATTTCAATGCTTTGTGCAATACTGCTCGCCGGCATTGCAAAGCCGATGGCTCCGGCGATTGACAAACGGTCGGTGGCATTAGAAAGCTGGTTCAAAAAGCTGCCATATACAAAGGAAAAGTTTACCAAACTTCACTTCTACTTTCATGACGTTGCAAGTGGCAAGAATTCCACGGTGGTTCAGGTGGCGGAATCCGAAACCACCGTCAAATCACCAACTGTCTTCGGCGCGGTCTTTGTTATGGATGATCCACTGACGGAGGGACCCGAACCGGATTCCAAGATAGTGGGTCGAGCTCAAGGAATATACAGTTCGGCTTCCATGGAGGAGATTGATTTTCTCATGACCCTAAATATTGTTTTCATAGATGGAAAGTATAATGGCAGCAGTCTAAGTGTGCTTGGACACAATCCCATTTTTCAAGAGTACAGAGAGATACCGATTCTTGGAGGCTCCGGCGCCTTCCGCCTTGCACGGGGGATCGCCACCGTCAAAACCTACCAGTTTAATAAAGCGGGCGATACCGTCGTGGAATACAATGTTATGCTCTTGCATTATTGATGCTTGTTGGAAACTGGTACGAGAATTAGCCAGAAAACAAAAAAAAAATTAATTTAATAAAATTAGGATCTTTGCTTGGTTTTCACGTGTTTATTATAATTAAAATATTAATGATTTAGTATTATGCCTGAATCGATAAACGATATTAGTCTTCAATCTGATTCACGAATTTTTTGCTTTTGATTCACAAACTTGGAACTCTCAACTTTCAAGTTTCTATAGTAATCTCCTAAGTATGAATTACAATAGTGTGTGGGCACATTTTAATTGAATCAATAACTAATTTTTTGGACTTGTCAGATTTAGAAAGTCAAGAAGATAAAATTCAAGTCAAACAAGACTTAAGAATTTTACTTTCTTCTCTTTTCTTAATTGATCGAATTAATTTATGTTACAAGCAATATGACATAAATACGACAAATCTTCTGATTGCAAACGACGACAAGAGTCCTGATTGCATCTAAGTCTAATTAGTTTAGAATTGATTTAATTATACATGTAATCTCTGAACTTATATCACAATTACAATCAAGTTCAAAATTTTTATAGTAACTATGATTAAGCCCAATACTTTATAGTGCTATCACAGGATCTGTCCGGACATATATTTTCCAAGTTCCAATAATTAGATTTTGTCTAGTCGACCTTAGACTGTCCAATCTAATTATTAGTCTTTTGTTTTTTTTTTCACTAAAGGCAAGAAACTGCACTATCGAAATATATAATATTACAGAAGCTATAATACTTTCTTCTGACCTACTGTACATATAGTTAATCCCTGTCTGAGATCCGATAATTAGGTATGAGTATAAATGACAGTCTTGCCCTTCTAATTATTCTCACTAACTTTAAGTTACATTTTTTCAACGGTCTTGTGAATTAATTCACAGATATCGAAGTTTAGTCGTCGCTAAACACTGAGCTTAGATTTATAACTGTTCAACAGAAAATACTTAAATTGTCACTTGACCTATTTTTTAGGGCGACAGTTCCCGACACGAATTCGTGTTATCTACTTCGCTCATTTTCAAGTTCCCAACACACCGAAATATTTGATCAACTAAATTGATCCCACCCATTGATGAATCAAATAACTATCAAACTAACGAAAAGATATACACAATCCTGTTAAGAGATTCAGATTAAATACCCAGTGATCAAGTAGAATTTAATTATTCGTACAGTATTGCTATATAATTAAATCCATGCTATTTAATTAAATTCGATATGTGGTCCGTTCAATATACTCCAAGTGTACTAGTGTCACCATTAAACTATTTATGCGATAAGGAAAAATCGCATACTCAAATGATTAAATAGTCAACACTACAACCTTTTGGTACAAGGCGCCAACCCTTATACACTAGTTGTGAACAATTTTATTCATGATCAAAATATAAGTTGTGTCACACTATGCTTCTCAACGCAAACACCTAACTTATATTATCACAAGTGATCATTCACTTTTTTTACATCCTCAATATTAAACAAATGCAATAATAATAAATTAATAGAACAAAGTTTTATTTATTAAAAAATTGTTATTTTATAGGCACACTGCCCAACAATTCTCCCACTTGCCCTATAGTATATTTGTCATATCTTGCAACCCCATGCCTTGTAGATGTCCCTTGAAACTTTTAGCCGGAAGACTTTTAGTAAATGGGTCCGCGAGGTTATCCTCAGTTGCAATCTTGCTAACAATCTGTCCAACCAAGATCAAACCGTTGCAGAAATTTGCACTCCCTGAATCAAGCACATTAGGCTTATTTCCTTTTTCCACACCACCATCGTAAAGAAAGCGTGCAATTTAGAAAATTGAATAGTCCTGAGGCAAAAGCTTACTTACTTGTTTGGTCAAGTTTAAATTATAATTATTTTTTATCAAATGTACAATTTACTACCAATTTATTATCCACACAATCCATTGGACGAATATTTGATAGTGCTAAAATTATTTTTTAAATACTTATAATAAATGAATCTTAAATAATGTATAGTAATGAGTGAGTAGTAACTCGTGGGTAGATAAGCACTTACGAAATGTGTAAATGGATCTTATATAGATAAAAAGTATATTTGACCTGTTTAACCAGTTGAAATTATAATTTAAAAAATGACAAGCAAACACTGCACATACAAAAGTTTCCCATCGGCCTGGAAAACCCAAATAGCACAACAGCTTATTCATGCCGGAATTCAGATACAATATAATAAACATATGCAAGACACCTATCTAACTCGTTCATTTGTGCCACTAAAAACTTCATTCTCCAAAATTTGGTCCAAAAACTTTACTTGATAATAGTAATAATAAAAATGTTCTATTAAATGCTAAAAAGGTTGATCAACAAAAGCAAAGTTCTTCAACGTAAGCAAGAATGCGTGATGCCTTCTGATTTCTTCAGACAAGCAGAGAAAGCATCTGCATACATAGAATCGATAAGGAATCAAGATAAATTCAATGCTTATAACAGTGAAAAGGAAACAAAGGATATCAGTGACCAAGAATGACAGACGCACAAAACGAAACTCCAAGAATTTTCAGTTCTTTTGGCACAAAAAAAAAAAATAGCAATTTATGATCCACAAGAAACTATGCAAATAAAGTGAAATGAAATCTAAACTATCCAATGTTTGGACATAACCAGTTATATGTACTTTCCAAAGTCAATGTGAAAGCAAGAATCAGAATTCATCTGGCTACTAGTGTAAGCAGGCAGCATTGAGGAGGAAGTGATATTCCATATCGTAAATGCAAGGACTAAATAATCTGTTGTTTTTAGCATTATTATTAGATCAATTCATTCAAATCATTTTCTTGAGAAACGTCCAAGGTTACAAACATCATAAATTCTACAAGAGGAAAAAATGGACGTCACATCAATCAGTCTAAAGGAATATCAATCTACAAGATAAGAAGTGCATCAAGATTGATTCATGGACAACATTACATAAGAAACTAAAAATAACAAAGTGAAAAAATTTCAGCATATGCCACCTCTAAACTAAGACAACTTGATTGGTAAAAGAAGAATGAACCTTGATACCTATGTTTGTTGCTGATCCAACAAAGGATGGCCATCAAAAAAGGAAACTCGCTAGATCCAACGGCAGCCACATCATGCATGACTCAATTTTCATCATTATGCATACTGCACGGGCTGAGAATAACCAAGTAACTTTTTAGCCAGAGGAATTAAGCTGATCAATGCGATCTGAAGCTGTTCAGTGCTGTTGATACGAATACTGACTTGTCCAGACCCCCTGTTATTTATATTGACGCGACCAATCAAATTTGTATGTCGTCCAATGGGGATCTGAGTCTGCGAATTGCATCCAATAGCAAGATCTCCATGCCAATCCATGACTGAGAGCCCCAAAGTTGATAAGAAACGCCCTAAAGGATGATCTTTGTCCCTCAGCGTTGCTTCCAGACTACCACCATAAGCAACATCCCCACGACCAAAAATGGCTCCTCCAGAAACAACCAACTGACCTCGTTTACCAACAATCAATTTGTCCTCTACTTTCATTCCACCAGTTAAAACATCACCTAACAAAGTTGCCGAAAGACCAGCAATTGCCTTATTTATTCTGTGATTGCTAAATCTTGTCTCACTTCGAAGAGTATAAGCAATGTCCTTTCCAACTGATTGCATATCAAAACCTACAGAAGTTGCCTTCCCATTCCCATGCTTCACTGAACTAGCAATTTCCATTTGAAGGTTGGCGTCCTTTTTATCTTTTGAAACGTGGCCAGAAAAAGAAATCGGTACTTTATCTTTAACCACAAACAATCTTTCTACATTTATGCCCTCATAACCAATGTCATGATCCCAACCATTAGGTTCTAGGACAGGTCTCACGAGCCATGGGTTAGAGGAATCAAGATAACGATATCGATGAGTAGGATTATCAGAATCAAAGGAAGCAGGCAGGGCCAAGTCTTGCATAGGAACTGGCACAGATGCAGAACCATTGGTCTCTTCTTCAGCATTCTCACCAAAGTCGGGAGACAAATCTTTAGCCGCTTCTTGCATTTTCTTCATCATCTTCCGCCGTTTTTTCTCTTCCTTCAGCTGCTTCTTCATGAAAAGTTTTTCCCTATATTCTAGCTCATCGTAGTATGCCTTCCTTTGGGCTTTAGTAAGCTTTTCGAGCTGTGCTTTAGTCAATGGTTTGAATGGTGGTAATTCATCATATTCTGATTCATCTTCTGAGTCTGAGCATTCGTCCATATCGTCATCTAAAGCATCATCCTCATCGCCGAATTGCTCTGATGGAAGTTTCACTTGGGGTCTTGATTGCAGAAGGGATGAAAGAAGGAAAGGTAAAGGAGGCGATCTTGTTCGCGAGACAAATGGCTTTCCAGGTGAGCTATCTTGCAACTTCAGTAGTGTATTCGCTTCAGCCAAAATTTTCGAAGCGAAGGACAGAAGCAACAAATGAGGTTTCCAAACTTGACCATTTGGCAAGACTCTCTGTCCAGCTCTGTTTGTTCTGCATGCCAAGTGGTTCTCCACCAATGAAACTGGATTCATCAGCCGCATATCTCCAGCAGCCTGACGTATAGCTTGTTGGACAACATGAGAGCGCTGGGTTACAAACATGTCATAACTTGTTGCAGTGCCATTGGGACCTTCAGGTGGAGCAGATGCAGCATGAGTCAGAACCACAATAGCGTTGAACCATATAGACGGTCCAAATATTTCAGTGATTGTCCGCAATAATGGCATGTCGCCAAAATCTCTGCTCTGCATATCCAGTCTATCGAGATATAAAACAATGTCTGGGGTTGTTTTGTTAATAAACCGTTTGACAGAACGGAGGATTTTCTCATTCTGGCGTTGGTCTGACCAGGATGGCAAAAGCCCAGGGGTGTCAATTACGCGCACCTTGATTCCCTGCACAGTCCCAACAATATCTTGAACCTTCTTGGTGCCCAACTGAAAAGCATCAGTACCAAACTTAACTTCATCAAATATGGAATTTATAGTTGCACTTTTACCAACTCCGGTTTTCCCAAGAACCATGATTGTGCAGGTGAAATCCAAGGGTTCTTGTCCAGCTGCCTCAAGCTGCTCAGCCATGGCACTGGCACGGTCAAAGCTAAAGGCAGCAACACGACCCCCACTTCTCCCCCGTAGCTGTTCAGCTAACCCTAATCTATACAAGACCTGAGCCACAACAACATTATGGGGAGTCTGCCCAAGCCTATGAGCAAGTCGCAGAAACTTGACTCGAATCATCTGGAGCTTTTCACGGGTCTCATCATACTCCTCGGCCTCCACACTTGTCGGATCTTCAATGAGTTGGTCCTGCAATCGAGAAACGGCTCCATTCACTCGAGGCTGCTGTACCACCCGAGAAGTAGGTTCCAATAGCGGGGCAGCACGCCCAAGGCCGGCAGGACGAGCAGGAGTTGCAGAGTTAACATTGGATGGACGAATATCAGTTGCAGGCCTGAGTACCTGTTCTCTGTTTCCTAATATATTTTGAGCAGGTTCTAACCGTGAGGATGTGTGCTCACGGCTAGCAGGATGAGCAGGAGTTGCAGAGTTAGCAGTGGATGAAGAAACATCAGCCGCAGGTTTAATTACCTTTTCTCTATCGTTCAATACATTCTGAGAAAAAGGTTCCTCTATCTGAGAAGCATGCTCGAGGCCTGCATGATGAGCAGTGGGGGCAGAAGTGGAAGAGTTTCCAAGGGAGGATGAAATGTCAGTAACTGGACTCACTTCATGTTCTGTATTCCCAGAAGCAACCTGCTCCACTTTCTCGTCTTTCTGTCCTTCCTTCTCTGGCTCCTTGACAACAACTTTGGAGAGTTCATCACTTGCATTGACAAGCTGAGGTTGAGAAGCCTCAGTATTTTCTCCTCCCAGTTCAGATGAGCTAAAATGGGGCTGCCCAACACTTTCAGCCATGAAATCTTTTACCGAAGGTGAACTCTCAACCTCCAAGTTCGTTGTGCTTTCCTCAACTACATCAAGTAAGGGATTGTCAAGTCCAGAACTTTCGTTAACTTGAACAGCCACAGAAGTATCTGAGGCTGGTATAACCCCATGCCCTTCCACATCGATATCCTGATTGTCAGCTTCCTCACCGTGTGACTCTAGTTTCTTCAGTTCTTTATTCTCATCATCATTAAGTTGGGCACCAGAAATAAGTGAACTTTCAACTTGCTCTCCATCATTAAGCACAACAGTCTGTTCATCGTGATGCAAAACACTCCCATTGGACTCAGACTCCGACCAAGGTTTGGTTTCGATTCCTTTTATCACATTAGCATCTTGGGTTTCTGATGAAGTCTGATGACTCTGTTCTTTCAGTGCATCATCAGTATCTGAAGGGATTGGGTCTTCATGAGTCAAAGTTTCAGCCAAATTCATATGATCTGACACTCCATTCTCAGGCTTCTCCATACCAGTATCGCCTCCTTTCACCTCATTGGCATCTTGAATCTCTGAAATCTTGTGAATCTGGGCTTCCTTCATGTCAGGCTTCTCAGAGCCCACATCGACCCCTTTTAACTCACGGACATCTTGCGTTTCTGACATCTCAATAATATGTTCTTCCTTTATGTCTGCATCTGGGACATTCGTCTCTGCAGGATCCAATGCACCTGTTTCAGGATTCTCAGGAGACTTACCTAATTTTTCATTGAACTCATTCGTGTCATTTAGATTTTCAGTTTCATCAGCAGCCCCAGAATCAGCAGTCCCCCTAATGTCATCTACTCCATTCTCAACAGCACTGTCATCCATCGACCCATTTCTTTCATACGTCACAACTTTCTCTGAAGCAATTTGATTCTCGTCAGAAGACTCATTCATCAAGAACTCAGCCTTCACCCCAGACTCCTCATCTGCATTCTGAATTGCACCAGAAACCCCAATTGCCTCTTCAAACTTCTCAACCTCATTGCCTAGATCTGAATTCTCATTGCAATTCTCTGAAGTCACAATTGTCTCGACATTTTCATCTTTATTCACATCCTTATTCTCTGAATCAACCCTCGGAGTCACAGCCTCAACTGCCTCCTCAAATACTTCATCCCCATCTGAGTCCTTTGATCCATCCAAACCTGAATCAGCATTTGCCTCTGTTCTTGACTCCACAACCTCGTTGTTTACACCATTTTTCTCCCCCAATTTAGACCCATCCACTACGGCAATACCGTTTTCCATCACTAAGCAATCTTAAACACCCAATATTCACTGAAATGCAGAAATAATAAGTTAATAAGTAAATAAACCCAAACACCAAAATACCTCAGTAATAGATATTAACTGCACTAACAATGCGTCCTAGCAATCATAACTATAAAATAATAACCAAATATAAAAATAATTGATTTTAAACAAAATAAAAGATCGTTATGCATATTGATTCATATAAATTCGTAGAATGGTAAACCACTTCATCTAAGTGCTTAACCTGTTAGAGAGGGGGTGAATTTATTTATTTAGTTGAATCTTCAACATATTAAATTGGAGCTTTGTGCAAACTCACAAGATTCACTAAACGAAAAGGCCTAATAACCAAAATATTATTAAATAAAAAAATCACACAACAAAGACCACGTATCTTATTTACGGAGCGCCAGAAGTACAGTAAAAACAGAACCCAGAGCATACGAAACACATACATTATTGATTTCGAACGCATAAAACAAAACGATGGCAATTTCGCATGTCAATTATTTCCGCAATACTGAAACCGTACAAATAGATGTAAACGAGCATAGAAATCAGATCTTCAGTATACATAAATTAGGGTTTTGCATGAACTAAGAACAGGCCACAAAAACAAATAAAGAGTATCTATTCCAAGTGAAAAAAAAAAAACCTTACCAGACAATACGATTGATATATAGAGAGGGAAACACAGGTTTAGGGTTTTAGGATGACAGAGGATCGGAGTGGCTCTGTATTGCAGTAGAAAGGGGATCTTTTTCTTCTCAGACAATTTGTAAACAGCTAAAATTGAACTATATAATTGGTGAAATTGAGGATAAGAGTTAAATCGACGGTCGAGAGGAGCTCAAATTTTTGGAATCTAACGGTGGAAAATTAAGTATTTGTTATTAATGAGAAACGTCAACCTAAAAGCTGAGAAAGGGATTAGGTGTTTCATGGAACACGTGGTGCCAACTAAATTAGTACATATTGTGATTAATTTGGTTTAATTTCTACCGTCGATGCTCCGATATATTGAAAATCAAAGAAAACATGTGAAATTCAAATATAAAAGTAAATTATTATAAACTGTAATTAATTTATTTTAAAGAATAATAACTATTAATGCTAAACTTGTAATGAGAGAGAGAGAGAGAGAGAGTAAATAAAGAGTTTGGATAAGATGTTGTATTATATTGTAATAACGTTATTAACATATCTCGTAGTAATAAAAATTAATTTACAAAAAACGTGTTTATTTATGTGAAGAAACCTAACGTTTATTTTCAAATTTATATTTTCTCAATTTATTCGTCTCATCATTGAACTCTATTTGAAAAATGCAAGACGTAAATCTTTAGTTTAGAATAAATTGTCCTTATTTGTTCACTAAATTTGACTTATTTTTAAACGATGCTTATTTAATGAGCACTCAAAGAGGACAATTATCTTTTACACCCTAACCATGTCTAATGAAACCCTAGATCAATTATTTAGACATTGAGTTGGGAGATAACCAAGTCACGAGACGAAAATTATTGAAAAGTTTTGGAAAACTTCATATTTAGGTATGTCTAATTAAAAAGGCTCAACTCATAGGCCTAGTAAAAATAAAAATAAATTCATTTTATAGCAAATCAATACACGAGGAAAAAGAAAACAGAAGTGTAGATCGTCTCGATTTCTTTATAAGTGATAGAGTTTTACGTGTTTTGCACTTTATTATTGTAAAATAGAAATGTAAAATTTCCAAGGCATATCAAGATAGTTCCATTGCCAATGATCTCTGCACAATGTGGTTGGTAGCACAAGTTAAATAAATATGGGCCAAATGTATTAAAACGAGGTGGGACGGGCCATTTTAGGGAATTGGCTGGAATAATGCTTTGGCATATATTTAACAACATTAAAATTATTTTTTAAGGTTGAATCCCAACCTCAAGATTCTCTACCACTTCTACTCTAAAACTTTGATAGAAGATGTAAATTACAAAATGTGTCTTAATGAAACAGGTTTGTGTAAGAATTAATGTCCAAAATCCAAATAGTTGGATCGGACTTAATTACTTATTTGACCAAATTAATTAATTAGATTAATTAATTAGACCCGTATGTTGATGAGTTCTAGTTGGACTAGAACTAGGACTAAGGTTAGTCCTATCTATATATACAATGCCACAACAGATTAATCACAAGAGTTGTCTTCCATTACTTGTTAGCACAAGCAAAAGATAACCCAATCAATTTCTCCCAAAAGGTTCCACTTTCATCTGTTCTTGATCGTGGAAGTCCAGATCTGTTCTTGCTGTGTAGATCATCATTGGATGCTGGACATTTGGACAACTGTGGTATTGAAGATCGCACCTCCAAATAATCAGAGAATCACATTCCACAATATTCATCAAATGTAAACTTCTATCACGAATTCTCTCTAAGTACAAGGTTGATCCGGCTTAAAGGAATTGAATATTTAATTCCGCTGTGCATGTATACCCCAATTCCTTACAGTTTGAGAGTTTGTTTTTTTTAACTGCGCTTGCAATCAAACCTCTTCCATACTTAAAATTATTTTTTAAGTATTTATAAATTGTAAATTCTATAAAATATATAGATAATATGTATATAGTAAATAGTGAGTCTTATAAAATATGTAAATAAAAATTATATTTGATTAATTTAAGTTACAAACAAGCTTGACTCTTCCTTCAAATAAGGACCAAACTTGATACAGCCAAATGCAAAAGTTAAGTTGTCTGCCATGTTTATGGTTTGTGGCGTGCTAGTTAGTTTGAGAGGATTGAATTCTCCAAATACATGTACCCAAATTTCCTTTACTTTGACAAGGAACAAGTTTTGGCTCTTCCCCTTTGTAATTTACTCACATATTTTGAATTTTGGTAGCTATTCTATCAATGATAAGAGACAGTTAATTTCAGTTTTTTACAAGAATTCTTGGTAATTCAGAGTTCAGTATTACAAAAAAGAAAAAGAAAAAAAAAATGAAGCTTTTTTTATAAGAACCCTTACATAAAAGTTAAGGAATTTGGCGTAAATAGTTTTTAATCTTTGTCTTCGGAAGTTGTCTCTAACGTTTATTTTTTAGCACAAAAGTCTCTAACCTATGTGCTTTGATGCACAATTAGTTTTCATTTGGTAAAAAAGACATATATGTCATTAGTTTTAATTAGAAAAAATTGCATTTGAATTTCTAATATTTGTAAAATGTGCAAATGGGTCCGGTAATTTATTAAGTAATATTTAATTTTGCATATTAAGTGTATGATTGGTGGGATTTAAAAGTAGTTTTTTTAAGATATTTTGAAAAAAGTTTGTGAAATGTGCAGTTGAAAAGTTGATAAAAGTTGTAGGCCCCATAAAATATGTGATTAAAAATAAGTGTGAGAAAATAAAAAGTTTATTTTAAAGGATAATTGGCACAAAACATCCATACCTTTTGAAATAATTGTGCAAATCATTTCTACCTTTGAAATTTTGGCATTTTCACCATCAAATCTACATTTTCTTGCCCAAAACATCATTTTCATTCATTGTCATCCAAAAACCTCCGTTAACTCTGAATTTTAACACAACTAGTACCACATTGCAAGAGTAATTTCGTCCACACACCTATTTCACATAATTATGGTGTTTTTTATAATTTTTTGGGTAAAGAGATAGAATGAAATCTCAGTTTCCCAGACTTGAAAATTGGAATCATTTTAAGAACAGTTGTTATATTTTGCAAAGCAGAAACTATATGAAGATATGAAGAAGAAATTTGAACGAGTCTCCAAAAGTGCACTTCTAGAACACAAAGAATTTTCAAAGTGGGATAAATTTTCATTTCGAGGAGATCACGACACCATATTGCAGGTGCAATGAAAGTTTGGTTTGCAACCTAATTTTTTGTTTCTCACCATGAAACCGATTCTAAAAGCGCACACACACAATTAAAAAAGGAGTGTGCAGGCACTTTTAAGTACAACTTTAGAAAATGAAAAAGTCATTTCAAAATAGAGGATAGAACCCCCAAATCATCATAAGTATGAACGATTTTCACAACACTCTCTGAAAGGTGGTGATATTTTCACAAGACACTTTAAAAGATATGGATGATTTTCACCAAGATCTTTGAAAGGTAGTGATGTTTTCTGCAGCTTACCTTTTCTAAAGGTTAGATCTCCCATATATGTCATTGTGTTGAAAGCATCAAGTCTAGTTATCTTCCTTGAGCTTGTTTCTACCTCCTCTTCATTGTCAACACTTTGCAACTCATCGGAGTCACCATATTCGGTGTCTGAATCCCTAACTTGTTGCTCATCTGTTGTACCAAACTCGAAATCAAAATTAATTATAGGATTCTCATCCTCAGTAGTGTCTTGATACTGTTCTTCCATTTCGTAGTTAGACTCCATCAATCCTTCTACCTCTTCTCCTGCTCTTTTTTCTTCATCACGAGTCTCCACCTCCACCTCATCTTCTTCCAATATGTTATACACTATGAATAATTAACTAATTAGATAAATAAATGTACCCTTGAAATGTGCTATGAGTCGTGTTAAAATTCAGAGTTAATGAAGGTTTTTGGATGACAATAGACGGAAATGATGTTTTGCGCAAGAAAATATAGATTTGATGGTGAAAATGCCAAAAATTCAAAAATATGGATCATTTGCACAATTACTTCAAAATGTATAGACGTTTTGTGCCAATTACCCTTATTTTAAACTACCAAATATGCACTAAATATATCATTATAATCATGTCAATTAAATTTTTCATAAGAGAAAAATATAAAATTATTGTGCTTTAAGTATATATAATTGCTATGTGATATGAAAAAAAATTGAATAAATATTAAGTTAAATAAATAATAAAATGACGAATATAATTTTATAAAATTGAACCAATCTTATTATATTTTTATTTAACATAAAAATACTAATAAAAATTAATTTACACATTATATATTTTTTATTTTTGAACGATAATAAAATGATAAATTAAAATACAAAAAATACAGTTAGATTTTTAATATTTATAGTTAATAAATGAATAATTCAATTAAATAAAAATATTTGAGCATCAAGTTTGTGACAATGTTATTTTTTTCTGTTATAATGATAAAATAAAATTTTGAATTTTGAATAATGTAATTACTTAATAATAAAAAATAATAATTTTATTTGAAATGTTTATTAATAATTATGAACTTAAATTTTAGTTATTTTATAATAATTCGTAAAATATACAAAATAATATAGTATATTATTAATTTGGCCAATAAAGTGTTAATTAAAAAAAAATCGTTTGTTTTCTTTAATTTTTTATAAAAAATAAAAATATCGGACCTATTTGTACTTTTTACAAATGTTAGCAATTCAACTGTAATTTTTTCTTATTAAAATTAAAGATATATTAGTCTTTTTCATTAAATAATGATCAAATATACTCCAAAATACATTGATTAAAGATTTTGTGATAAAAAATAAATATTATGGACTATTTTTCTATGAAGAGCAAATGTTAAAGACCATTTGTGCCAAAATCCCTAAAAGTTATTTTCCTTTTTTTGTTTAATTTTTTTCTTTATAGTCTACTTTTTATGGAAAAAGAAAAAACTCAACTCGGTCAATTCGACTCCTACTCGATTCTTTACTCCATTCAACTTCTGACCAACCTTTTTGTTACAGTAGACGCTCTTTTGTTTGTTAATTTAGAGTTCTTTTTTGAAATAAATTAATTAAAGTTCATAATAATCTATTTATATTTAAATTCATGTTTTCTTTTATTTGCATTATATTGGAGCATCGACAGTGCACCTATTCCCTTTTCTCCATATAATATTATGTATCATGTGTTTATCATTAGTTTAGGTCGATGTTTTTCATTAAAAAGCAATGCATAATTTTTCGATCCTTGAATTTTGAGTGTTAAGTGTTCAAGATTGCTTTGTGATGGAAAACGATATTGTTGTTGACCTCAAAAAATGGCAGCCAACAGGAACCACACGCCTCCTTTTCCTACGTGTATTTATCTTCTTGCTCGGATTGCCACGCGATTTATTCAACCACGTAGATAAACCTAGAATCGGGTGGATATGTAACAAAAGATAATGAAAAACACGTTGTGGTAGAGGTAGTAGTTTGATGGCTCCTAACTAACAATTTTCCAGGTGATGGTGGTTATGACACTTGAAAAATAATTAGTATAGAGAACTTGATATTTCTTGTGTGAGTTTATATTTTTTTCATCTGCTTCTTGTGGAAATGAGTTTGGTATTTATAGGCAAACTATAATTGACCCCCCTCCTTCGATGTGCGACACATGGCTACATCTAGAGAGTCATCGCGTCACATCTTGAGTATCACATCATTGACTTTAATGAAGACGTCCCTTTCAGCCACACACTAGGAGGCCACGACTGTGACAAGCTGTCTTGGCAGGTTGTCCAATCAGTCTTTTCGGGTCTGACTTATAGTGTCTCAAGTGAGACTTTCTCAACACATAATCAAGAAAATGTTGGGAATTGAGACCAATTCATTTATTGTCCACAAGATCATTGTTCAGAAAAATATAACGAAACTAAAAAATATAAAAATAGAGAAAGATTACTGTCAAAGCTTTCACTATATGAAAAATTGTTACAATCATATAGATTTCACCTACCCAAATCCCCAAGTATATCAAAAAAAATAATATCCTAAGCTTTACTACACCCACCAATTTATACTATTTGTACAACCCACAAAGAGAACAAGAAAAACAATTAGGATGCTAGGCTTACAATTGTTCTCTCAGAAAACTCTCAGGTCACAACTACAAAAGAGAATAAAATATGTCAATTTTTAGTTAACGAATGACCTAATTTTCTTACAAGCTTAAACTGTCAAGGAGTCCAAAATTTAGAAACTTATTCAATTGTAGTTGACTAGATATCTTCCAAGTTTCGACTACCAAAGTATCCAAGAATAGAAAACTTGTAATTTTAGTCGATCTAGAAGTATTCCCTTTCAACAATTGTTGCATCTTCTGATTTTGGCAAGTTTTGAGAAAATATTCCAACAACCTCCATATTGACGAAAAACGAGTCAAAACTCAATCATCTCTTTTGCAGCTCTTCATCTCGATACTTAAAAAAAACAGTACACTTTGATAATCGCAAATCTCAAAACAGAGAATTAACATACTCCACCATATAAGTATAATCACTTAGAAAAAATGAATTCTAAGAATTTCATTGGCTCATGTCGAATAAATTTGCATCAATTTCACTTAGAAATAATATGGTGCAACTCCCTTGCTTGACTTACTTGGAAGTTCATCAGCCATTGACATCAATTTCACCACACACCTTGCATTAATATCAAGCCAATGCCCGTGTGCAAACATGTGAATCCGGTAGTAATAACACATCCTCTATCGTGACAACTAACGCATGCCACGAGGATGTAAATATTTACTCAAGCGACATCATCATCTCCCATAAAGAGAGTCATATTGTCCGTATCTGATATCGAACAGTTAGCCTTTTGGACAATTTTTTTCTTACGTGACCAGGTTTTCTACAATTCCAACAAGATACTTTCTTTTTAGTATCTTTGTCAGAAACAGGGGGAACCCCAAAGCCTTGTGCAGTCCAGATTGAATCAAAACATCATTGGCTTGTACTTGCCACAAGCCAAAATTGATTCTTCCGTCAAATTTCTCCATGTCGTATTTGATAGACATATCTTCTCTGTGCGCCAACACTCTGAACGACTTGATGCTCTGATACCACTGTTGGGAATTGAGACCAATTCCTTTATTGTCCACAAGATCCTTGTTCAAAGAAATATATTTTACTGAACAAGGATCTTGTGGACAATAAAGGAATTGGTTTCAATTCCCAAAAGAAAAGTCACGATCTCCCAACCTCCTCGGCAAAAAGAACAACCTCAGTTGACCAATCACCTCAACGTAAACAGCAGCGGTTGTATAACCTCTTCGGCACAGACAATCTCGAAGATAGAGTTGAGTCAAAGCAGGTTGATTTTGACCATGTCCACATAGAGTCCAAGCAGGATTGACCTGCACGTGTGGAGTTCAAGTGAGATTGTCCTCTGTAAAACGTCATGTGAGATTGGGCGTAACAATTGCCATTGCAGAATTGGGAGAGAAAATGGTGTAAACAACGACATGTATTGAAACCTGATCGTTCTAAATTTGTGAAATCGAGAATACGAGCAAGAGTCAAGTCGAGAAAGGTCCAAATTCAACAATCAAGTTGTTTGGGGTTCAACCAGACCTATTCCTATTGACTACTATGGAGAATAGATGTCGTGGCAATTTGTGAATAGCCGATGTAAATCTTAGGATAGTCCCTGGTCCACCCTACCAACCGGCGACGGACCATCGCACACAGTAGCACATCTCGGGCGGCGATGCTATGCCGCGGTTCTTGCAATGCCCTCTCTCTCTCCTCCGCCTCGAATCATCACTTCCAGATTCAGAAAAATCCACAAAAGCAAATCAGCCAACAAGAACTTTAAGTATCCTTTCGTGATTCAAAATTTTCTTGATTTCGCCTCCCAAGGTCAACTTAAGGAAGCCGTTGATACTTTGCCCCTCTTAGCTCGCAAAGGCTTTCGCCTAAACTCAAAAAGCATTGCGTTTCTTTTGCAGCAGTGTGCCAATTTTAAATCTATTAAAGAAGGCAAATGGGTCCACCTTCATTTGAATTTAACGGGTTTGAAGCACCCCGGGACGTTCTTATCCAACCATATGATTAATATGTATGCCAAATGTGGTGATCATGTAAAAGCCCGTCAGGTGTTCGATGCAATGAGTACGAGAAATTTGTATTCTTGGAACAATATGCTTTCTGGGTACGCAAAGTTGGGGATGGTGAAGCCTGCAATGAGGTTGTTTTATAAAATGCCTGAAAGGGATGTTGTGAGTTGGAATACAATGGTGATGGCATACGTGCAGAGCGGGTGGTTTGACGAGGCTTTGAGGTTTTATAAAATGTTGAGGAGGTTGGATATTGGGTTTAATGAGTATAGTTTTGCCGGTGTTACGACAGTTTCTGTTAAGTTGAGGGAGTTGTGTCTTGCCTCGCAGTTGCATTGTCAAGTTCTTATTGTTGGATTTTTGTCAAATGTGGTTCTTTCAAGTTCTATTGTCGATGCATATGCAAAATGTGGCGAGTTGGGGGATGCTAGGAAGTTGTTTGATGAGATGGTAAAAAGGGATGTTCTTGGTTGGACCACTCTGGTTTCAGGTTACGCTCAATGTGGTGATATGAAATCAGCTCGGGAAATTTTTGACGCAACTCCAGAAAAGAATCCTGTTTCATGGACTGCATTGATTTCAGGGTATGCCCGAAATGGGATGGGACATGAGGCCCTTAAGTTATTATCAGAGATGATTGTGCTTGGCTTCGAACCTGATCAATTCACTTTTAGCAGTTGCCTGTTTGCTTGTGCTTGCTTAATTTCACTTGAGCATGGTAAACAAATTCATTCGCATCTCATAACGACAGGTCTTAGACCTAATATAGTAGTTTTGAGTGCCCTCATTGACATGTACTCAAAATGTGGAAGTTTAGAAGTAGGAAAGAGAGTTTTTGATACTGTAGAAAACAAGAATGTTGTGTTGTGGAACACGATGATAACTTCATTAGCACAACATGGATGTGGTGAACAAGCGATAAAGATGTTTGCTGACATGGTGAAGCTGGGCGTGAAACCAGACAGGGTCACCTTTCTTGTCCTTCTCAATGCATGTAGTAATTCTGGGCTAGTGCAACAGGGACTTAGTTTTTTCGAGTCCATGACATCTTGTTATGATAATGTTCCAGATCAAGAGCATTATGCATGCTTAATTGATATACTGGGTCGAGCAGGAATGTTTGATGAGGTGATGAATCAACTGAAGAAGATGCCGTGTCAACCTGATGATCGTATTTGGAATGCATTGCTTGGTGTCTGTAGGATTCATGGTAACATAGAGTTGGGTAAAATTGCAGCAAAGCATCTTGCTGAATGCGAGCCTCAATCCCCTGCAGCCTATCTATTGCTTTCAAGTATATATGCTGCACTTGGGAGGTGGGAATCCGCGGAGGAAGTGAGAAAGCTAATGACTGAGAGGCATGTGAATAAAGACCAAGCCGTTAGTTGGTTAGAGATTGAGCGTAAATTGCACTTAGATAATGTACCAAATAGCTTATGTCCTTTGGAAAATGATTCATACCCTATCTTGGAACTGTTAGATGAGCAAAACTCATTGACGCCGGAAGGTACACCTTTTTCAAATTCTGTTAGCTAGATAAGCAAGAATGTGACAGAGAAACCCCATTACATTACGTAGCTTGTGCTGATTTTTCTATGGTTATCCTAGAGAACCATTTTGTATTGATTATATAAACCTTTTCAAACTGGCTTACACACAGGACAGGAAAATCTTTTTGAATAGGTGAAACTGTTCAAATTGTTCTTACATTCAATAAACTGGAACAGGAGATGTTAATGTTGAATTGTAATGATTCTTTTTTTATACAAGAATAAGCAACATCACCCTTCAAGGAAAATTTGTATGTTTCCATGGACCATCAAGCCTCACTTCATTGACATGTTTGGTAAGATGTTTGGTAAGGAGGATTGAAACGAGGAAGGAAACTTTATTTGATCATTTGTTGACAACATGTATAACATTGTTTTTGTAGGTATTGAAAATGATACAGCAACAACTTTAATAATCTAAATTTGAATTCTATTTGTTCTGTGATTGTGATTTGTGGAATATCTTTGGCATAATAGTGCTAAACCATTACTGAAATCACGCAGTTGATGTAGCCACAATTACATGTGCGTGAAGTCTAAAGATGTTATTTATTTTGCTATAACTGGTATCAGTCAGTTTTATAATTTTAAGAAATTTAAATAAATTAAATGTTGATAATTAATTATTGAAACTTTTTTGACAACGTGTATGACGTTGATTTTGTAGTGATCTAATGTTTCAGCAAAAAAAATTATCATTTCAAAATATCCTTCCACGTGTATGGGTTATCCAACTCTGGCCATAGGCCCAGAGTAATGCTGCTGAACCATATTGAAATAACCTAAAATTGATATAGGCACAATAAATGTGCATTTAATCGTAAAATTATTAGGTCTTTTAATGAGATGGGTCTAGATCAATGTTTTAAAAAATGTAAAGCGTAACTAAGTGTTAAAGTCGAGCTTCAAGTTTTTTGGACCTAAGTCTATCTAGGCGAGAGCGAGACGAAGACAAAGCGATGGTGATACGTGAGGTAGGGCTAAGCGTGGAGGTCAAAATTCACGCCTAGGCAGCTTAAGTGAGTTTTTTAGAACAGTGGTCTAGATACATACTTGATCCTTCGCAGTTCTATATGGACGTTAGTGGCTTTACCCGAACATAAGTACCGACTTTATTTAACACAAATGTACGTTGTTGTTTATGCGATCTACCATCGAATTAAACTACATCTATTGTTATTAAGAACTTGTTCGGTTTGCATTTTTTTTAGCTTGACAAGGTTGATTTTTCAAAGTTTTTGAAAGTAAAATGACAATATTGCCCTTATTATTTGAAATGGAAATGTGTTGATTAAGGACAAAATAATCATTTCACTTTCAAAAACTTTGAAAAATCAACATTTTTAGGCCGAAAAAATAAATTGTTTAGAGAAATGCAAACCGAACAAGCTCTAAAATTTCATATGAAATGTGAGTTCAAGATGAATGGAATGGATAGTGAATAGATATTATGATACAAAATTTATCAACGACTTTTTCTTATTCATACAAAAAAGTATCAAAATCTAAGAACTCATTTTCTCATATCTCTTCTCCACAATTCTATCTTCTTTTCTCTTTTGCAAAATTTATTTGTTGAATTTAAATTGTAACCTACGGATCCTACTGCAGATAAAGTGGCATATACTAATATATTATATATGTCAAAATCAACCAGCAAAGATGCATTGAACAGCCATACAAATGGACCAACCAAGGAGATAAATCGATAACTACAACTACCCCATCAATAATTGAAACAAGCCGGTCCACCAAACCAAATACATTATGGTAACTTATCACCTCATGACGTTCAAATCAACTATTAAATTGCATTAACAGATCATTTTTCGTGTACAACACAAAGCAGCGAAGATAAGGTGGGAGATATAAAACAACAAAGGAACCAGAGGAGAAGAGGAAGAATCAAGAATTCTTCAATTCCTCTTCTTCTTCTCGGTGTGTTCCGACAATGGGTTCCCATGTTTCGAAACAGGTTGAACGAAGAAAATCAATCCGGACTGAGAAGAAAGTTTTGTTTGATATGAAACAAAGCAATGGATCCGAGTATCCGGGTTCAGATTACCATCCTTCTGACAGGAAGAACTGGATGTCGGGCCTGAATCCTGATAAAGTTCAAATCAACCAGATTGTATGGCCTGGTACGCATGATTCTGCCACAAACAAGATTGGATTCCCATTTGTAACACGCCCTTTTGCGCAATGCCAATCTCTGTCAATCTACCAACAGCTCATCACAGGAGCCCGGGTTCTTGATATCCGGGTTCAGGAGGATCGTCGCGTCTGTCATGGCATCCTCGTCACCTACAGTGTTGATATCGTGATTGAACACGTCAAGAAGTTTCTGTCAGAGACACATTCCGAGGTTATAATCCTCGAAATCCGTACAGAATTTGGACACGACGATCCTCCAGATTTCGACAAATACTTGGAGGATCAGCTTGGTGAGTATCTTATACAGCAAGATGATCAAGTATTCGGGAAGAAAATTTCTGAATTATTGCCCAAGAGAGTTATCTGTGTGTGGAAACCAAGAAAATCACCTCAGCCAAAGGCAGGTGGATTACTTTGGAATTCCGGGCACTTGAAAGATAACTGGATTGATTCTGATTTGCCGTCTACGAAGTTTGAGAGCAATATGAAGCATTTGGGCGAGCAGCAACCGGTGACATCCCGGAAATTCTTTTACAGGGTGGAGAATACTGTCACTCCACAGGCGGATAACCCGATTCTGTGTGTTAAACCTGTTACAGATCGGATTCGTCCATATGCAAGAGTCTTTATATCTCAGTGCTTCTCTCGCAGCATTGTTGATAGGTTGCAGATTTTCTCGACAGATTTCATAGACGGGGATTTTGTCGATGCATGTGCTGGACTTACAAAGGCAAGGGCCGAAGGAAAGGCTTGAATCGAGCTCCAGTTTGATTGTTTTCTACTGCACTACTAGTCTGTGAAAATTGTGAATCATTGTTGCCACTAAATTCATTGTTTTGTTATTCATTCTAGTGATCCTTCTGGTCATATATTATGGTACAAAGACTCTATAAGACTAGATAGTTTTAAGAAAGAAAAAGTACCTATTGTACCATCCATTTGAGTCTATACTACATACCAAATAGCGAATGGAGGGTATTCCACTTGTATCTTGTTGTGTTTGTCATGTGTGTATAATTCGTGCACAGAGGTATTACAGTCTGAAAAAATAAAATCTGGATATTCAGACAGCACTAACATTCTTTACCATAATTGGACTTGTGAATGCTGCCACAGCCACGTTCTTGAAAACCAAGAGAGACAACAAAAGTTCTTTTCTGGATAAATTGAACATTTCCTTAAATAGAGACATGCCACATGTTCGCATTGAAATACTGCCGACACATTTCAGACAACTAAAAGGTTGGTTTACAACTAGGCATTTACAGAGAAAAATAGAAGAACGAAAAACCATTCCCAACCTCAATTTGCATAGCTGATTTCTTGCCCGACTTTCTCAAATCTTCCAGCAAAATCCACGGTTAAAGCTCTTCGAATCTTGCCCAAATAACCCATTTTACAAAATGGAGACTGCAACGAGCGTCTATCCAAGTGAGTTGGTAGCCCTAACAGGCTAACACCACTCTTAAAAGTGTCTCTAGCCGACAGCAGCCTGCTGTAAGTGCATATTATCATGTCAAAGGATATGCACTGATACAGGCTGCTCATAAACAATTCTTGGGGTACAATAGACTTTTGCACCTTATCTTCTGGGGTTGGAGCAAGACCCATCAGCTAGTACCCTTTCAGTGCAGAATTTATTTTTCAAAAAAAATTCTAGTTGCTGAAATATTAAAGAAAATAAACCTGTCGAAGAATGAAAAAACAAAAAATGGCAAAGTGAGATTTTAGTTGAGAGGCATAATCTGTATTCCAATGAAATGAAATTAAGATTAGAAAACCAGGGAAAAGAACTAAAAATTCGCCTGCTGAGCTGCTTAGTAGTGAAAGGAAAAGGAGTTAAAGAAAATTTTGAAAAAACTGTCGTACCAATTAGATACAAAGAAGAGACTAAGATTGAGAAAATCCTTCCTGGGCAACACAACAATGAATTCACAAGTAGAGTAGCAACATTGTTATAGATACAGCATTCAGGATAAATTTTCAGATACAAACTTAGGCAGATCGAGGCTGAGATGGACAAAAGAACATTTTATTATGCTTCAGGAATATAGATGAGCAAAAAAATTGAAGTAAAAGGTTACTGTGGTGCATTAGTCAAAGCTTATTCTACCGTTGTTAACACCAGGCGATTGAAAAGTAAAAGTGAAAAATTGAAAAGGCAAATAAAATAAAACAGATAACCTGGACTGGAGCTTTCTTTCTGGTGCAATGTTGCCCTAACCAAAAGTGTTCCTGGAATTTGCTGAAAGACCTAAATATAAAATAGAGAATTAGAACTATATCCAAGTTTCAATACCAGAGATCAACCAAATTCTGCGGAAAATGGGAATTACTGAGATGCGGAATGACAGGACATCTGATCGACAATTGTTATCTTCTGAAGTACTGGATATCTCCAACTCATTTTTGCATATAGCAGCTTCATTCTTATTTTGTGTCTCGCTCTTCAGAATCTTGTCACAGTGATTCTTTGAAGCAGTGATCTATAACATGAAAATATAACTGTGGTAAGTATATGGAAGTCACGCAATCATATAAATTACCCCAAAAAATCAATTAGCATACATCAATATTGAATGTGGCAGCATTTAGTTTGCAGGATGCACCACTGCTGCAGATAAAAGATTCCACTGACTGCAGCACGTGAAATGCGCCATATTGACGTTGAAGGCCCTAGATAAACAGTGTACTGAAATATGAGATCCATGTACAAGGAAAGAATAGATAACATAACCATGGGCAAAAATCATAGAAAGTCTATAGAACAAAATGCTATATACACACTATGTACAAATAAAGTGTAGACGTCGATGTGACCACTTGACATTAACTGAACACAACAGTTTGGGGCTTTAGCAGTCTGTTGATAGAGATTAGATGAACACAACAGTTTGGGGCTTTAGCAGTCTGTTGATAGAGATTAGATGTTTTTTTTACCAGATGCAGTGCAATGGCCATGTCATGTTTTCTACATTATGTTAGGAATTTTGTGAGCATGTGTGGCGCCACTCTTGTATTCACTCGTTTTATCCTAAAAGTCTAAAGCCTACTCATGGAAACAATGAGCATCCGAAGGCCATATGTACAATACCCTAAAGTCATTGGTCATGGAAACAGCATCAATGATCAATTAGAAGGGGGTAAAACTTCAGAGGAAAGAAATGTTACTTATACCTAAAACCCAGGAGAAGATATACTTGTGAGCACCATTTGAAGTCATTCATGTGGCAAATATTTGGCACGGTATTCTTGCAATACTCGAGTCTAATCAAGGAAAGGCACCATTTTCCTTATGAGCTAATGGCTAACTTGTGCAGAATGAAGTGCTTGACATTCCTAGTCGTATATTTCCCATGTTCCAAGTTACTCGTGTAAAATGCATCTAATCTATGACCAAAATACCACTACTGAATCCCGTAGTCAAAATTTCAACAAATTAACAACCCCCTTGGAGTAAGAAAGTTTGAACAGACATGCTACTTCAATATCAGCAGCTTCTTTTCTAATATATACGAAGTTATAAATAATTAAGTAGCTGCAAAAGTATGATGTTTGATTTGAACTAAGTTCATAATATAAATCGCCTAAATTTGGAAATGTCTTAGCATCTTAAGTTATCTAAATGATGTGAAGAAGGTGAAAAGGATTACTAAACCTCTAGCATGAAAGACAGATTATTCTTCTCGGTCACATGTGAAAATATCATCTTCCTGGAAGGAGGCACAAAAGACCATGCAAGCCCCCATCTCGATGTCCGGCCCTGGACAAATTCTGTTGTCTTAACTACAGTGACTCCAACATTCCAAAGTTTTGATGTCAGGGTATTGAGGTTTGATTTTCTTCCAACCATTGAAGTGTACCACCTAAAATAAAGGGGAACAGATGAACATGAAGGCAGTTGAATTGCTGCTTTTAACTGAAAATTATGTACGGAGGTGAATGAACAAGATACCAAAATGTTTGTTTCAGTTGAACACTGTCTTCAATTATGCGAGTAATAAAGGCCTCTTCACCTCCAGGACAAACCATCTCCTCTGGAGTACCACCACAAGAAGTCTTCGGATTCAATCCTGCTTCCTCCATTGTCTCAAAGAACGGGGGGTTACACATACAAAAGTCAAAATTTTCCCCATCCTTAATAACACCTACAAGTACAGGCGGCCCATGATGACTCTTTTTTGCTGAAAGTCTTGCGAGTGAAAATGATGGTGGAGGCCCCATGTCAACACTCTTTGTATTGTTTGAATCTATGTAACTATTAATATTATCTTTCTGCCCATTTTTCAATTCTTCCGCATCAAACATCTTGGTCTCACTATCAACTCTTCTAATTTCAATCAATTCGGACATACGTGGGTTACTCTTGACATTTCTATTTGCCCACTCTATGGCTACATCAGTAACATCTACAAATAATTGTAACAGTATTAAAATGATATTATATTGTACAGCGTAAGAGAGAATTTTCTTGTTGAATGACACTAGAGAACATACAGCCTGGATAACTACCTGAGCCCACAAAAGTCCAACCTAGAAGAGATGCACCAAGGAGAGGATATATGCAATTTGCACCAGTTCCAATATCAAAACCTTTGACAACACTATCAGCCCGAGTGCATGGGATGAGATCTGAAGCCAAGAGATCTTCGATCCAATGAATGTAATTTAATCTGTTCGGCACTGTTGGGCAGAGCTGCCCATCGGGAATCCACCTACGATTTGAAATTATTATTTCCCATGTGCTAGCAATAATTCTACAACGCACTCTGTACTTCATGTGTAATATTAAAGGGTAACAGAATACGGGAACAGTTCAAATTCTAGTTATCCATCTCTAAGCAATTTATCTTCATATCAAGAAACTTATAATGTACACTACTCCACTGGACTAAAAGTATATACACAGACGCGTGCACAAAAGACAACGCAAAACTGAGCTTACTATCTATTAAATTAAACAGGAATACTTAAATTTGCTCACATAAATAAGCTAATTATTACTAATTTAGTTGAAAAATTCAATAATCCGACATCAAATTCCTGCAAAATTAAAATTGATGAAAGGAAATCTTGATTCAACCAAATCCTTTCATATTTGAGAACCAAAATAAAATGTCTTCCGCTTGCCCAAAAATAACAACAAAATAAATATTCCCATCAATATATGACTGTATATATTATTACCAATCGAGGCCATGATCGTGGAGAAGCAAGATCCGAGTGAGCTCGCGGGTGGCGTGGAAATCAGTCCAGTCGATTTTGGGGCGGCCATCGTGGGAGTAAAAAACGTAGGGCTCGAAGCTCGGGTGCAAAGAGGCCAGGAGTCCGAAATCCGGCGGGTTTTCGGAGTACTTGTTTCGTGGGTGGATAACCGGCCTTTCTCCTCCTCTCTTCCGCTTCTTCTTGCTCGGCATCTCCGCCTCTGGTGGTTCTGTTTTACTTTTGCCACCAGCAGTCTTAAAATCGCAATATAACTAGCATACGGTTTATAGGAGGAATTGGACGGAAATAAATGGAGATTGATAGAATTAAGAAAGAAAAAAAGATTTGGAGAAAATGGTGAGAGAGAGAATTGGAAAATAGATAATTGAGGAAATTAAAAAATAAAAATTGGAGAAGACGAACACACGTAGTGAATTTCTAGGTAAGTAGTGATGAAATTCTTGTCGTGATAATAATTTTATCTTTTTTTACTGAATTGACACACTTTTATCTAGTTTTATATAAATATAATTAAAAAATAAAAATAAGTTATGTATTCGAAAAGAAGATAACAAATTTTATTATCAACATAAAAATTCATTAATTATTTTTTAAACATAAATTTACCGTTTATAATATATAATAAATTTGGTTAATTTCAATTATAGTTACTGAAGTTTTTTTAAAATTTTAACATTGTTACTGTTTCTTTTAGTTAATGAAGTTTGATATCCAATAAAGATTATTATATTAATACTGTTAATTTTAATAATGTACGTATTATTATTAAGAGCATGTTCGATAGAGTTTTTTTCTCAAAACATCTATTTTTTTGCCTACAATTTTTGTCTTTTCAACTCTTTTTACACTACAAAAAAAGTTGAAAAGTCAAAAAGTAACCAAAAAATCTATTTTTTCCCCAAAAAAACTCTACCGAACAAGCCATAAATACTATGTGGCATAGAGCATATTTATTTTGTTACCACATCAAAAATTTGATCTTTTTAAAAATTAAAAAAAAAAAAAAAAAAGAACTTAAATAATGTGCTAGCAAAGAAGGAAAATTGCTCTTTCACAACCCCCATTGCTAGTAGACCATTTAATTAATTTATTTATTTAAAAAGACCACATTTCTACCGTGACAACAAAATAAACATAGTCTATATCACGTAACATTTAACTGTGACACGCAAACTAATCAAGTTAATGGTGTTATCAGAATGCCAGATGCTGTAAGAATGTCAAACTTCAGTGACTAATGGTGTAAGGAAGCAACTTTAGTGGCAATTTTGAAATTTTTTTAAAACTTCACTGACCGTTGTTGAAACTAACTCAGAAAAAAATTATTTTTTAAACATCCATATCAAAGTTATCAGACCTGGCCCGAATATTGACCCGAACAAGGAAACGGGTCACTAGATTGTTTGTTCAACCGGTGACCGGGTAGTTCAACCGTTGGGTCAATTTTTGTCAAATATAACTTAAAATTAAGAATTATAGCAATCCAACAAATTAACATGACATTAGTTTTGCGACTACATATTACTATGCAAGTCTAAATCAAACAAAATACTACATATATGGAGGGAGAAAACTTACATTACCTCTCTTTTTTTTCACCCAATATATTTTGAAATTGGAGGTCAAAACTGATGTGTTGAATATAAGAGAAATTAATATAACGAAATTTTTGGTATTGAGTATTCAATTGGGACTAGGGGTGAGCAAAACCCGACTAAAATCGTCCAAACCGTCCGGCCCGACCCAATCGAGTTGGGTCGATTTTTGTATTTAATTGGGTTGGGTTTGAGTACAAACATAGAAAGGTGGTCAGATTGGATTGGGTCGGGTTTCGGGTTAGGTTAGAAACCCGTCCAAACCCAACCCCACCCCACCCACCCACTAAAAAAAAAGAGGCATTAAACAACAGCAGCAATTGTATAATTGAAATCAAATCCCAATTTCCAACCTAATCCCCTTCTCTCTTACCCGAGTCCAACCCCAATCTCTCTATCTTGCCTCTTTCTCATTGTTGCATAGCCACTCACCGGTCAGACCACCATCGCTAAACCCAACACTCGCGAGGTTAGGCATGTATTTGGACACTATGGTTTTCTTGTTCTTGATTAATTCTTGTGGGAGATTAGCTTCAAATTATTGGGCACAAAATCCTTTGAAGATTGCTTTGACGAAGCATAAATCAAAGATTCATCACAGATTTCTTCAAGCAATTTGCTTCTCAAGCTTTTATCTCTGGCAAAATTGGAAGAAACTGGAACTTCTTCCACTTTGCAATTTACTGAATCACGCTTTATCTTTTTGATGTTGATCTCAGTTTTATCACATTTTGATGATTTCTTCAAACTCATGATGAACACTTTGAATTTATGAGTTGTCCTCGGAAGAGTAATTGGGTCCAAATAATTCTGCTAACTTTTTTTTTCTTGAATTCTTCTTCTTCAATGAATAGTTCAAAAAATTGATAAAATCGTAATTTGGGTCTAGGCCCAAACCGCCAACCCAACCCACCCCGACCCAAGCTTGGTCGGGTCGGGTTTCAACCCATTAGCAGGTTGGGTTGTGTTTTAATTTCTTCAAATCGAAAGTGTTGAGTTGGGTCCAAAATCGACTCGACCCACCCCATTCCACCCCTACCCCTACCCCTACCCCTACCCCTACCCCTAATTGGGACTTTAAATTAGGTCTAAAAGAGATTTTTCATTGAGGATAAGTACTTGGTGTAGAGATGGCCCGGCTCGGCCCTTGTCACAGGCAGAGCTCGGTCAGTGAAGCTCGACCCGTCTCAAAAAATTGGGTTCAGATCGACCTGTGGTCTGCAGGCCTCACGGGTCGAGCCACGGGCCGGTCCGTGGACCCATGTGAAATTCAATTTTTTTTGGTAAAGTTAAAAAAAAAGAAATAAATTAAGATAAAATTTAAAATTCAAACCCTCTTCATTTTTCCAGGCTTGGGACCGGCTACTATTAGTTACCCATCTGCAGATGCACTGGTCTGCACTAACTTGAAATGATTCCAACACCGAGCTTTTTGTTTTGAGGCTCTTCGTTTAGCAATTGATTGAGTAGTGTTGGTCGTTTATAACTCTTCGTCTATATCATTTAAATCAAAATTTGGACCAGTGTTCCCAACCCCAAAATCATCACCAAATTCTAGAATTAGAACATTATTTAAACCACTAAAATTATCATGAATTTGGTTTTCAACAGACTTGACACTTCTTTGAAAATTGTATTGATATATGAAAAATTGTAGATAATAGAAATGTAGAAGTAGAAAATAGAAATGTAAAAGGTATATAACTAAAATTGTAGGAATGTATAAGATTATAAATGTGAAAATTTAACACTAAAGTACGCAATAAAAGAGCTTATATTGACAATATAATTTTTTCGAATTGTTGTATGAATGTTTGTATGAATGTAAGTTGAGAGATTTGTGAAGAATATGGAAAGTTTATGGGGGTATTTATAGAAGGGGGGAGAATTATAGCCGTTGGAAAAAATAATAATAATTGAAGGACCAATTTGCAACGGTCAGAAATATGACCGTTGCTTATTGCAACTTTTGGTCCCCAACTAATTTGGTCCCATTTGGACCACAGACCACGGGCCGGGACGTGGACCGGCCCACGAGTTGGATCCACTCGCCAGTCCGGGCAGGACTTTAAATGGCCGAGCTCATGGGCGGCCGCCTCTTTTGCTATCTCTAACTTAGTGGCCCTTTTGCCATCTCTAACTTGGTGGCTGGTGCGTTATTTTGATGGAATATGGTAATAAAAAAATTAAAGAATTATATTATGTAATGACCCCATACGGGTTATAAAATTACGGGTCACCATGTTACTTAAAAAACTGGCTGTTTATCCGTATCGTAAATAGTTCGATTGTTGAGTGGTCAAATTAAGAAAATCGGATCAGTATGGTACAGCAAGTCGTTGAATTTTCGGTCGAACCAACTGGATTGGTCCGAGTTTAATAACACTGATCCATGCCCTAAAATAATAGCCACTGTCCACCACCATCGCCATCCCGCCGCCATGATCCATCGTCAAACAGGATAATGATAAATAAATTATTAGAATAACGATAACGTCTATCTAGATAAATATTTTTATCTACAAACTCAACAGACCAATATAATAAAGAAAATGGGCCTCAATTGGGCCCCACCTAATTTTGGGGTAAATATCCAAATGATTGACTTGCTTTATCGGGATGAGAAAAATTATAATGTCGACACTTCTTTCATTTCTTAAATCGATTCACTAGTAGGTAGCAGTAAAAGAGATCGAAACTGTTCTCAAATTATGGTTTGCCTTATTAGTATGGAGTTGAAATCGAAGGTTTCAGCAAATCCCCATTCTTTGTTTTTTTTTTTTCGAGTAATGCTATTTATAATCACTTACTATCGGTAGTCAGTTTACGTGATATTACATAATTTAACTCCAATTGATTAATATTACGTAGATTGAGTACCGACAGTATACGACTATAAATAACATTATTCGTTTTCTTTAATTGCTGAATTTTAAGATAAAATAATAAATACTTTTGTTAAATACAAATAAGTGACTTGTCTTGAATAAATAACTTATTCAAAAAGATGGTCAACTGTGTTAAACAGTAAGAAGATTAATGCTGCTTATGTGTTCGGTTCCAATCAACGTAGTGCGTTCCTCTTTTCACTTGTCACGATTTCTTGAGGTCAATGTTTAACATTACAATTTCCCTTTTTCTTTTCATTTTTAAAAATCGATTTTCTTGGATCAAAGTGGTCCCAATAGTTATTGTAAAAAGCCAATTTACGTGGACTAAGGGCGACAAATTCTGACACAATGACCCCTCCATGTTTTATTTTGGTGAATGACATCAATATCCCTTGACAAAATACTATATTGGATGTAGTAAAATATGTTCAGGAGCACTTCGGTCATTTGAGGAGTAGGTATATGGGTAAAATTGGCACAATGCAATCTCCGTAGAATTTGTCCGCTTTTTGCAATAGCTTTTCAATTTAGTGGGCCCACGATCCGATTAAGATCGATTTGTTTTTAATTAAAATTTTACTAAAAAGTTGAAGTCAAATCAACAATTAATTTTAACCATATATTTTATAGACTCACAACTTTTTAACTACACATTTTATCAATTTTTATCAATATTTCTAAAAAATCTAATTTTAATTAAAATCAAACACACCCTAAATTAGGATCTTGATCTAATGCCCACCGGGAGCATTAGATCAAAACCAGATTAAATTAAGGAATAATTGCATCAAAAGTCCCTAACGTTTCAGAATCGTTAGAGATATGCCCTTAACCTAAAATAATAGGACCAGACATCCCGAACGTTTAAAAAACTTGACACTTTATGACAAAATTACCATTTTTTTTAAATAAACAAAAAGAAAAATAAAAAAATTATTAAAAACTAACCAAATGCACTCCCAAAAAAATAAAAAGTAAGAAATGTACCCCCAAAAAACAAAAATTAACAAAGAGGCAATATTCTTTATGAAAACTCAAAATCCACCTGCTTGTCCTGGTAAACCTACGATGGCATCCTTTGAAAGCACTCACTTCCCTCTCAGGTTGTAAGGACAAAAACATTTTAACCACCAGTTCGCCGCCATCTCTGCCCCTCACCGCTTTATAAAAAATACCCTAATTCCTCTTCTTATATTCATCAACTTTTGTAGTGTTTCTCTAAACAAAATATAGAGAAGTACTGCAATTTACAGGAGATTGAAAATTGTACAATCAAAAATGGCCCGCCAAGTGTTTGTTCTTGCACTCATTTTTCTCGTCGTCGCTGGACTGGTGGCGGTCGATTCCTCGCCTTTATCTGCACCTAAAGCATCTTTCCCAAAATCTGCACCATCGCCAAAGAAAAGTAAGTCCATGGCCGCCACCCCAAAGGCCTCGCCAGTACCTGTACCTAAATCATCATCCCCAGTGCCGACGCCAAAATCATCCCGCTCCGAAATCCTCTACTCCCTCCGCCTCTCCTCCTTCCGACTCATCTCCTCCAGCAGAGTCCCCCACGAATGAGCCCTCGTCTCCACCTCGTCCCTAGCAGCGAAGCCAGTTCTCCTACACCCACCACCAGCAAATCCAGTCCTCCTGATGCTTTAGGACCTGTCGCTAGTGACGCACCCAGTGCTGATGCACCCACGTCTGACAATAGTGGCGCGGCAGCTTTAAAAATCTCCTATGCTACCGTGGCTGCCGACGCAACCGGATTCTTCTTCTTCTAAGTATGCTTAATGCAATTTTTAGAGCATGTTTGGCTCAACTTAAAAGTCAGAAGATGATGTGAAACTTTTTTGAATTTATGAAGTGTGTGGCATCTTTGTTACTTTTTATTTTTTGGGGGTGCATTTGGTTAGTTTTTAATCATTTTTTTCTTTTTTTTTCTTTTTTGTTTTTTGTTTATTTAAAGAAAGTGACAATTTCGTCATAGAGGACCTACCATGCCAAATTTTTCAAACGTTGGGGATGTCTGGTGCTATTATTTTAGGTTAGGGGCATATTCCTAACGATTCTGAAACATTGGGGGACCTTTTATGCAATTATCCCGTAGAATTTGTCTGCTTTTTGCAATAGCTTTTCAATTTAGTGGGCCCACGATCTGATTAAGATCGATTTGTTTTTAATTAAAATTTTACTAAAAAGCTGAAGTCAAATCAACAATTAATTTTAACCATATATTTTATTGACCCACAACTTTTTAACCACACATTTTATCAATTTTTTTAAAAAAACTAATTTTAATTAAAATCAAACACACCCTAAATTAGGATCTTGATCTAATGCCCACCGGGAGCATTAGATCAAAACCAGATTAAATTAATGGTAGGTCTGGATTTAAAACTATCAAATTTTTTCAAAAAAACTGATTTTAAGCCACACGTCAAGCAGCCACTAAATAATGTTCAATTCCCTCCCCTTCTCAATTAAAAACTAAGTTGCAAAATAATTCAAATTTTTTTAGATCTATTTTCAAAATAAATTTTGTGAATTTCCAAGTTTAGACAAGAAGAGACCTACAAGAAATATTTTTTCTCTCTAAATTTTTTATTTGTTCAAATATAATTTGGTTAGTGGAAAGTATTGCCCGAAAATCAGAGTAAATCCTACATAAATTTCTACGTATTCCATTTTTTCACCATATTTCTCCATTTGAATATATATTTATAAGCAAAAATTGTAACGTTGTGCAGAAGACTATTTAAATACTTTTTAAAAAATGTGTAGTAATTAAAACAATAAAAATAAATTTCAATGACGAATTAAACTATTCATGTTAACATATAAGTTAGTGGGCAGAGTGATTCTCTTTTGCTAATCCGGTTTCAAACATCTCCTTCATCTTTAGGAATTTCAACTCAAATGACCTCTAATCTTTGTTCTTCATTCATTTTTTTTCATAATCTTTATTTCTTGATGGAAATGACCCGAACATATGCTTTTAGGTTCCCAAATAAACTTTTTGGATATATTATATTTAAAAGTTGTTATTAGTTTTTCACATTCTTTTTATTTCATTTTATTAATTTGACAAATTACTATTTTTTAGACTTTATTAGAACATTTCCAATACTACTTTCTATTTTGAATTTGCAACTAATGTGGCGATGAAGTGGATGAAACAAAACTAATGTGGAAGTATTTATTATAAAATATTGTCCATTTTTAGACAGATAGCTTGTCTATATCCTCATCTATTTTCACTTTTTTATCATTCCACTCTCTATCCTCATCTCTTTTCTCTCTTGTCACATAATTTTAGAAATTGTTTAGCATTGAAGATGCTCTGAGGGCTTTGTGTATTGAACTCTTACAAATTCCATTGCTCATTATCTCTAGGAATCACATAGCAAAAATTGAAGAATATTTATGCATAACATAGTCCAAAATTTATGTGAAACAATAGTAAAATGGTTGCTAAAAAATAATCTTTTATGTTAAATTAAAAAAAAAATCCGATAGAAACTTTATGGTCTTAGAGTTCCGAAAAGGATAATTATATTACCACAATATTATTTGTTAAGTACACTACATTCTAATTGTAATGAAAGTCTCCAACTAGTAGTCACATTTATATTTATGACTAACTTTTTTTAACAAATTTTCATCAACCTATTAATGTGCATGTCTTATATTTGTCTTTGATGATGATTTTTGTTCAAAAGGTTAATTAGGAGAGCGTAATTTTTTTTTTGCCTTTAATCTTTTTACATAATTAAAATAAATAACAAATACGTAAGTTTGACAAAATATTTTTTCCACATTTCAATGCACATTAGCAGAATATTTAGACAAAAATCTTCATCGATGGCAAGATGTGAAAACTAAACGAAAGTTAATGATAAAAATACGATGAAAAAAATTAGAAACATAAGTGTCTAAATATTAAATGTTTGGGGACCTTTATTATAATTAAAACATGGTGTGAATAATAAAAAATGTAGTATGAATATAATTACCCTTCCAAAAATCTTCTTTAATCATATGTATGAAGCGGATAATGTGAAAAGATTCTTAGAAATTTGTAGCATGAAATTAGAGCCTTGAAAATAGAATTGGATACCATTCCATTCAAATTTAAGAGGGAAATTCAGAGATGCTATATTTACAAAAATTATCTTTGATTTCTCTCTATAAAAATACTTTTTCTATCCAATTTTTTCCTTTTTGGAAGAGGGTGGCATCGCTACCACCCAAGCCACCGTGATCTCAAAAATTTGCCACCCTCCACCGCATCTCTTCCACCCATCGTCAAAGTAACACCACTATTAACCATGAAAGTTTCTTTGTTATTTTTGATTTGCGAAGAATTTGTGTCCAATCATTCAACATGTCAAGGACTATTTGTGCATGATATCACAAAGTTTTGGGTTGTGCACGGTGTACTAAATGTTTGGGACCAAATGCATCATAGCAAACATACATTTAAGATTTTTTCTGCAACATCTCAAAATGTTGTCAAAAAGCGATCGTGAATATTATGTTTGTTTTCGTGACCAACTTATATGCACAAATTGAAACATAAAAATTGATAGTTTAGCATATGTTTGGAAGTGCTTAAATTAAAATTTCAACTGATCATTTTGGTCAAATATACTTTTTATCCATATAATTCATAGGATCCATAACTTACAATCTATTTTTTATTCGCACATTCACTAACAACTTATAATATAAAAGTACTTAAAAAATAATTTCAACACTACCAAACATGCGCTAAATATTCATATATTACAAAAGTTAAATACTCATTTCACTAATGTCCATATTTCCAATCCAACATTTATTTATCCACATTACAATAATTCCACACAAAAAAGTCAAAAATCCAAATCTTCCAAGGAAATGCTTTATTGCTCATATTCAAGTACATGTTTTTTCACACAACATAGTATTGAAATTCAACAATCCAAGAATTGTATCTTCATGCAACCTAGTATTTCAGTTCAACTAATAAGGAGATAACAATTTGGCACAGGCTATATTCTATGCTCCAAGAAGAATATAAAAGTTGTTTGTCAAATTCGTCCTTAACAATAAAATGAAATAAAAAGAACGTGAAGGCCACACATAACACTAACAATAAATTTGGTCGAAAAATGAGCAAAATGACCATTTGGACACCTAAAGGCACATATTCGAGACATCTCCTTCAAAAAATAAAGATTAGAGACCGAAAAATGCACGAAGCGAAAGGTTAGAAACTATTTGCGCCAAAATCCGTCATTTTAATAATGTCCTTGTTGTACATTTTAATATGTAAAATATATAGATTGATGGAATTTGACATGGCAGAATAATTGTGCGATATAATTATTAATATTATTGTAATGAATACGGAATATTGTTGTTGAGCGCTCGGTGATCGTAAATTTTTTTTACAAAGTCTAAAATACCTATAAATTCAATTCTTTTCCACCAAATTTTAAACTCACTACAACTTCACTTTCTTTTTTCTTCTCTACAAACTTACAATATATTGCTATATATTGTATTTTGTACTATAGATGTCGATAGGATACACTGAAGAGATGCCTATGATTAGGCGTGATGAAAATTGTACCAATCATATGACTATACGTGTCATTTGGATTAGGCAGCATTACACCAGGTTTTATACATTGTTGGGCGAAGAAGAAGAATTGGAGACGTATATAGACGCCTTGAACTATACCTACATTATAATAGAAGTTTATGACTCTTTTACGTACCAATTCATTCATGTGATGAGGGAGGTCGAATGATTTTCTTTTTGTTTACTGTTTTAGTTCTTATATAGTAACTCGGTAGGTAGTGTTAATGTATGTATAGAGCATGCTTTAAAATGGTTTGAATGCCACCTCACCGCTGATTGTCTCTTTAATTCAATAGGATTGACAGATATACTTTTGTTCATTTGATTTATTGTATATATTTGGCGGTGTCATTACCAGTTGTAAAGAAAAATTATTTTGATCAGATATGTTAGAGCGGTGGCTATTACCTTTTGCTTCTATTGTTTAGTTTAAGTGGTATCAGAGACTAGATTTAGATATTTTACAAGGCAAGGACGTTACAATGATAATATTATATAGTAGAAAACGTTATTGTTGAACGACAGTAAAATGCTTAAAGCCTAGACAACTACTTGAGCCCACAAACGTTAATCTAATAAGATATGCACCAAATATATGGTATATGAAATTTGCTCCAGTTTCAAAATAAAAAATATACGAGGAAATATACGAGGCTTCGACAACACATCGTTGCCTAATTGCATGGGATGGAATTTGAAGCTCAAATATCTCGATCTGATGTGATATTGTTAAAATTGGTCAACTCGGCCTCAATTTGTATATCCAAATACTTTCTCCAAACCCTAACCTTATTTTACCACGAAGTACATTAAAATTTGATGACTATATTGGCGACTAATTAGATCTTCAAGCCAATTTCATCATTTGCCAAAATTCATTCCACATTATACTCCAATACAACCCAATTTTAAGCACACACAAGCATGTTTGAATCTTCTTCTTCCTTTCTCTATACAAAATTAGGGTACATGATTTTCTGAGTGTTAATTAGGATAAGGAAAGTTTTTGGTGAAAAACTATGAAAAGTAACTTGTTAATGTTGAGAGATTTTGGCTTGAGTAATGAAAGACTAATATCTCGTGAGAGATTTTTGTAATCATGATAGTGTAAATTTGCTGAGTATTTTGAGTTGTGCTTAGCCCTAGAGCGCTACCCTTCAGTGGATGCTTCACAAAAATAAGCTGTAGTGGTTGAACTATGGACTACGGGCAAAACATATATGGGCTAATACATATCATGTGTTGTGCTTGTTAAAATAGATTAAATTCGTTGGAGTGTGATAAGTACAAGTTTGTAGAGCTCACAAAAATAGGCAATTATGAGTACTCTTACATGTTTTCAGTATAATGGCGTGTTGTTTTTGTTCATTATAGGATAATAATCAAATTCAAGTGTCAATCAAACGAAAAGAAAGCAAACGGAAGAAAAAAAAGACTCAATTGAACAGACAAAGAGACTTGAGGAGTTTGTCATGCAAATATAAAAAAGAGAAATTCAGGAACTGTATCCAAGGTAACCGTGTAATCGTATGGTTAAGCTAGGCTGTGATCGCAAGCCACCAAATTTTGCTGCAGAACCTTATTTGACAAAACCATGCGATCACATGGTTTTTGGAGTAGCTGGTAAGTTGTTTCCTGATAGAAGTAAAACTCTACCAAGTCCAGGATAAAACAATTACCTAAAACACGTTTTGAAGTGTTCGGGGAAGAGTATAAAGGGCAGAGTAGAGCACAATCGCAAGGAGACGAATTTTGGGAAGAAATATACAAGAGAAGAATTGAACATCAATTAACGGATTGAAGATTCTTGGGCCGAAAACACGGATTGTATTTTTATTTTCTTATTTTTCTTTCGGAACATGATTAATTTGCTACATCACCGGTGCTTAGGAGATCATTTCTGTATATATATATATATATATATATATATAAACAAAACCTCTCTAAAAAATAGTAGAACTTCATCATCTTCCTCCCATCTCCCAGAAGTCACAAATATCCTTGGTTTCGCGACCAGGCGAGTAAAAGGGGAGATTCCTTCCCCTTGATTGCAAGGAAAGCCGATCATCTGTTTTGTGAAACCAGGAAAATCGCAGCAAACAAAGAGGAGAATTTCCTCCCATGTTTGCTGTAGGCAAATGTAAACTTTATTGGGCCTGCCCAAAAAAATTAGGTCAGCCCGGCTTTAGCTCGATTAATTCGATAGGTTAGTTGTATTGGGTCAAATATGTCTAATTTTTACTTGACCAATTTTTTATTAAACCAATTCTGTCCAAGATCTGAATTATCTAGATTAATCCATTGAATCGCCTCATTTTTGCCACCTCTAATTATAATAATAAATGGCTTTAGTTAAATTAATTATAATGTCAAAACTGTTAAAAGTATTAACCAAATATGTAGTACGGTTCAGGAAGATGAAACATCAACCTGTCCAAGGGTAACGGTTCAAGAAAACCCTTCAACCAATCCCTACTGTCAGATTTCCTCGAGAAATACCAGCCGTTGCTTTGATTCCCGAAACAGTGAAATAGCAAATCAATCCAGAAAAAAATGAAATAGTGAAAATAATGAAAAAACTAACCCGGACCCCACAATAAAATTACAAACAGTTGATTCCAATATCAAATCCGCTTACGTGGCTTTACGTTCTATTCATATATATCCAGCCCAATACCCACATCAAAATATCAACTACTCAAAGAGAAAAAGAAAATTAGGGTTTTAAAAAAATGGCCGAAGAGAGTGACAACGGCGGCGGCGGGGTGAAAACGGGTTCCGTGAAATGGTTCAATGACCAAAAAGGGTTTGGATTCATCACTCCTGATGATGGTAGCGAGGATCTGTTTGTTCATCAGTCTGCGATTAAAACCGAGGGTTTCCGCAGCCTTGGTGATGGCGAGACTGTGGAGTTTGAGGTTGAGTACGGCAGCGATGGTCGCGCTAAGGCTGCTAACGTGACTGGCCCTGGTGGGGCTCCTGTTCAGGGAAGCACCAGAGGCTATGGCGGGAGCGGCGGCGGTGGAGCAGGAGGAGGAGGCGGCGGCGGCGGAAGGGGCCGAAGGGAAGGAGGCGGTGGTGGGTACGGGTATAACGGAGGCGGTGGTGGGTACGGGTATAACGAGGGCGGAGGAAGCCGAGGTGGAAGCCGTGGAGGCGGCGGTTACGGCGGCGGAGGCTACGGTGGCGGTGGTGGAGGATACGGTGGAGGCGGCGGTGGAGGTAGTGGCTGTTTCAAGTGTGGCGAGACCGGTCATATGGCTAGGGATTGCACTCAGGGCGGCGGAAGCGGTGGTGGTGGTGGAAGGTATGGAGGAGGCGGCGGAGGCGGCGGCGGCGGAGGAAGCTGCTACAACTGTGGAGAAGAAGGTCATTTTGCCCGTGAATGCCCCAACGCCAACCGTTGAACTACTGGGTTTATTCTATTATCTCTGTTCTGCTTTTGAGTCAATGTTATGGTTCTAGGTTTCTGAACTGGTGATCCATGTAATAACTGCTTTGTTTTTGTTCTGGTTTTTGGGGTCTTATTGTTATGTGGTCACCTTCTTATCTACCATTTAGATTAGGGTTTTAATCTTATTTTCCTGCACTGTTTGTCTGGTAATCGCATCGGCTTTATGTTAGTTTTATTTTTTTTTATTTTCATAAAATGTATACATGTATATGATTATACATGTTACTATTTAATGAATGAAGTATGACCGTCCCTCTTTAATCTCAACATTTATCTTTATTTTTCTGAAAATTAAAACTGTTTTCATCTGAGGAGCTGTAGGGATAGCTGTCATTTTCTTGGAATTGATTTAAATTAGGGTATGGGGCCTCGGGGGTTGAGGGGAGGAATGTGTTCCTTTCATTTTTTTTACTTTTCGTTCAAAAAGGTTTAAATTGAATTCATTCATGACCAGACGTATAGATTCCAAATCAATCAATCCATCCAACGGTGGCGATGAACCTAATCTTTCAATTATATAATGTAAACTTTTTCTAAGGATAAGCACTATAGAAATTTGTCACCCGGAAAATATTAAGATCGTGTTTTGCTGGGTTTGCTCCACAATCGTGTTTTCTAGGCATATAAAATAATGAGACATTCAAGATTATAATGTTGACAATCTTTAAACTTAAAAGTTTCAGGTCTTTTTTAATTTTTATTGTTTTGGGGGGACTTGCTTGGCAGGGTTTTGAACTAGGTTCCAAATACATATATATTTTAAACTCTAACTCCCCTTTAGCAATTCATTGATTATTAGAGGTTGTCTTTTGTTTTAAGATTTGTATTGGTTGAAAGGGTCCATCGAATCAAATAATGCATTGGAAACTGAAGTATCTATCCTATCCTATGGAATTGGGTACCTTATGTTTAATGGGTTCTCTCTTTCGAGAGCTCAATATGCACATCTGTTTATTCATCAGTCTAAGCGTCAGTAAAGTCTTATAAAAAACAAATTCATAATCAATTGTGGATTATGAGTCTTTTTTAATCGCTTAGACTGGTGTAGTAACAAATAACGTTATTCATTCTTGACCCACTGGTGCCAGTGGGAACAATGTGCTAATGAAAGACTGTTCTCTCGTTTCCCAATGTAAAACAATGACCAGTCAAAGTCAATAGGAAAATTTTCGAAGGAATAACTTTAGTGTATTGATTCCTAATCTCTCACACAAAAGTTGATTGAATAACAAATTATGTCTCGAAATTGTCCTATAGGAATATTTTTCCCCAGTTCAATTTGGTTGTTAATGTCAGACTTTTGGATCGATCAATTTCAAGCCAGCTCTTAACCATAACGATATTAGAGAATTAGTTGGGACCTAAATATATATAAATTAAGAAAACATCGAGGGGCAGATGAAAATAAAAGAATATTATTACATTACATTATAAGAAAATGTTTTAACTGATGTTTCATATGTAATTTGCCCAATTTCGTACACTGCATGATCCATATATCAAACCCTAACAAAATAAAGCTCTAAACCAAATTGATGTCAAGAGCGGTCGCAAAATTGATAAATAGCTCAAGGGCGGTGGGCATGTGTGAAATTGGCTTTTGAAGGAGGCAGAGGAGCGGTGGCGTTGAGGATGTGCGGTGGTGGTGACGGTGGCAATTGAGGAGGGCATTGGTAGCACTTGGTGAAAAGTCCAAATGTGTCAATCTGGTGTACGAAGTTTACCATGCTCGCCCATCCACCAAATCCGAACCCAATTATGAGCACCCACACAACTATAAAGATGTTGATAATACAAGTCCCAACCCATCTCCCAAAGTACTTGGATGGTTGATTCACCGCATTCTGCAGTAACACATTCAATCAGCTGGTTAGTATATTGCATCATCAGATACAAAAACGATATATTAAGCTTTGTTCCGATAAATCATTTTTCATTATTTTGTTCGATTTATTATTCGATTAGATATGTAAAAAGTGAAGTATCAATATCACTGATTGAGAGATTTTTGGAGTGCTCTAATTAGACACAGAATCGCCTATATAAGAATAGTATTGTATTCTGCAGAGGGAATCTCGTCCTGGGGCACCATATATAACATCATGTACTGTATTCATGTAAAGCAAGGACACTGCAGGGGATTCCTGCCCTCCCACTCTACCCCCACATAAAACGCTAACAGAAAAGTATTGCTGACCTATTCTTGATTGTAGGCTTCCTATTCACCATCAATTAAGAAAAAGTCGAATTAAATTCCTATCAATTATACTTTTTCATATAGGACACCACACACATGCCATGTCGATTAATTATTCTGAGGATTGTAGAAATTTTATTTTATAATACAACAAGATAAGTGTTGAACATGTCGCCCTAGTAAGATTGTCAAGGGTAAAATCTTGTGGCACAAATATGAAAACAATGAGTAATATATAAGGGCATAGGAATACGGAATACCTCTCGAGCAGCGGAAGATCGGAAGGTGAAAATGTGAGCCAAAGCCGGGATAATGTAGACAGTGAAGCTAACAAGAAGGGATCCGACTGTGGAGTTGATGGGACCAAAGAATGGAAAGACAATGGCCAAGAACCATATGGGTATAACTACAGGCAATCTTGCAGCTGCCCTCTTGCACAAACTCTTGCACTCATGCATCCCTATAGCCTTTTCCCACACAAAATACAGCGGAGTGCATGCAAATCCAAAAGTAATAAACTGCATAAATATAACATTAATACTATTAGAAACTTCATTGATCACCCACATTTTGATGTACCAAGCACGATTATAATAGAGAGTTATAATTTTGGATGTCAAAAGGTGCCAGGCCGTGCCATGAGCCGGTTTTAAGGGCCTGCTGCCCATATGAGCTGGCTCGTGCAAGTCTACACGACCTGTTTTACACTTCTAGCTAAGTAACTTTTGACCCTTGATTAATTAAAGTTGAGAATGAAATATTGTTAGGCTTGCCTGATGGATGAGCATCAAAACTACAGCCATGTCCTTGAAGGGTGATCTTGGGAGGAGAGAAAATGCATTGGAGTGATTCAGAAGCATATCTCCGAATGCCCAGTACACTGCTGCTGCAGATGGAAGCGTCAATGTCAGCACATAAAGGGTTGCCAGTAAGTAAATGGCCTTGAACTTTTGTGGCTTCCACATTGCGTGCATTATCTCTCTGTCCAACACAACCAAAATTTAAAACCTCCAATTAATTCTGCATCAACCTCCTGCTCAAACTAATTAATTTAACATTCAACTCATTTTAATTTTCAATGCAGCGAACCCCTAATTCATTGTTCAATGATCATCACCATATAGTGCATTATCTATATAGTCTATTGGTAATAGTATATAGTGCTATCTAATTTTATATTGCCTATGAATCTCAAAGTTGGATGTTAATCGCAGTGTTCTTGTTCTAGAGACCTACTATATATTGGGATCTTTTATCCAATTGTAAGTGAAAAAGAGTGACGAGCCCTTTTTTTTTTTTCTAGCCATATGTTAGTCAAGAGTGACAGAGTCGGCTTCCTTAAGCCCGTTTATCTTAAACTTGAACAGTCATTTTGAAAAGAGATTCATGGGTGTCTCAAAAAATAATTATTGATCAAAAGCTGGAGCTCTCTTCACTAATTACATAAAGCAAAACTGCAAGAGTGGTTGGAAAGAAAGTTGGCTTTCTATACTTGAAAAAGGGGAAAAGAGGGTTTCCAAGAAAGTATGACTTATTTTCTTGGCACGCTTAGAGGAGGCACTGTTGGGAAAATATCGACTTTATTTTAGATAAAGAGTGGTCACTAAATAAATACTGGGAACATTCAGATTCATGTCGAGGTTAGCCAAAGTTAAGTCCCTTTCATTTCTAAATGACGTCAACACAATTTATTTATCAAATTACTGTTCTACCCGGGTGGATAAAGACCCGACTTTAAACTTGTGTCCAATTGCGTGAAATTTAAGGTAAAAGACACAAATATAATGTATGAGGATGTCTTACACAGTAACGGCATGTCCCCCAAATGTGTATAGAATGTTTGTGGCTCCTGTGAAATACAGGACCACCTTGGTTGGACCCGAGTGCATCACGCCCTCAACCTGTAATTAATTAATAAATAACATCACAATTAACCAGTCGAGACAGACGGAGTGACTAAACTGAAACGAAGAGCGAATTTAGTACCTGTCCGTGGAGGATGGATGCAATAGTGAGGTACCAAGCTGTGTAGGTGGTCATTAACAAGCCTAGGAAGGACCAGATTCGGTAGTTGTGGAAAGAAGGGATGAATACAGTAGTGGCACAACATGCTCCAAAGATATAAGTCCAAGTTCTCTTGTCCAAATTGTCGTTTATGTAATATATATTGCTGCATCAAAAGAAATTCAAGTGGTCAGTTTTTGGTGCCTTGTTAATTTTGTATGAAAATACATTTTTTTAAATTAACAAGTATATACCTTGCACAAGCTATGAGTTGAATCACAGATCCAAACACAAGAAAAGTGCAGTTAAATGCCAAACCTACATTCCTCCAGTGTTTTCCAAGAAGCCCATCAAGAACTTCAAACCACTGTATCATCAGACAATGCAGAATGCCATGTGAGAATGAATATATAGATAATAGACGTAGACTCATAGTGCATGTTTGGTAAATGAAATGAAATGAAAACCTGAATGACATGATTTCTGAAATCAACTTTTTCTCTTTCTTTTCTGGTTCTGTACTCTACGTAGAGAACGCTAATAATATATGCAGTCCAACTTCCCATCAAACCATAAAATAGCTGAAAAAGAATTCCAGAGAGCATTCCCAGCTGAGAAAATGAGTATGGCAAGGTGAGCAGCACCTGAGCCACCTGAAAATGCACAAGAATAAGCAAAATAGAGATTTAAAAAAAAAAAAGCTGTATATAACTTAAAGACATACCTGATTTGAAGCACAGCTAAACCAAGCATCATAAACAGAACCACCATGCCAAAAGAAGTTGGAGACTTTAGACTTGATATCTTTAGACTTCCCTTCAGTCTCCATTTCAACATAATTTCCTACTATCACAGTCTCCACCATCTTGTCTGAGGATGCCATGAATGAGATCGACTGGGAAGTGTATCTAGTATATCTATATATTTATATATACTGGCCAGTGGGGGTGGGGGTAGGGTTGGTCTCGTGGGGTGGTAAAAGAATACCGCTCGGTTTTCGTGCCAAAATTTGTTCCTTGATTACATCTTTTGTTTTCTAGCACATCAATTAATTAAACATAATTGCTTGCTTCATTTTTTAAACAATAATTATACAAGCGTGAAGCCTTGTCCACACGTGCGAATTCTCTACTTTCAACACAAATGTATAATACCAATTTATTTTTATTTTTTCGTCTCTTCCAAAACCAGACGTCAATTCGTAATATTTTGATATTCGATCTTGTCGTATTTTTTTATACACTAATAAGAGTTCGTGTCTAAACTAACTAAAACGAAACTCTTCTCATAATGGGGATAGGGTATCAAAAATTTGACATAAGTCCAAATGAATAAATTAAAAATCAAAAGTGAAAAAGAAATGGAATATCACGCCAGCTTATACAAGTATATGTATATATTATTAAGGCTGTTGGAGGGAGACAAAGGAATTATGAGAAAGTAGACCAAATGATAGCAGCCAAACGGGCGTGGTCGCTTTATGAGTAGAAAAAAAAAGTTACTTTTTTTCAAAAAAAAAAAAAAAACACATGGGGCAATTTAGGAAGCCTCAAATTCTTGAAAGTTTAATTTACATGGATTTATTTAGTGGGACAGTCGAGATTTATTCAGAAGCCCCACTTAGGGAGTTGTTAGATTATGTGCCTTTGGGAACATAACTGGCTTTCTTTATTTATAATATTGTTGTAATATATCTAGTAAATTTTTTTTTTTTTTAATTAGGTTGCACTATACTTGTTGAGGAAAAGGGTAATGGCAAGTGAACGTAAGGGCATCTCCAATGCAACAATGTCAAGGCACAATGCCTATTATTTTTCTTGACAGATTATCAAAAAGTACTTATGTGGCACAATTAATGCTAGAAAGTGTCTAGCACAATATCTAATTCTAGACATTGTTAAGAACAATGTCCATCATTAATGTCACATTTACACAATAAATATTGTTGTATTGGAGAAATTTTTTGATATAATGCCAATGTCTTTTGCTACATATACATAATAGATATTGTTGTATTGAAGATGCTCTAATAGACGTGTTTATTTTGTGTTTGATTCATTATTACTTCAAGACGAAGATTGGAACCAAAATTAACATAAATCGAGAAAAAAGTCTTTAATTTGCAATACTATATTAATCATTATGTACTTCACTTTAACTCCAAATACAGCCAAGGGCAGCTTTATGTTCTTTCCTTTCCTTTTTTTTTTTTATTTTTCATTATTTTGTGATAGAGACACGGTCATGTTACAACTTACAACTACGTACATAGACAAAGCAATAAAAATGTGTTCTTCTTTTGCTGATTTTTAAAATTTATATTTCTCGTATTCGACCTCTTTACTTTAGTTAGGGTGTATTTGATTTTGATTAAAATCAGATTTTTTTAAAAAGTTGATGAAATGTGTAGTTAAACTTTGACTTTAGTTTTTTAGTAAAATTTTAATTAAAAACAAACGAGGCTTAATTTCAAGCGATATTCGACTAGTTGAATAACAGAAGAATAATTTTAAGAAAAAATGATTTACAAAAACTATTTAGCCTATTTGATGAAATTTAGTGTTTATGGATTTTTATTTTTATTTTTAATGAAATGATTAAAATTTAGAAAACCGGATGATTTTGTTTGCAAAAAAGAATAAAAATAATAATTGTAAAAGCATACTGAAAAGGGTTTGTTTAGGTGCAGAACAACATATTCATGGAGTTTGGAAAAACCCATCCACTTCTCCTTGTTATGTCACGCTTTCTATCTGGGACCCAAAAACAGCCCCTGAATTCTTTGTCCCCTTTGACTGCCTGCCTGCCTGAAGTTTGCTCATTCGTTAAAGTATAACATAGCAGGTAAATCTCAATTCAATTGTGACCTTCACGTTGATGGTTCAAACGTACTCCTACTATACAGAGCCACCCCCCAATTCACTTAAAAGACGTTGATTAATTTCGAAGGAAATGTTTTCTAAATTTTATGCTTGTAATTGACCAGTTGGGTTGGTTCATCGAAATCAATTCATTCCTATAAACTTATTCACGGGAATCGTTTAAAGTATAATAGAAAACACTAATTTGGAACTCGACCCACTTATTTTAACACCTGAAATGTTTTTTCAATAATTGGCTTATTCGTTTGTATTTTGAACTTATACTTTTATGTTTTATGTTCGGTAAAATCTTGTAAGTGTACGATAATATAGACAAGTAATAAAATTATAAATCAAGTATCGATAATTATGTCTCTAGATTTGAAATTAACAAGGCCTGAATTGTTTAAAGTTTAAACTAATGATTTCAAACCTTACTAACAAAGCAAGTAGTACTTCGGCAAATTTTGGAGATATACTCAAAAGAGATGGAGCAATAGGATTTAGAATCCACATATGTTTTTCCACTTTTAACTTCAATTTTTGTAATTAACAATATTCGAATGAATTCAATGATCAATATTTATAAATTATTTAATAATTTACTTGGATAATAACTAAATTAATTTTCATGTACGACTCTACCATATCTCTTTGAATGATATGAATGTAAAAATGGGTGGAAAACTATAATTTAAATTAAGGATCGCATATAAAGCACGTGAGTATATCTTTATTCCCTATCAGACTTTGTGATGATTGCTACTATGCGCTAAACTTATTTTTGACATCTCGTAAGCAAAAGAAGATACAGTTTAACTTAATTATTGATCAAGTAATTGAAGACATTAATACAATAGCAATCATTGAAATAAAAAAACAAGTGTTCAATGTCAAAAACGAGAAATTATTACTAAAGCTTCAAAAACGAAGTTTCATCGTCATCCTAGTGTATAAAAATTTAGCCGAGCATAATTGAGTTACAAATAGACATATTAGAATGAGATTGCATTACCCAAAATATAAAGAATAGAAGAAAAGAGAAGAATAATCTAGATATTCGAATTTCTTCAACTGTCTAGAATACTTATTCTTCTTCAAGCACACGAAAATTTGGAATTGATGCAATTGTCAAGAAGAAAATTTCTTACAATCCCTGAATGGTAAGTCGTCAAACATATTCGAGAACAAGTTCAGGTTTCTCGCTCTAGACACTCGAGTAAGACTTATTTTACTAAACTCTGCACCTTTAATTAAATCATCGCTCAGGCTTTTGCCATAACTCCAACACTTGGCCAATTTTTTCACTTTTCATCTTTGGGCAGGTTCTTTGCTTTCAAACCACCGCCTTTTCCACCGTTTTTCTCTCTTTTAACTTTAATGCACTCATAGTCGGGATTTTATCCTATGAAACAAAGTGAACCAAAATTCAATAAGAATTAATCCTAAATCACTCAAACAAATAATGAGAATTCTTTGTTAAGAAATCGAGATAAGTGAATAAATTACACTTATCATTTTATTACATTCGTGTTGGTGTATTTACATGTATGTTTCTTAAATTGTCATCTAACTTTTTCAATTTTACTCGTTCAAATAAGATATAAACTTCAACCTATTTCATAAAAAAGCAAATATTGTGTCTCCCCATATGTATCAAGAATGCTGATCTCTTGCCCACATGTGGGCAGTTGATGTAAAAAACTGTTTTTTACATCAACTGCCTACAGGTGGGCAGGAGATCGGGACTCTATGTAGCAATGTAATGCACCATTGGTAATTGTGATTATTGATTATAATTACTAGTTAGTCCCAAAGAACACGATAAAATTATAATTAGCACAGGAAATTAACAAGCACGCAAAACCTTAAAGGAAGACATGGTTGATTTTATGTTATAATCCATGCTAATTATATAAGTCAATCTATGATTATCAATAATTAATTAAGCCAAAATTAAGTTAAAAATCCAGTCTCCCCTCGGATGCCTTTTTGACATAGATGTGGTGAAATGGGCTTTATGAATTGAATTGAATAAAGAAATCATAATCATTTATTAACACTAGAGTAGTACAATGTAGGTCCATTAGTAATTTGAAGTGCACCAATGGATATATATTGTCAACTCCATTTGGCCCTGCCCAAAATTATTCATGCACAATAATTAAATGGAAATCATTGATTAAAAAGCACTATGATGTAGAATTAGATTCTTGGCTTGTATGGTGGGAGGCCTAATTAGTTTCAATGGGAATGATATTTGTAAATCAATCATGAATATGGTGTGTCCAATTTAATTGAATCAAGACACCTTTCTAAAACCAAAAAAAAAAAAAAAAAAAAACAACAACAATAATATTTCGTGTCTTGCTTTAATTGTTCAAGATTTTTGTCCACGCGTCATATTTGCTTTATGAGTAGTGTAAACAATTTGAATAAATTGTATTGGATTGGGAAGTAATATGGTTAAGTGCAATCAAACTATCTCTTGAGATCGAATTTCTATAAATTTAAAATCATCTTATCTTCAATAGACTCAGGCATGTACTTGAGAAAAAGGCCGTTGGAATGACGGGGCGTAAAGGGCATGTAGAAGGTGAATCGGGTTGAAAGTGAAAATCACCAAAAATGGGCGGAATGGTGTCGAAACCAATTCACTTGAGTGATAAATAGAATAGTAGAATTTCATGGTGAAATCAGGTCTAACATTTTGTTATGGAGTGGTTGATAAAGATAGATTGAAAATCAAGTAGATTGAAATGAAAGTGACACGTGATTTGCAACGACTACAACTCGTGTTTGAACATGAATTACCACTCATGCAGCGACACTTACAACCAGAATCACTGCACAAATACTTTGTTAAACCGTATAAAAACTAAATGCTATTAATTTGCATTCAGGATTTTTAATGAATACCCTGTTAGCAACAACAAAAGACAAAGACCCGAAAGTTCATTCTCAAATAAGGATAATTTCATCGTATATCATAAAAAATAGAAGAATTTAGAAAATATTATTTCACTGTTTATTCTAACAATATTATTTTTATTTTTGTAACACTTGTTATGTTTGTTACATTTCTTACCCCCCCCCCCCCCCCAAAAAAAAAAAAAAGTGTTATATTTAAAATTTAAAATGTTAAAAAATAATTGTTAAATTTTATATAAAATTATTACGTGGTAGAATTGATATCTCAAATAAATGAAGGCCCAATAATATCTTGGAATTGGGTTCTAACTGGGCTTGATACTTCTCAACCGAAAGATGGGCTTGTAGCCATTGTAGCCCCAATAAACATATATTTGCCTATTTGGTTCCTCCATTAATTAAATTGGAGAAATTGTAAGTGATTTGTCCTAAATTAGGTCAAATTTTTTTAAAAATTGTCATTAAATTATACTTTTTTGGCATATTTTATATTAATTTTGAAATTATCTCTGTGATTTATATTTAAACTTTATATTAGTAATGCACGTGACCACAATCTTCTTCCGCGCCTCCAAGTCGACTATTGCACTTCAAAGTTGGCGTTTCACGATTCGCCGCAAGCCATCCAAACATTTTTCACTGTTTTTTATATGTGATAATAGTGGATTCACAATTTTTTTCTATTATTCTACTCTTTAATCATGTAAAAGGTAAAAATTTAATTTTTTTTTGCAATTATAGGGGCACGTTGGTCTTTTCATCTAATTGAATTAAGTTTGGACAATATGACTTAAGAATTCATAAACGAATGATCAGCGAATGGCCATGAATTTTCTCTTAATTAATTATAGAAATTTATACAAATTAATTGCGGGAGAAGAAAAAGATTTAAACTTTATTTGAGAGAGAATTTTAATAAATTTTGATATAATATATGTGATTAAGAATTTAATAAATGTTATGAATAGTACGAAATATAAAGTTAAAATTAATTATTGACTTTTGAGTACAATTTTTTAACAAAATTTAATTTAAACCAAACAAACACTTAAATTAATGACAGGAGAATTTTAGAGAGACTGAAAAATTTAATGCACAATCATTAATCAAGTAAGTTCCCGACATATCATACACATAATTAATAGAGTTACTACAAGGTTAAATAATTCACCTCGACTATAAATAATTACGATCGTAGAAAATTTTATTCGCTATTGAAAAAAAAAAGTCGGTACTTTTCTTGTAAACGACTCAGCGCTTTGAAAGCCTGAACATGGGTAGCATTGGATTAATGAGCAGTGTGACTATTTGCCGTTACAAGAATACTTGTTCATATTCAAGAAAAACATGCCACACCAAAAACAGTTTGTGGATAAATAACTAAGTGCATTTGTCGAAGCAGTTACACTTGCATCTTATAAATGATGCCGCCATATCTTTCATCTGCTCAATGCCTAAAAACCTGTTATTCTCTCACCCGGTTGACAGCATTGCTTACTATTGTTTCCGCGGTAAAAGAATATATACATCTATGTGTCTCTACGTCTTCAATCTTCTCCTCAAACAATTTTCTCCTTACTCTACTCACTGTGTCAATATTAAAGTCATAATCACTACAACTCAGATCGTCATCCCCATCTATCAAAACTCTATCAGAAAAAAAAGATTTCGAATATCAATTATTCATTTTCATAAATTCTATGATTGAATAAAGTTCAATATATGTATTCCACGTAGCACAAGATTGTATAAAGTAATAATTCAACGTGACTAATGCCAATAATGAATGGTGTAATTTAATTTAACGTGGTAAATAACATATACAAAAAATTAAAAATTAAAAGAAAAAAAGAGATACCAAAACCACTCACCACCATTTTCCCTGCATCTCCACCATTATTCTCTTTTTATCCCAACTGCCACCACCTTTTTCTTTCTCACTGGAAAATTTGCTAAAATCCAGTAAATCATCCTCTGTTTTCTCCTCCACCCCCTCCCCGTCTTCTCTAAATGGTCCGTCTTCTCTTCTACGCCATCTTTCTCTATCTTCTCCTTTTCACTTTCTCACTCTTCTCAGGTACAGAATCACACTGAAGACTGAACCCACTTATTTCTTGTTAATATTTATTTGCTTTACTTTTATTGATTTTTGTTTTCAGTGTACAATTTATTGGTGATTTTTTAATGCAGAGGTGGAGTCAACAACATTTAAGATAGTGAATAAGTGCCGCCGCACTGTATGGCCCGGAATACTAACTGGCGCCGACAGGCCAGTGCTCAACCCTACGGGTTTCGTTCTCAAGAGCGGCAAATCCAGGACTCTCAGAGTACCCAGGTCCTGGTCGGGTCGGGTTTGGGGACGGACTCACTGCTCCGGCGACCCCACCACCGGGAAATTCACTTGCGCTACCGCGGATTGTGGCTCCGGCAAGGTTGAGTGTGCCGGCGCCGGCGCCATACCTCCCGCCACGCTTGCGGAATTCACCCTCAACGGTGACCAGGGTCTCGACTTTTATGACGTTAGCCTAGTCGACGGGTACAACCTGCCTATGTTGATTGTGGCTAAGGGTGGTACAAGAGGGGGGTGCAGCGCCACGGGGTGCTTGATAGATCTGAACGGCGCCTGTCCGAAGGAGCTCAGCGTGTTCCGTGCGAATGGGAGCCGGGTCCATGGCGTCGCGTGCAAGAGCGCGTGCGAGGCGTTTGGTGATCCGGTCTACTGTTGCAGCGAGGCATACAATACGCCGGATACTTGCTACCCCTCAGCCTACTCGCTGTACTTCAAGCACGCGTGTCCACGCTCCTACAGCTATGCCTACGATGACAAGACCAGCACGTTCACCTGTGCCTCCGCGGACTACATCATCATCTTCTGCCCACTGCCTTACACCAGGTGAATATACTGTTAAACCCTCGTCATATGTATGTGTTACATGAACTGTCTAATCTAAGCTTCTGCGGGGCTAGTCTTGTCAATTTAACCTTCATTATCCAGTGGATCAAACTCTTGGACAGTGACGATCCCTGCGCTAGTTATGTCGGCGCAAATTTTGTTTTAGTTTTCTGTCAATTCTATAGGCAATTTTTTATCCAATTTTGCTAACTTTTGTTCTGAAATTGCTTCACACCAATGTTCGTTTGAATAATAGCATGAACACAATTTTGCTTCGCGTGCCAATTTTATTAACTGCATTATTTATTGTGAAGCTGTGGCCAATAATAACTTGCACCTTCTGCCTTGAGAGCAGCTGTTGGCCCGACTGCATTGTTAGTGTTCATGCAATTGATATACGTTTTTTGCAGCACGTGCCAGTCAATTTCCATGCTAAAGATATATATATGTATCAGATTCTTTAATAAACACCGAAAATGATGAAATTGCGTAGGAGTTTATGTCCGGGTTGAATTTGCACCACAAATTTTCTTGGAACCAAGCTGGTTTGACTTTTCCATGTTAGTTGGAGATCAACACTAGAGTGCAACCATGACAGACTTTTTCCTACCGATACCAGCCACAAAATATAGAGATTGTTTTTGCCCCGGAGTTTCGGATGTTATGCCCATAGAATCTCTATTCTAAAGCTACAAATCATGTATTGGAATAGTACTGTACAATTCCCTGTGTTCTATTATCAGCTAAACATAGTTGAATAATGATATTCCTGGTGTTTAGCATGCAACAGTGAATGTAACTCGTAATTTTTTTCCGTATACAATGAATGTGTGCTATTCAAGGAAAATGATGTTTGGGTGGGCTTACTGCACTTTGTTTAAGAAAAAGGGATGGTTCTTGCAGCAATTTAATTAAGTTGGCAATCTATTCTTGGTTTTTTGTGCCTGTAATGTAGCCTTCGAAATGCTACTTCCAAAACAATCATTTCTTGTAAAATTTTAGAATTTTGACAACAACAGTAATTAATTATTCCCACCACAAGTTGGTTTGAATGTTGATATTTTAGCTTTCAATCATTAAGATCAATCCCAACCATAAGGTATTTCTGATGCTGTTTACTAGCTAATGGTTGCTTTTAACTTAAACTTAAAAATGACCCTGCTCCAAATAACGTGGCTACAACCTCCTATGTTGTCAAGACCTGAATAGGAACCGGGCCAAAAATGAACCAGTCATGGCTTTCCCAGATCGTTCCAAAAAAAGAAAATATTTTGTACCACTTTCTTGATCTTCACACTATTGGGAAGCAACTGCTCTTCATTTTCTTCTTCCTTTGGTCCTCAGTAATCACTTACAACCCAAAATTTTCCAAAATTTTCGTTTTCTTGTATTCAAACCCAAAATTTTCATCTTTCTTGTATTCAATTTGACAAAACTGAAAAGAGAACACATTTTTAATTTGCTTCCCACTAACCAAATACTGCAGTAGCTCCCCCCACATCCCAAATCATAAACAGGTGAAGAAGGGGAATTAGTCTGCTTTTGCACTATGAGTTGGCGATTTGCTTGTTTTTCAAATCAGTAGCTTTAGTTAGTGTGAGAAGAGAGACATTTGTGGCTGTTGGTGTTCTTTTTGGGATGGAGAATTTTTATTGTTATTAGGAAAATAATAATATTGGTACAATGATAGAGAAAGAAATAAGAAGAGGCACGTATAAGGGATAACAAAGAGTCTTGAAAATACTAACTATTTGGATTATTTTGAAATATATAGTGTGAACATTTAAATACATGTTATAAAATCTTTGATATTATAAAACTTTATTTTTGGTTTGTTGATATAATTTTTATTTTATATTAACTTATGTTTTATAAAATATTATAGTATATTTACACAATTATGTGTATATAATTAATTATTTATTTTAATTTGCCTTCCGGTTCAATCCTGATTCGACTCTGTTTGAACCTTTGACCCTTGAGTCTTTAACTTTTCCGGTTCTATGTCCGGGCCAGATTTAAAAACATAGCCTCCCACGTTAGGAACTCTATTTGATAGAGAGTATTTATGACGATAACTCTATTTGATAGAGAGTATTTATGACGATCGGGATCTCTCTAGTCGGGATTCTAACCCCAACTGCACTTATCCTGATGGTACCAGTATTCAACTTAAGTGCCTCATAAGTAGAGGTCTTGAGTTCGAATTACTGGAGACGCGAAAGAAATCCATGAGGAGGTAAGATGGTTCTGACCTTCCCAAAGCGGACAGTATGGATGAGTGCGGCTGGGGTTAGTTCCCAACTAGAGGGATGTCGGTCGTCACAATATTAGCATCTCTCTCTCTCTCTCTCTCTATATATATATATATTGTGTATTATCATTTGGTTTGGAAACTTGATCCACATGAAAATCACGCAGCCAGAAATTACTGGGTGCACACAAGGACGCTGCAGAGTTGCCACTGGTTAACAAAACTATGATGTACATTGGAAGGCGCCGTACAGGTATTGCATTGCAAGTTTTGGTGAATGCTCTCTATTATGCACTTTGGCTGTTTTTATAAGTCTTGTTTCTTGCATTGGGTGGGTGCTTTCAGGCTGATTACCAATTACAGTTGGTGAAGAGCAAATGCCCTCAAAGCTATACTAGCTCACATTTACTCCCTTGCAATGTCGGTTTGATCGTCGGAACTGCAGCTCGTGGATGAAAAATGGCCCCAAGTATTTCTGTATATAGCTCCCAGCAGATTTTCTCTATTTCAGTTGCCCTAGCTCATTAGATATGCTGCCACTCTTTTTCTTAGTTATAGTTGTAAGTAGTCATGATGGTTTTGCAATGGTGGTTGTGGCAACTTTGGTTCTCTAGAAGCGATGCTAAATGAGAAAGAATACGTTATTTTTCTGTTGATTCCCTCAAAAGGAAAAAGAAAAAACATTAAAATTTCACTAGTATGTGCAGTTGTCATTGGATTCAACTAGAAATTCTTCTTCTTATTGGTTGCATTATTAAGAGAGAACCTCATACTCAATTGTTCTGCCAAAAGAAAAAATATTCATTTTGTCTTTATTGGTCTCATTTTTCTTTTTCTTTGCTTCTCTAGTATTGTCTTTATATAATGCCTCCATGCTTGTATAAATTTGTTGGTTTGCATAAGGATTTGACTGGCAATGGTGTTTCATGTATCTGTTAAACTTCTAAGTGAATAGCATCATGTTTCATATTTCATTCTAATATATGGATATTTGTTCTTTGTCTAGAAAGATATTTGTCTTCTCATTGTTCTGGAGAAGACTGACTAGTTAAGTGGAAATACTATGACTGAATAAGAACCTGGATGGTTTATCTGATGTATTTAGTTCAGGATCCTGTAACGATAAAAAAATGAGGTTTTTCAAAATCTGCAGTGTTTTTTTAGGAATATGGTAGACATGAATATATCCTCTGTACAGGATTGCGAATAGGACTTAGGACTTCAAAGATTGTATCCCCGATTGATGGTCTGTTTATGCAAGTGCAGTCTGGGTTTAGACGAACCATCTGGTTCAACCCAAGTCAGATTGAAGTCTGTGCCGGGGTTGGGTCAGGATCCCAGTCCAGCCTAATTAATAGCTGTTGTTCTAATGTTCTGCTTTGCACGCATTACAAGAAGTCAGCTACACTGCATAAAGTGTATGTACTATGTAGTCAGGAGTGGACTCTTAGCTGCTTTAGGAATGGGTGAGAGTGAAACTTAGTATGGAGCCTATTGCTCACATGGATGAAATCAAGTGTATAAATGATTATACTTGATAAAATAGCGGATGGACACATGTTACGATTGAGATAGTCACCTGTGTCAAGGTTGATTTGCACCCACTAATCTTCGAATTCTTACCTTTCAGTTTGATAATTAGAATTTAATGCATCCTGGAACCTGTATCTCATATAACTTCTAGTCTTCTACAACCTATATGTGACACAGAATGTTGTTTGGGATGATTAGAATTATGAGTAGTACACGTGTCCAAGGAAATGAAAGGAATGATGAAAAGAAATAGGATCAAAATTACGTGGAACTAGACTCAGCTAGCTATCGAACCATTCTTCATAGGAAATTAATTATCATAGAGTATGAAATTAATAATCACCAGCATAACGTCTATCTCAAAAACAATCACGACTATTCTTCATTCTTTTTTTTTTTTTTGTACGAATGTTGCAAGAACATTGTCTATGGACACTAGTTGTTGCTAAGATTACAACTGAATATTCCAATGTTTGGTTTCATCATCTCGACAAAGTGAGAATGATGAATTGGCTGTTCTGTTACCATAGTTGACAGTCACATTGTATTCACCTAAAAATCCGTCAAAGCTATACGAACCACGGTCATCTGTCTGTCCTTCCACCACCCCGGTTTTCCACTCCTTCAAGAGGGTGTCAACAATGTTACCAGCTGGAAGGTTTTGAAAATTGTTGTCTGTTAGGCACATCTGGTAACACCCGTAAGGATGTAATGCTGTCCATAGCATAATTCCATTGATTGAAGGGTGTGAAAAACCTTCTCTCAACACTGCTTCCAGGTACCTGGCCTGCAAATCAGTAACAAAGATGATTCAGCATCAACTTGAAATACAAATCTATTGTCTGGTCAGTTCTATATGTCAATTTTAGTACAAAGGCCATCAAGTTTTCTGTTATCTGACCTGTGTTTCTTGATCTAGACTTTTGCTGATATCTACCTCTGTGAGCCAAATGGGAAGTCCCAGCATAGCCAATTTGTCTAGCACTGCTCTGATTAGAGGAGGGTTTGGCACAGTAAAGTGGCCCTCGAGGCCAATTCCATCCATTGACACTCCACCTTTCCCAAGTTCTCCTAACCTTGAAATGTAAGCATCGACTGTAGATTTCCCATCATCACAAGTCTCTAACACATTGAATTCGTTCATAAACAACCTTGCAAGTGGGTCTGATTTTTGGGCTGTTTCGAAAAATTGCAGACTAGCATTGGGACCAAGTCTTTGCTCATAGAAATTGTAGTGAAGCATTTCATTGTCGACATCCCAATGTATGAACTCATTCTTGTAGTGGTTCATTAAGCTTTGTATTCTAAATTTGACGGCAGTCTGAAGCTCAGGACCAGTTAGATTACGAACCCATGATGGAGTGAAGTTTGGATTCTCCCAGAATATGTTATGGCCCCTGGCTATAATCTGGTTCCTTCTAACGAATTCTAGCATTTGATCTGGTGTTGTGTAGTTGACTATCCCAGGTTGAGGTTCTGTGGAGTACCATTTCAGTTCATCTTCAAATACTGCAGCATTGAACCGCTCAATGAACCAATTCTGCCAAAAAAATTATAGTTTGCTCCTAGAATATTAGTTAGGCCTCTTTAAGCACTCCATACAGAATTGTTGTGCAAGGAAGCCTAGTGGGATCTTTGAGTCTTGTATTATGTGCTTACCTGATAGGGCAGATTTCCTAAAATTGTCTGTGCTATGGCAGATCCAAATGGAAAATCTCTGGAAACTTGCTCTACAACAATTGTAGCTCCTTGCAGCCTGTTTCCATCAACATCTGATACGTGTAATGTGGCCATTCGTTTTCTTTCCTGATTTTTTTTTTTTTTTTTTAAATATTAGCATAGGCATAAAATACTAAATATTAGTTTCTGAATTTAACATAGACAGCTTGTTTTCCTTCTAAATTTTATGTTTAATTAGAAAACTTGAAACAAGAATTGAGGTAGTTACAGTTTCTATTAATAGTTTTTGGTTTATTCTCCATTGCTGATCAGTGAATGGCTGCAGAGAAGCACTGGATATAGTTATATTGATCTGTCCCCCATCTAAATTCTGCATAACATGAGGAACAAATGTTAAAAGATGCATTGGTAATTTTATTGAATTATGTTGTTCCCTATAAATTTGCAGATTCATAGACTTGTATACCTGAAAATATATGAGAGCATAATTTGATGGTGATTCCATAACGAATCCACCTTTCAGAAATGACCAGCAGCCAAGCTTGGCACTAACAGTTCCCATACAATTAAAAGTGTTATTATCTGTTGTCAATCTTGCCTTTATCACAGCTGAATCTGCACCGTTTATCGTAACCCAACCTGTTGATCACCACCACATGACAGGATTTGAATTTCAGATTAGTACTGCGCTGAAGTCATTAGAAATGGATTTTTAGACTGTTATAACTCTGTATAGAATATCTGAAAATCTCATTGATAAATGAATATGCCTGTGTTTTTGTGCTGCTGAACTTAACTGGAAAAGGAGTACATCGTGTTTCCAGTGAGATTGTACAACACGAAAGCAGGGGATTTAACAGCAGTTCTGGATAAACTGAGGTTATTGTGGATTTGTTGAGCCTGATTCTTGATGATTCCACCATTGTAGAGTGGATCCTCTGGTGATGATTTGCACTGATATAGATAAAAGTAGCATAAACAATAGTGACTTGTTTGGTACTTGACGATATAAATTAGCTAAAATTTTGTCTAATATGGTGGAACAATTCTATCAAGTATTATGCTCTAAATACATCTAAGAATGAGAAGAATGTTGCAGTGAAGTTACCTGAGTGTATGCAGAGTAATCGTATATGGGTCCATCTGCCAAAAGAAGACGACAAACCCGAGTCAGCAGGAGTTAAATTATTTACGTGCACAGTACACACACAAGTATGCTTCCATGATCATGATCACGATCACGATCACCTAAATAGGAGTAGCATTCATATTTCGAGCTTAATGTATGAAAATTTTATGCACTAAATCATACTTGCGTACGCACACATCTGTATACAGAGAGAGAGAGAGAGAGAGAGAGAGAGAGAGAGAGAGAGAGAGAGAGAGAACCATAAGCAGGTATTGGAGATCCCATACAGAGGGACAGTCCCATGAACAAAATGAATAGATGGTTATTCATGCTTTCTGCTTAGACGTAAGATTTCTAACTGCAGCCAAGTAGAAACCTTTACAGTACTAATAGTTGGCTTTAAAACGTTGAATAATATATTTTTGCAGTTTAGAGAGAAACAAATCTGGATGGCAGAGGAAGACAATGTGCTGTGTAACTGTGTTTATAAATAACTCCGTGATTAGTCACATGTTATGCTACGAGAGAACACAATGGGACTGAAACAAAAGACATTTCCATGTTTTTACCTCTTATTTTTAATTCATTCTTGACAGGTATTTGGAATGTATAGGGAATTGTTCCTTGAACATTAATTTGCTTAAAAATGTCTGTTGTTTTTGGATTTTGGATTTCCACGTAGCACCACTGTCTAGGTGGCTGTGTGGTCCACTGATTAATTATCTAGTTAATTGTCCAATGAATCAAAATATATCTCAATTATTATTGGACTCCACCGTGCTAAGCACCTGTAGTTTAACATGGTACAAAAGAAAGTAAATATATAGTACACGTATCATATTGTTTTTTGAAAAACTAGACGTGCTTCCACTCCACATAAACGGGAATGTGCACGCGAGAGGACATGATGATACTAAATTTAAATCAATCAAAGCCAATTTTATGGTCATATATACCTTTTTCTTTGGCATCAGACCCAGTTTTGTACTTTTGTCTTTATGGTTTTCAGTTGCCGTGCCAATTGCGGTAGGCTAATGGAGAGCAGCAGGATACGTTCAAAGTAAGGGCTTTCTATTGGACTTTAACATAGGAATCAGGTTCCTTAAACATTTGGGATTCATTGGCCGCGTAGAACATTTGCAAATCCTCTATTGACATGTCTGCCACGCGATGGGGTGGTGACTCTGGTTCTTGTTTGACTCTGCAAATAATTTGTCCATGTGTAAAAAACAACCGGAAGCACACCCCGATTCACGAGATACGTGTAAAATTATAAGAGCTCGACTAATCTGATGATTATCTTAGAATGAATACATAGGTAGAATTTTATTCTGTATCATTATACCGTATAATTCTACCAATGTTCTACACTGCCATTGTAATATTTTTCTTATAATTACAATTGAATGTTAAAATTCCTGGTTTCTTCACCTTGACTGACTGAGAATGTTGAAATCACGGTTTTGTTGTCATACTTGGCTGTCACCTTGTATTCACCCAAGAAACCGTAGTAACTGTATGAACCATGCTCGTTTGTTTTGCCTTCCAAAATCCCCGTTTGCCACTCTTTCAGGAGCTTGTCGACGGTGTCACCAGCCGGCAGATTATTGAAGTCATTATCAGTTAGGCACATTTGGTAACAACTATTTTGGCGGATGGCTGTCCAGAGTATCATCCCATTAACAGCAGGATGTGAAAAACCTTCTCTTAATACTTCTTCTAGATAAATAGCCTGTCCAGAAAACAATTATCAAACTGATTATAGCCGGTAGTATCATATAGTAATTATAAGTTTTGAATTGTTCAAGTGTTTTGTAACTAAGTTGGAGTTCAGCAATAACAGCATATGCAATGCCAAGTTGCCATCTAAACCGGGCCAGTGCGGCCAGTTTTTGTGCCAGCATGCCTAAAATTATCCGAGCCCATATTGTGGTGCACGCAGGGTCATTGGCCTCTGCTGAGACGGTATGTGTTTACCCCTCTATAGCTGAACTTGTGCGGTTGTGCCTTGGCCGGGCTTTTCACGTGCCAGGCAGCTTGAGCCACGGCCCGGCAAATTTTGACACCTTTAGCAAGAGTTCAGCAAGATATGGATAATATGGTTATTTTTCTGACCTGAGTTTCCTTTCTGAATTGTTTGCTGATATCAACTTCTGTTAACCAAATTGGAAGGCCGAGGGTAGCCAATTTGTCAAGGATAGCCCTCATGAGAGGAGGGTTTGGCACATTGAAATGACCCTGAAGTCCAATTCCATCCATTGTTACACCACCTTGCTTTAGCTCTATCATTCTTGATATGTATGTGTCCACTGTGGAGTTATCATCATTGCAAGTTTCCACCACATTATATTCATTCATGAAAAGTGTTGCTAATGGATCTATTTGATGTGCCTTCGTAAAAAACTGCAGGGTGGCGTTCGGTCCAAGCTTTTGCTCGTAAAAATCGAAATGAAGCATTTCATTACTAACATCCCAGTGAATGAATTCTTCTTTGTATCTGCTCATAAGACTTTGTATTCTGGAGGTGACAGCTGATTGCAAATCAGGACTTGTTAGGTTAAGAATCCATTTTGGTGATGACTTGGGGTTCTCCCAGAAGATATTGTGGCCTCTAGTGATTATTTGATTTGCTCGAACAAATTCGAGCATCTGGTCAGGTATCGTGTAGTTGACTTGGCCCGGCGTGGGTTCTGTTGCATCCCACTTGAGCTCATTTTCGAAAACTGCTGCATTGAATCTTTCTGTAAACCATTTCTGAAACAGTAAGGGAATTAATTTGATCAGCTTGCAATGGAGTCACCAAACTGGATAAAGCAAACTTCAGTGGACACTTTGGAACAAATAAAGTTTGGTGGCACCAAGGTGAAACCTTGCTATAAATTGATTGACTACCAGTGTTTATACGAACCATACAGACCTGATAGTGTGAATTTCCGATGATGCTCTTTGCTATAGCAGATCCAAATGGAAAATCTTTTGAAACTTGCTCTACTGTTATTGCTGCCCCTTGCAATTTGGCTCCCTGCCTGTCTGAGACATGGATAATAACTGCACGTTTCCTTGCCTGAATCAGATAAGAAGCAGGATGTCAGAGGTTTCAAGGTAAAAATGTTTCATTAGAGAATCTATGTGGATTGATGGTAGATAGGGGAAATTCGGGTTATCTTATTCACACACTCTACATGATTTAAGGAAATCCTTAATATTGGCACTTGGCAGCTTGTCTACCTTGTTGATTTTAGTCTGCTGATTCAACCTCCATTGCTCCTCGGTGAATGGCTGCAGAGAAGCACTTGCAATCTCAATGTCGATATCTCTGCCAGCTGAATCCTGTGAAATCGAAGAGCAGGTAAGGCTACTTCTTTTTAACTTGTATCTCTATTTCTTTTCGAATTCTGAAAATTATTACTCCTAGTAAAATATATGTTGAAATCGCATCTACCTGAAGATTTAACTTAGATAATTTTGATGATGATGTCAATACAAATCCACCCTTGAGAAATGACCAGCAACCTTGCTTGGCAATAACAGTTCCTATGCAACTTAGGGTAGTTTCTTCCATCACGAGACTAGCCCTTACAAGAGCTGAATCTGCATTGTTTATCTTGATCCAAACTGTTTTCAATCAAAGTAGCCTAGTTATTTAAGTAATTCTGATATGTGCTTGTACGAGTCTCTGACCAAAATTTGACTTTTTCGAAACAAACCATAATTCTATATGCTTTGTTATAAGAGTTAAAATGAAACAGAAAAAAGTAACTTTACCTGAAAAACAATATTTGTTGCCCTCGGTGAGGTTTTGCAGCAAAAATGTTGGGTAAGAAACTTGATCTCCATTATCCAGAATGCTACGTAGGAGATTCGGAACTTGATCCTTGAGGATACCACCATTGTAAAGTGGCTCCTCAGGGAGCAATTTGCACTGGACAGTATTAGGGCAGAAAAAGAATGTTAAAAGAATGGTATATATTTGATCAAAGGAAGACTACCCAGCTTTTGCACTTACTTGTCTGTAAGCAGAAGAGTCGTAGAGTGGCCCGTCTGCAATAAACACAATGTAAATGAAAAGAAAATTCTAAAAATGAAGCCACACACAGATAGAGAGAGAGAGAGTACCATAAGACAAAACCAGGGAACTGCTAAGGAAGAGGAGCAAAAGCAGAGGACAAAAGAATGGAAGGTATTGCATGCTCTTTGATTATCTGCTTAGAATTCTGAGTAGCTGCAAAACCCGATTCGGCTTAAATGCAGACACACAAAAGAGTTGAGTTAATGTCCACCAAACCTAGGCAAAGCTCAAAGAGGGTGTTATCACAAGGAAATAGTAGTATGTCTCTGAGGAATTCCGTGCCTATTCACATGCTGATATGGGCTGCTTCCATAGTTTATATACAAGATATTGCAGCAACTTTTTCTGTATAATCTAACTTGGATTATACAGAAATTTACTGGATGTTAATTAAACTGCAGTTGGCAAAATCTGCACCTTTAGTAATTCTCACGTGACACATACTGCCAGCTTGATTTAACGTTTAACACAATCCCCAAAAACTACATGCATAAACTGTAACTCGTAACTTCTCTGCTCGTTCAGTAATGGTCGTGGATTAAAGCATGTTTGGCTAAGCTTAAAAGTAAGTTAAGACTTGTACTGAAAATCTAAAAAGAAATAAACTTCTAAGAAACCTCAGGCATTGCTGGTAAAAATAGTTACTAGTAACTTTAAAGCTTAGCCAAACATGATTTTTGTGTGAAGTAATATGAACATGTCACAATCTAGGAATAGTGAATTAATGACTGTAATAACACTGATCTTGAGAAACAATGTTATAAGTAATTTGATAATTTCATAAAGAAAATATTTAAGGATATACAATAACAATTTTTTGTAATTAATTTAAGTCTATTGAAAGTCACATTTGCATAGTTATAGCCTATTCACAAAACTTAGATCAATTCATTCCCGTGACAACCTGAACATGGTCAAGGGGATGTACTTTTGATGGCATGTGAGTTGGCATCTGCACGACATAAAGACACTGGAAAGGTTACGTATTTTTGGAAACTAAATTGATTTTTTTCTTGTCTCGACGTATAATCAAATATTACTTCTCACATTTACTCTTACGCAGCAACGTGGGGCAATAATATGATTCAAGGACATTTATAGTAACTGCAATAGCACTGTTGACATCTTTTGTAAAGTATATTAGATAACACATTAGAGTCTAATACTGCATATCGAACATCGATTAAGAGTGACATATGAGAAAGTGAATTTAGAAATGTTGGGATGCTGCATAGAAATCATGAATTTCTGCCTTTGAGTCTGGCCTTCATTTCAAAAGGACTTTGGGCTGCAGATTTTGTATGAGAGAGTGGTGGTAGTGCTAGTTAGGCGTGGGGGAGAAGCATTGATGAATAATTCGCACGCTTAGTGCACAGTGGATGGACCATTTGTGAATCGAACACAGGTGGCTGAATATACATAACACTCCAGAGTGGAATTGGAATTTTTAATCACCTGCACCACAAGACAAGGCTAAATCTTGAAGAATATCGTACCTAAAAAACTGTTACATTCTTCTACTCTAATTGTCCGTAATAGCGTTGACTCGTGTTGAGAATATTCGATTAGGGTAGAATTAGATATATTTGATTCCCTTATATCCAACTCAAATGTAGTTAATACTTTCGACTTCAACTCCATCTTGCAAAAAATACTACCACAAAATCTCTTCTCATATCAATTTGTCTCTAGGCCATTTCTTCAACTTGATCTCAATCGAGGAATCACTATGAGTTGAGTAGAAAATATAACCAAAAAAAAAAAAAAAAGCAACCTTATTCGAGGAAATTGAGTTAGGCTAAGTTTAGAAGTATGAAAAAAATATAAAATTTAAGTTGATCAATCATCATCGCCCTTGCAAACATCACATACACACATTATTTCATTACACATGCAATGTATGTCTGGTTTATAGTAACTTAAATGTCATAAAATTGTCATTAAATTTGTATAAGACGCAGTTTCTATTAAGGGACCTAATTGAGAGTAGGGCTGGACAAATTAACTGACAAACCGATCCGACTTGGGTTGTTTTTGGACTCGATTTTTTTTATAAAAAATTTAAAATAAGCTTTAATCAGGCCCAAAGCCAAAAACTTGAATTCGGGCTTGAATTTTTCCAATTTGGTCGGTTTCGGTTTGGCTTTTGCCGAATCGAACTTTTGTCGGTTTGGGTGGGGTTGGATCGAAAATCGACCCGATCCGATCTACGCCCAACCCTAAATGAGAGGTACTAAAATAAATTGAAGACCTCGTAAAATAAAGAAACAAAATAATTCTAACATGGTACACAAAAGACAATCAATCGAAGGTATCTTAAAATTTAGAAAACTTGTGGATGTTATCATCAATGCTTAGATAAATGATAAATATCTACGTCGTATTCAATTGTCTTTTCATCTTTTATCGCTTAAATGTAGTACAAATTCGACTGCACCAAGTAATTCAACACGAAATTCACAACCAGCTTCAAATTCGTATGATCTCAAAGGTAAGATTCATTTAAAAATGCGCTCACATAACCGAAACAATGGTCTAAGAAGACTAGGATACAAAAGATCACAATTGCCAGAAGAATAGTACAAGTGCAAATCAATCCATACAATTCTAGTATCACGATTAAGTAGAAATAATACAACACAATGGTCTAGCAAATACAACAATACTAATCGAGACATCACTGGGAGAAGATTTCCCATCAATCCCATGTATTTATGTAGTCCTCAAATCTAATAGTAGGAGTGTGTCATCATTGGCCATTGGACACTGAAGATGTCTTCTTCGATCTTCTGCTTGCATAGATCTTGGAATAAATGCTTTTCGTTCTGATAGCGAGCAAAACATCGAGACCGAACCCAATAATGCACACAATTGCCATAACCACAAACACTAGCCGGTAGCAGTGGGCACCTAAACACGTGTTCCCGCCTCCAGCTGTGCTTGTAGCTTGTGAATCATATAAGAATCCAGCGAGCAATCCAGAGAAGAGGAACGATCCGAGTGGAAGATTAAGGATTAGAATATTGTAAATGAGACCGTAATATTTGAGGCCAAAGAGTTCTGAGGCAGTAGGAACTGAGACAGCAATGCGAACTCCATAACATATCCCAACCACTATAGAACCAACATATAGTGAGCCTGGCATAGCCATGGCCATTAGGGCATATCCCACTGCCATTAGAATCTGTGAAGCTGCATTCCATATTGGCCTTGGTGTTCCGGCCCTCCTGTGGATAAGAAAATAAAAGCAAGGTAAGCAATTGGAATTGCCAAATAAGTGCCTTGAAATAATTGGCATTCCCAGGCCATTCCGACCCAAAGAACTCGTTCAACTTCAACATGGTTGCAAGCTATGTTACTTAAACATATTTGGGTATGATATTTTGCATAAGCAAAATGAAACACATTTATTTCACAGTCAAGCATGATGCCAAGAGGATCGCTAGATTTGAAAAGGACAATCTTCATGTCCTGGAGGGGAAGAGCACCTAACCGGATCAACCCAACAGGACAGGTTACCACTTGCACAACCATTCAAGAAAGGGAAAAAAGGTCTTTTAAGATATTTTCTATAAAAGAGATATGTAACCACTTTTCCCATAAAACTAATCCCGCTCCAAATACAAAGATAAGAAAAAACAGGATGTAGTATCAAGAACATGATCAAAAGAACTGGTCGGTTCGACTCCTCTCCTAGAATATTCTATTAATTTCTTCAGCTCACAGTTCATATTTAAAACCATTTTAATGAAACCTCTACAAGACCATGGTCAGCCAATATTTATTTTTCCTAATTAAGAATTCATACAAATTAGAAATGCCTTTTCCGGATTCCATATCATCCACAATGTAACCATCCCAATTAACCTTCTTTAAACAGCAAAAACAATCCAATTGTGAGTAAGAGAGTTCGACATTGTTGTTTGTTCCAATATTCATCCCGAACATTTGTATTAAATTTCAAGGGAAAAAGAAAGAGAAGGCACAAAAGTCTCCTAGGGTTAATTCAGGGATTGAATGACAAGAAAAAGAGGCATGGAAAAAGGCTCCAGCCAACCACGTTGACCTCAAACTCTTAAAGCAAAAAGCCCTTTATTTATAGGGTTTTATTATAAATTGCTATTTCAGCTACTCACTTTGACTTCTTATTGCATCAAAGCATTAATAAAATTTAAGCAGCAACAGATCAAAGAAAAGAATCCCAAAATCTCACGAGCCCATAGTCTACCCCTTCAAGCAATTGAAAAGCCAAAGTTTGCCCTAGTATCTCTTTCGATGCAAAGATTTTGCATTTCTTTAAATAAACTGTTATAATAGTCGACTAAAGCATAAGCTAATTAGAAGAATAGTAATCAAACAATTTTTTAACAATTACTTATCTAATATTTTCACAAAACTTAAAGAGTATACATACATATCTTATGAAATTGCAATGAACATATATCGGAATTTGAAAGCAATGGCATTTAGAGCATCTTCAATGCACTCCGTCTATTGTAGTCTATGTAACAGGTAAAATAGACGGACTTCCAGTCCATATGGCACTACGTTTAATGCATAGACGGTCAATTTATAAATTCGTCTTCAATTTATAAAATTAATATTACCGCTTATGTGACATTAATTTTTTTAAAAATTGGCAGGTTTTCAATTTATATTTTCCATGTCTTGCTTTTTTTTTAATAAAATATTATTTAAATTTGTTGAATCACTCTGTCTAGAAGTCCGTCTAAGTTTAGAGCAACTCCAGTGCACTCCGTCTATTATTTTTTAGACGTGCCACATAAGCATACATAGATGGAGTTATAAAAAATCGGAGTTATAAAAAATCATCTCCAATGCAAGCTGACGAGGACTCCGTCTAGCTAATTTGACACACCAAAAATAGGGTCCGTCTAAACTTAGACGGGCTTCTAAACGGAGTGATTCAACAAATTTAAATCAATCTCAGCATTTTATTAAAAAAAAGCCAGACAAGGAAAATATAAATTGAAGACCTGCCAATTTTTAAAAAAATTAATGCCACATATGCAGTAATATTAATTTTAGACGGATTCTATTGGAGGCGAATTTATAATTTGACTGTCTATTCAATAGACGTAGTGCTACATGGATTGAAGGTTCGTCTATTTTACATGTCATATAGATTACAATAGACGGAATGCATTGGAAATACTCTTAGACGGAGTCTATTTTTGGTATAACAAATCAGCTAGATGGAGTCCTCGTCAGCATGCATTGAAGAGAGTCTTTTATAACTCAGAGTCCTCGTCAGCATGCATTGGAGAGAGTCTTTTATAACTCCGTCTATATATGCTTATGTGGCACGTTTAAAAAGTAATAGACGGAATGCATTGGAGATGCTCGGATAAAAAATTAAAATATATGCCTTCAGCAAACACCGCCCCTAGACCTAAGACAAGTAATCTTCAGCTAACACCGCCCCTAGATCTAAGACAAGTAATTTATTAGTAGTTTTTGCTTCACGCTTTGGCAAAAGTGAAAAGAAGATCACAACATGCCAAGATGAAAAAGTAAATCAACGTGCACAATGAGTCACCATAAAGTAAATTCTACGTAAATGATGTATTTACATAAAATAAGCATAAAGGAAAAGAAAGAGTAATTAGTGAATCAAGAAGTAATTAACTTACTTAATGAAGTACTCCGAAATCCATCCTGAAAGAATGCGTCCGAAGAATCCCCAAATGCTAGTGAGCGACACAAACATGGAAACGTCGGTGTAGCCAAGTGCCAACCCCATTTGTCCCATGTTATTCATCACGGTTAGGCCAGTCCCAACTCCACACAGGAAAGACACGAATAAAATCCAGAAATCCACCGTTCTCAACGCCTCCAATATGGTGTGTTCTTCGCCAAGCACCGGCCTCCTCTTTTCTACAAATTTCATTACTTCCACCTTTTTCTCCACCTCCGCCTCCACCACAGGTTCTTTGGATAGTAATGGCTCAGTTACATTGCGTTCAATATCCATACTTTTGGAATCAGAACTGGGTCTAACGAAATTTTTTAACGCGAGGTAAATTGGAATTGATATAGGGGAAGCTAAAAGAACCAAAAGCACTGCAGCAAACACTTGGGAAAGCAGGCGGCCATGAGCCCCTGTAACGTCGAATGCCAACAGATAAAGTGCAATAATGACAGCAAGAACGTTAATTACACTGAAAATTCGAGTTTCATCATTTTCTTCAGCGGAGGTGGACGACGGCGGGATTTCACGGAGGAACACAATGGCAGTGAGGCAAACCACAAAAGGTATTACAGCAAGCATGACTAGAAACTTGGCCGGATCGTCGGAAAACAAAGCCGAGCAGAGGTCGGTGAAAATGGCCGTGCTTAAACCGACGTAACCTTTCAAAATCCCGGAAACTGGGCCTCTGTTTTTCCTGAAATTCCTAATACATGTGACCAGAATTGCTGTATTCATCCACGTCGTGCTGTTTCCTCCCATACACATAAATATACACATCTGCCCCCAAATTTATAGATACTATTGTTAGTAAATGCAAACTCGAAATTTTCATAACAGATAATATAGCTTCTAATATACTTACAGCCCAGTAAGGAAGGGGTTGGATTCGGCGGCTAACGACGAGCCATTGGACGCCGTAACCAATAAAGCCTTCAATGGAGCCAATGAGGAGAATAACGGAGGTGGGGAGACGGTCGGAGGCGATTCCGGCAAGGAGCCCAAAGGCTTTTCCGACGTCTTTAGCCACGGAGAGGTTGTTGAGCTGGAGTTGAGTGAGGGCCATGAGGGACTTGAGGGCGTCGGAGTAATTAGAGAAAGTGTAATTGTTGCCGGAGATGGCTTGAACCCAGATTGCGGTTACAAAACCTAGCCATTTTCCGGCAGGGGACGTTGGTGAGAGCATCCCCATTAACGACAGGTTGAAGAATAGTAGGTGATATTTTGGAGAGAAACTCTTGAATGGAGACGAAGCAAGGGATTGGGAAACCCATTGTTTATATAGAGATTTTTCGAAGTATAATAATAATTAATTTGGTTTGTGGGGTAGATTCTGCATTTGATACGCACAACTTTCTCACAGTTCATTGTTTCAGCAAAGGCGAAAGCTTTCAGTTCTTGAGAATGTACAACTTGTTCAGCAGAAAAGGCAAAACCGTTGATTTTTTTTGGAAAAATTGCAACATTGGTCCTCATTTTGTTGTTTAAATAGTAAATTGATGCTCAACTTTTATCAATTCTAATCTCATAATAGTCCCTATTGAGTATTGACCCAAAACAATCTAACTTTCTATTAAAATGTCACGTCACAAATTATGAATGGCAAAATGTTGAATTTTAATAAAATTACGAGTTTGAAAAAAGTTCCTAACAGTTTAAAATTTTATCTCTCGATCTACTATGATCACCTCTACTAACAATCAGATTTCCACTGCCAACACTATCGTTGCCCCCCAAACCCAAATCATAATGGGTAAATTGATTGACAAGAAAAACGAATTAGAAAGGAGGCATAATTAGCAATTATAATAATTGCCAATTATACTTCCAAACGCTCATTACGTATAACTCTATACCACAATTGTGTTTCGTCGAAAATCATAAAAGTTTATACATTTGTTTTTTAAATGTGCACTTCTTTGATGGTGCTGAAATTATTTTTGAAGTACTTATAATAAGTGAATCTTATAAAACGTGTAAATAATAAGTGGGATATTTATTTTAACCACCAGTAAAATAACTAAAAATTTCTATTTCTAAGTAAGAAAAAAAAACTTTTAAGGTAACCAAATTTGCTATAACGGATTCTTTTCAATTTTAGATTTGGAAGATTTCGCAATGAAGAGATTGCCGGATTGAATTTTTTAGCAAATTTTAATAAAATATTGATAAAATATATAGTTAAAAAATTAATAGAAGTTGTGGATTCTATAAAATGTGTAATTAAAAGTAATTGTTGATTTTTTATCACAATATTTTAACAGATAAAAATTCGAACCAAACAATCACTAAGGTTGTGTTTGATACACCAAATTTGCCATGGAAAATGCAAATTTTCCACCCATTTTCCACCTTTTGGGTTGTTTGATTCACAAAATTTTCCATGGCAAACTTTTTCCATTTTCCATGCACGTGACCCATTTGCCATGAAAATGATGAAAATATTTTCTTGCCAAATGAGTAGAATCAATTTTCCATGGCAAATGAAAATTGGCAAGAAGGGAATTTCCTTAAATTAAGAAGCCTTTATTAATTTTTAAGCAAATTATATAAAATGCTCTAAATCATTAAGTTGCTCTAATTTTTAAGCAAATTAATAATTTTGCTTAAAATAATAATTTTTAAGTTGGCAAAATAATGTCTTGGCAAAATTATTAATTTTTAAGCAAATTATATAAAATGCTCTAAATCATTAAGTTGCTCTAATTTTTAAGCAAATTATTAATTTTGCTTAAAATTAATAATTTTAAGCAAAATTATTAATTTTTAAGTTGGCAAAATTAATAATTTTTAAGCAAATTTAAGTTGCTCTAAATCATTAAGTAAATTTAATGTAGTTAACTAAGTTAGTCCATTGTGTTTATTCAAAATATAGGACATTTTATTTTAGTTTACGTAAGTATAAATCGTAGGCCTCATGAGAATGCTACTATTTAACTATCTTTTAGTTACTTTTTAACAAATCCATATGCTTGTGGTAATTCAACGTACAATAGAATTTTTTCAAAATTTGTATTAGATTATATAAAATGTATGGTGGAAATATGCATAAAAAATGGTAAATTATAATTTAACAATTGTCAATAGTAAAAGTTCAATTTTTCTCTCCAATATTTTAGTCATGGAAAATGTGATAATTTCCTTAGAAAATAGTTGCTATCAAATAACAAAAGTTGAAAAATACTACATTTTCCATGGAAAATAAAGACAATCAAACACCAAAAGCAAGAAAAAGACTACATTTTCTAGGACGAATTTTAATCCAATCAAACACACTACATTTCCAATTGCCAGGAAAATATTTTCTTGGCAAATCTTTTCCATGGAAAATGTTTTCTTTCCACCCATTTGCCTTGCTCGCAATCAAACACAACCTAAGATGCAAATACAAGGTAAGAAAAATGATACAAAATTAAAACCAGGATCGTAGTTTTCCTTATTGCAAGTTGCCAACGTTGTTTTCTGTGTGCTATACTTAAAATCATTTTTAATTGATTGTATTGCGGATTAATTATAGCAATAGTCATTAAAATTTATTAAAAGTTTTAAAATGGTCATTAAAGTAATTTTTTCTATAAAAATAGTTACTCAAATTTTTAATCGTTATACTAATAGTCATTTGGTTGGAAAGATTTACCTAAAATCCTACGTGGCACTATTAAATTTTAACGTGAAGATAAACAGTGTTAATTAGTACGTCATATCAGACAAAGTCGTATTAATTACAGCTAAAACTATAATTATTAAACTCATATTTGTTTAATTCTAGTAAGCAGTCAATTGGTGAAACTTCGTATTTTTATTGGTGAATTTTTTAAGATAGAACATTTTTGTCTAACGTTACGTACTAATTAATGTTATTTGTGTATTTAGGTTAACGTTTTTAATTGAGTGACCATTAATGTAACTGTTATAAACATGAGTAACTATTACTATAAAAAAATTATTTCAATGACTGTTTTGAAATTTTTAACAAATTTCAGTAACTATCGCTAAAATTAAGTCATTCTCTTACATAAGTAATTGCGTAATATGTCAAATATTTTATTATGTCTCTTTTACTTTTATTTGTTTATTAATTTATTCCTGCATGCAGCTGTCAAATTACTTGAAAGTTGCTGGAAAATCGAAGACGACAGGAAAACACTGGTTTTCATTATTCGTTCTCAGTTGCATAGTTTATTACAATAAGCTAATTTTTATATTTACCAACTTGCTAATAACTTAATATTATAGTCTTGCGAGTATAGTTTATAAATTTTCTCAGATGTACAATGTTTTTTTTTTTAAATTTTGGCATAAATAGTCCTTAATCTTTACTTTCAGTGTAAAAATAGTTTCTAACATTTATTTTTTAGTATAGAAGTCTCTAATACAAGTGTTTTAGTGTGTAATTAATCGTTGATTGATGATGAAAACTATATACCCATACTTTTAATAATGAAAAATTGTATTTGAGTTGTTAATCTTTGTAAAAAGTGCATATCATTCCGATACTTTTATTTTTTATAAAAAAAATTAAGAAAGCCAACGATTTTTTTTTAATTAACATTTTATTGACCCAATTGATAATATACTACATTGTTTTGTATATTTTATGAACAATTATAAAATAACTAAAATTTAAACTCATAATTATTAATAAACATGTCAAATAAAATTATTATTTTTATTATTAAGTAATTGCATTATTTAAAATTTAAAGTTTTATTTTATTGTTATAAAAAAAATTTGTTTCAAACTTGATGCTCAAATATTTTTATTTAATTAAGTTATATGTTTATTAACTACAGATATTAGAGATCCAACTATATTCTTTATATTTTAATTTATCGTTTAAAAATAAACAACATATAATGTGTAAATTAATTTTTATTAGTATTCTTATGTTAAGTAAAAATATAGTAAGATTAGTTCAATGTCATAAAATTATATAAAATTTATTTAACTTAATTTTTATTCAAGTTTTTTACATCATATAGCAATTACATAATTAAAGCACAATAATTTTATATTTTTCTATTATGAAAATTTTAATTCACATGACTATAATGATATATTTAGTTAGTATGTAAAATTAAATATTATTTAATGAATGTACCGAATTTATTTGTACATTTTATAAATGTTAGGAATCCAAATGCAAATTTCTCTAATTAAAATTAAAATTAAAATTAATGGTATATTTGTCTTTTCTATTAAATAAGGATAAATTGTGCACCAAAATACATAGTTTAAGGACTTACGCACCAAAAAATAAACATTATAGTCCATTTCCACATTGAGGACAAAACTTAGAGACCGTTTCCACCAAAAGTTATAAAAGAACACTTATATAAATGTTGATGGAGAGAAGTGAGAGGGTAAGCATTTAGAATATATAGACGGAAGAGAAGGGAAATGATTTAATGTCCGCTTATCATGTCCACTTATCTTGTATATGTTAAGGTATTATCATATAATTGGTCATTTATGGTCCTACAAACATCATTTTTACTAATTATATGATGACACATTAGTATGAATAAGATAAGTGGACATGATAAGTGGACAAGAGATCATTTCCACGGAAGGGATTAGTAAAACAGTTGTATGGATGTAACCATCCATAAAATTATTATCATCTTATGAAACTTTTAATATACTATATAGATAAAGACATAAAGTAATTGTATTGCCACCACATAATAAATACGTACGCCACTATATTTTTAGTAATACACAGAGTCATTTTACAAATATAACCATAGTGCAATTTAAAAAGTAGAAAAGAAAACAACTATTGGTGCATATTAGTCCCTAATTTTATTTTTTTTATTTTTTTGAAAAAACACGTTAAACCTCATCCATTTATTATAGTTGGACAATCAATTTTGAATAACATAAACAGTCTAAAACTTAATCAATTTGTCATGTGTTCCTCACAAGTTGTGCAATTAGATTTTTCTTTCTAAATTGAATTGGTGCTCAAAAATATTTTTTAATAATTAATAGATAGTGTGTGTAGTTGAAATTATAGTGTACTCAATTGAAATACTTGACATAAATTACGACTTTAAAACATTTAATTATGAAGATAGTTATGAAGAAAATGTAGAAGGACATAATTTGGTTAGTAGACACCACCTGTTAGTCAGTAAGATGATGTAGAAAGACAAGGCGGGATCAGCATACACTACCCACTAGTCAGGATGAACTGTTGGATATAGAGAGTTACGACAGTGGTCATCATACCTCCCCTGCTAGTCAAGATGAACTGTTAGATCTAGAGAGACAAGATGGTTGTCAGCATACACCACTTGCGAGTCATAAAAAGAAAGACACTTAGACTAAGGGTCAGAGCACCTTCTAACACTAAAAAGAGAGACATCCAGACTAATGGACCAGAGTGTCTGCCAGTCACTAAGAAGAGAGACGTTCATACTAAGGTCCAGAGGATCTAGAAACTGGGAGCTTTAGATGCATGTAGATGATATTTGTTGATCCCTATTGAATACACCTAGTCGACTGATATAGAAAATGAGTCAATGAGATTTAAAGATTCTCCACGTGCGCACTGTCAAACAGTAGTAACTGAAAGATATTCTCAGTCCCACACGTGCTGCAATTTTAGGAATGAAGACGAGTGTCTCCTTGATCTACCAGAATGGATGCCATGTGATTTGGAAGAGACACCTATCAATAAAAAGTCACTCTCGTATTTTTCAGAATAATATTTTCAGTACACACTCTATATAAAATTTATATATCTTCATCTTCTCGTCTTAATTCTTATGCGAAGTGGCCACTGGAGATTCAAATTCCATCACATTCTAACCATGATCATGTGATGATCTCACTAGCATATATCAAGAATTAATATTTTATTAATAGTTATAATTTACAAATGTATAGACTAGTTCATATTAAAATATCAAAACACAATAGTCAATGCACAAGAAAAGAACTTTAGAAAAAATAGTAATTATTAATGTCGTTTGGAAATATTAATTTTAAAATTCGAATGTTGGTCTAAATTTTAGACAAATTAAACTATGGACTCTTTACAAAAAAATAAGTCAAGTCTTATACTTTGATTACCATTTTCACATTTAAAGAAGTTGAAATTTTACTTTAACAATTGCGGCCGGATTAACAGCAGCACTCAAAATACACCTTCCTGATTGGTTTGTTTGCGTGCAAGCCACAGCAAAACTCCATACTCTAATCCATCACCATTTTTAGTTAATTATTAATGTGCACATGGCCACAGCTAGTCGTTCCAGTTCTGAAAAAGTGAAGTCACAATTAAATTTTAACGTATAAGGAAAGTAAGTATATATTTAATAATATTGAAATTATTTTAAAAATATTTATAAGTTTTGAATATATGAAATGATAAATAATAAGTTGGTACTAAGTGTGTGTTTGACAGTCTTAAAATTATTTTTAAGTAGTTATAAAATGTAGATCTTATAAAATTATAAATAATAAGTGAATATTAAATTAAGAATCTTACAAAATATATAAATAAAAATTATATTTAATTAATTTAAATTATAATTTATTATTCAAACAAGTTGTAAAGTAAATAACTTATTATTCTTACAAGTTGAAGGACAGAATGTTTCTGTTACCCAAATTCGGGCAGTGGGCAACACATAAGTACCCAGTTAGAGGATATATAAAATACATGCCTTTGAATCAAATGTCTGACCCCCAATTGTCACGTGGATCACGTGTAAGGGTTAAAGGGTGATTTGAACTTTTGGTTCTTGATCTTTACAGTTTATTACTAATATACTTTAGACCAATTTTTATAGCATCATACATCTCCAATCTTTTATTTAATTACAAATCACGTACCCATTGACAGATTTTGATGAATTTGCTATTATTTTTAAATTAAAAAAAATTGTAAATAAAGTCTCATAACTTGCAAAAAGTACAAAATAACTTCTTCCTCCACCCACCCCAACTCATCCACCATAGCCACAACCTCTACACCACCTCCATAGGCCTCACCTTCACCGGAGAGCATCGCCATCGTCGGATGTTGCACAATCTGACCGTCATAGTGCCTCAAATCCATCAATTTCTACATATCTCAAAAAGCCACCAGAAATCAGTTGCAAATTTGGACACTCTTTTCAATATTGGGAGCTCAAATGAAGCTAAAAAATTTGAAGCAAAGTTCAGTATTTCTTTCAGCCATCTCTTCAAGAAAGCTTCCAATAAAATCTTAAGACTACACAAGCACAAACCCATTACATTTTCCAACGAGATGTCTATGATACGCAAGCCATTTGGTTTTTGAAAGAAGAAAAAGTGACCTATTTGGATTTTCAAGAGGTCCATGAATATAAAGCTAAGAAAAATGAGTTGCAGAGCATGGATGAGGTGTTGGCAGTCATTTTATGCGAACTAAGTTAGATACTAAGTCGGCGTTCGGTGAGATTCCGGTGAAGCTTTTGGTGAAGATGAGAAAGTCGGCGAACATGAAATCAGCTTTTCGGGTACTTTGAGGAGGACATTGTTGAGTCCCAGCAGCCAATGACGACAAGAAAAAAGGGGAATAGTAAGCTATCAGAGGACTATGAAGTGGATGCTAAAGCTGATGATTTCGTCAACAAATTCAAACAACAGTTGAAGCTCCAAAGGTTGGATTCAATCATTAGCTACAAATATATGATTGGTAGAGGTCGGCCTCAAAGCGGCGATCAAGGTTGATGTCGCTGTGACTGTCAGATTGTGCGACCTCCGGCGATAGAGATGATCGCCGATGAAGGTGGGGTATGTGGAGGTGGTGTAGATGTTGTGGCTATGGTAGGATAAGTTTGGTTGGGATGAAGTGAAGTGAAGTGAAGTGGAGTGAAGTGAGGTGGGGGTGGGTGGAGGAAGAAACTATTTTGTACTTTTTAAAGTTATGGAACTTCACCTATAATTTTCTCTTCTTTTTTGTTGTTTTGGCTTTTTTATTTTTTTTATTTAAAGGAGAGTGCAAATTTGTCAAAATCTGTCAATGAAGGCGTAATTTGCAATTAAATGAAAGATTGAGGATGTCTGTGCCATAAAAATTGATTGATGGTAGATTAATAACAAACTATAAATATTAAGGATTAAAAGTGCAAATTACCCTTGATATAATCAAAAGATAAGCTCTATAGGAGGAGCATCTTCAATTACAATATTCAAATTAGTACAATTTTTACACGATCCTTTTCAGTCATCTCCCAATCTTCAAATATTACATCAAATAAACAATATACATTTTCTTTCCTTATTTTTTTAATTCTCAACAATTAATTTATTTCAAAAATTATTTAATTACATATTCTATTGCTACAAATTTGTAACTTTTTAAATTTAATGAATAATTTTATTTATTGTATTTATTAATTATTATTTATTACTCGATTACCATTATTATATTAATAAAAATAATAATAAAATTAAAAGAAACATAAATAAAATTAAACCATAAAATAATAGAAGAATATAGAAAAAAGATGTAGAAATAAAAGCAATTTTTTGTATTATAAAGGGAAGGACAAATGTGGGAAAAAAAAAAAAAACTGTAAAAGCCCTTTCAAGTGTTCACACCTCCAAAATTAGAGACCCGTTGGAGGTCATTTTGGGATGCCCTTTTGGCATCGTCCCATTTGAGAAGCCCTAAAGGTGTTTGAGTAGATGATAGAATATCTTGAATTCTTGCTTGTCACATTTTCAAGATTATGCATTTATGTATAATAATAGTGACAACATAATAATTATCTTAAAAAAAAAAAACGTAAAATACTACTCATTCAATTCAAAGTCAATGATAAGACATTAAATTTTTTTAATTATAATCTAACTTCTCACGAGTCTTCTACAAAATAGTAGAAATAATGATTTTTTAAAGTTCCTCCAATTATTACGTTGGTTCAATTAGTTAACCAATTAATATTTCCTAAAATATTTTAATAGTTAATAGCATAAGATGTAATTATTTTAGAAGTAATTTCGAGTACGGTATTTAACCCGATTTAACTAATTGGAGAAAAAAATTAGGATTTGAGATGAGAAAATCGAGTTGTGCAAATGGTTTGGAGATCTGATTTAGATATTGTCTAAAAATTATAGCTAGATCATCATATTTTATGTGTATTATTTGTTGTCTGAATTTATTTTTATTAGTACATTAAATTTACGTGGTGTCAATTTTTGTCAAATATCGATCGATTGTGTGCCATGTGGATATTTAACAGTGACGTGTTATCAATTTATGATCAGAATTTAACATACTTATTAGTATACTTCAATGAACGGTACTAAAAATATATAATTATAATGACCGTTTTGTAATTTTGTTGAAACTCGAGTCATTGTCGGTGAAATTAAATAATAAGTCATAGAAGTTTTGCAGACAAAATTGGTGGGTCCCCTAACAACATTTGTCTGTACTCAATGGTCCCACCTGCGATAGTTGAATCGACAAATCTTATCATGCTATTAGCCTATCACCTTATCGTCCTTCATTTATCAAGTGGCCTGTATTTCTCCTTATCGCCCCTCATTTATCAAGTATGCATTTCATAATAAACAATACATCAATTTTATAAAATGTTTTCCATCTAATGAAACGACATCTTAATAGTCTGCCCACTTCCACTAACCTACCATCATTGGAATACCTACCATCATTGGAATAGTTAAGCTACCTGATTAATATAATTTACAATTACAGCTGTTCCACGTAAATATTCCATTATTTAAATTAATATTCTCTTTAAACCTATAAAAAATTAGTACCACTCTTCTACATCAGTCTTTGATTTGGCATCAATCCCTTTTGATACGATGCTGAAGATAAATCACCATTGATTCATACTTCATTGTAAATCAAAGTGACTGCGATAAATAGCATATTTGATTAGACTAGTAAGGTTTCGTTTGTGATTGATTTTGGAGTCTAACTTCTAATTTTTAAATAATCAGAAGTTGATTTAAACGTTTGATAAATTTTTTAAAATTGATTATAAAATAATCTGACTCACCTGGCAACAGATTTTGAGAAGCAACAAAATGACAACTTTTTAGATTCTGTTTTTAGTTTTTTCATTTATATATTATTAAAATACTCATTTTACCCCTAATTAATTAAACCAATTCATTTAATACCCATTTGAGAAACCGAATTGATGCAAGTTGGATCATAAAAAATAATATAAATTTAATTAATTTTTGCACTAAATGACTGTACTTTTATTTTGTAATTTTTATAAAATTTAAAATTTATTTGGTTTTTATTATTTTTATTTTAAATAATAATAATGAATGCATTGTATTGTTAAAAAAATATTTGACTAGAAAAAAAAATGAATTTTACCACTTGTGATAATAATAATAATGCAAAATAACATTATTATAAGCAATGTCTTTTTGAGTAATTTAATACCTTTACAGTAACAAATCACTTTTATTTACTAAATGCTCAAATGCTGCTTTTGAAACATACAACAATTTTGAAACAAGAGTTTATCAAACACTTATCTGATTCTTCCCACATCTGATTCTTTCAGCAGCACATCAAAAGCTGATTCTCTTAAAAGCACAGTAATACCAAACCAAGCTTTAGTCAAAACTCCTAAGGTACTATCGATAGATCGCACTTAGGCCATTTTCTTTGGTCTTGGTATGTAGTTTTGAATGCTGGTAAAGTAAAATTATACATTTCTACAATAACATTACTTGGGTTGTGTTTGATTTTGATTAAATTTAGATTTTTTGTAAAATTTAATAAAATATGATGAAATGTGTGGTTGAAAAGTTATAAAAAATTGTGAGTTTACAGAATGAGTAGTTAAAATTAATTGTTGACTTTTACTTCAATTTTTAGACAAATACTCCCCCCCCGTCCCACAAAGATAGATCCACTTTTTTTTCACACAGATTAAGAAAACTCATTTAATGTAATTGAAATTATAAAAATTTCACACAATTCTCCCATTATACCCCTATTTAAGTTAAATAGAAATAAAAAAGATAGATATGTATGTGTGTGTGTGTGTGTGTATATATATATATATATATATACTAGTTTTAAGGCCGTGCGTTGCACGTCAGTGTAATCTACAGGCAAAATTGTATGTTGAGAATAGTTTATTGATACGATATAATATCAAATTTGATATTAATAAAATTTGACTTGATAGATAGCAAAAAATAATAATTTCCAAGCTTGAAAGGAAAGAGAAAAAACAACTAAAACGAAATAAGATAGAAAGTGAAGCAAAGTTATGCATGTGTAGGGAATTAATAGGAAATGATTTAAAATAAAGAAAAATATTAACTAATATATAAATATTAGTTAATAAAGTTATAGATGATATATTATATTAATTTAAAATAAAATTTAAATGCTTATTATAATAGGTATTTTAGTATTAGATATTATATTAAGATTGAGATAGATGAGTTCGTTAAAAAATAAGATGAGGAATTAAAAAAAGAAAGAAACTTACATGTATTAGATAATGTAAACAAAAAAATGAAACTGAAAAATGAAATATATGCGTTGATGAAGTTGTTTGAGTATCTTGAAAAATACAAAATCATGTTTGTTGGGTAACGTGATAAAAAGTGTGATAGAAAATATATTTATTCAACAATTTAGGTAACTCGATAAACTGAAAATTGGATTTTTTGAGTTACTGGAAGAATGAAGGAAATTTAAAACTTTGATTATGTTGTTTTTTTTTTTTTTTTTAAATTATGTAATACATCTAAAAACTTTTTTATTCTTATGTGGGCGGGTTATGAAAATAAATTGCAGTAAAAATTTATTACAATAATGAGATTTTTTGTTACAATAAAAACGTCAAATTAGATAATGAAAATAAATGTGTTTTTTTTAATGAGTAATTATAATAAATATTTTTATGTAATTTATAATAATATTTATTATAAAAATTATAAGTACAGTAATCTAGTATATATTAGAATATAATATGTTATAAATAAAAATTGTTATAAATTAATAATTGTAGTATGTATTTTGACGTAATTTATAGTAATATTTATTACAGAAATTATAGGTATAGTACATAATTTAAATAGAAAAAGAATACAAAAAAAAAAAATATGAAAAATATGCATTGTTAAGGTTATTCGAGTAACTCGGCAAACTAAAAACCATGTTTGTCGAGTTACTCGATGAAAAATGTAAACAGGAATATTTTTGTGAAATAAATTGTTAACTTATTTGATAAATGAAATACATACATATTAGCAAAATAAAATATATATTATAAAATTTGAATATATATGATAGTTAATCAGTAGAATATATTATATATTGTTTTATTATAATTAATTTATCTAGTAATTTGACAAATATAAATCTGGGTTGTATGCACTGTTAAAGTTAATCGGGTAACTCGGCAAACAGAAAATCATGTTTGTCGAGTTACCCTATTATAATTGTCATATCAAATTAATCTATTCAATATGTCAAGTAGCTCGATGAACTCATAATTGATTTGCCCGAGTTACTGGATGAACGAATAAAATTTATAATTTTTACTATTTGGTTTGTCTTTTTGATTTAAAGTCTGTCATATATTTAAATAATTTATTATTGTTAAGCAAATTGATAAATATTGCACATATAAAATTTTATTTAATGCATGATTTATTAGAACATAGTAAAATAGAATATATATTATATAAATTTAGTATATATGAGAATGAGTTAATAGAATATATTTTATTGTATTTTATTTTAGCAATTAGTATAATATGTTATAAATAAAAATTGTTATAATAAATTTATAGCATAGTAAAAGCAATTTTCTAGTAATATATTATTAATCAATTATTACATTATTATGAAAATGTAGTGATTAAAATAAATTTTTTATGACACATTTCTACTAAATAGATTTCATCATGAATTATGAAAATAAATTGTAGTAAAAATTTGTTATGACAAGGACTTTTTTTTTTACAATAATTATGTGAACTATATTATGAAAATAAATGTGTATTTTTTAAATTAATAATTGTAGTATGTATTTTGACCTAATTTATAATAATATTTATTACAGAAATTATAAGTATAGTACATAATTTAAATAGAAAAAGAAAACAAAAAAAATGGAAAATATGCATTGCTAAGGTTACTCGAGTAACTCGACAAACTAAAAACCATGTTTGTCGAGTTACTCGATGACAAATGTGTTATGAAAGCAAAAATGATAAAACAGGAATATTTTTGTGAAAGAAATTGTTAACTTATTTGATAAATGAGGTACATACATTTTTTTATTTAATTGATTATTTATTAGAATGTAGCAAAATAAAATATATATTATAAAAATTTAATATATATGATAGTTAATCAATAGAATATATTATATATTGTTTTATTATGATTAATTTATGTAGTAATTTGACAAATATGAATTTGAGTTGTAAATGCAAAAAATAAAGTAAAAAATTGGAAATATGCACTGTTGAAGTTAATCGAGTAACTCGACAAACAGAAAATCATGTTTGTCGAGTTACCCGATTATAATTGCCATATAAAATTTATGTATTGAATACGTCAAGTAGCTCGATGAACTCATGATCGATTTGCCCGAGTTACTGGATGAACGAATAAAATTTATAATTTTTACTATTTTGTTTGTCTTTTTGATTTAAAGTTGTGATATATTTAAATAATTTTTTATTGTTATTCAGTGGTTTTATTTTTGAAGAAACTCGTGAGGCTAACATTCGGATTTGTCGAGCAAATTGATAAATATTGCACATATAAAATTTTATTTAATGCATGATTTATTACAACATAGTAAAATAGAATATATATCATATAAATTTAGTATATATGAGAATGAGTTAATAGAATATATTATATTATATTTTATTTTAGCAATTAGTATAATATGTTATAAATAAAAATTTTTATAATAAATTTATAGCATAGTAAAAGCAGTTTTTCAGTAATATATTATTAATCAATTATTACATTATTATGAAAATGTAGTGATTAAAATAAATTTTTTATGACACATTTCTACTAAATAGATTTCATCATGAATTATGAAAATAAATTGTAGTAAAAATTTGTTATGACAAGAAGTTTTTTTGTTACAATAATTATGTGACCTATATTACGAAAATAAATGTGTATTTTTTAAATTATGTACTATACTTATAATTTGTGTAATAAATATTATTATAAATTAGTCAAAATACATACTACAATTATCCTAATTTATAATAATATTTATTACAGAAATTATAAGTATAGTACATAATTTAAATAGAAAAAGAAAACAAAAAAAAATGAAAAATATGCATTGCTAAGGTTACTCGAGTAACTCGACATACTAAAAACCATGTTTGTCGAGTTAGTCGATGACAAATGTGATATGAAAGCAAAAATAATAAAACAGGAATATTTTTGTGAAATAAATTGTTAACTTATTTGATAAATGAGGTATATACATTTTTTTATTTAATTGATTATTTATTAGAATATAGCAAAATAAAATATATATTATAAAAATTTCATATATATGATAGTTAATCAATAGAATATATTATATATTGTAAATACAAAAAATAAACTATAAAATGGGAAATATGCACTGTTAAAGTTAATCGAGTAACTCGACAAAAAGAAAATCATGTTTGTCGAGTTACCCGATTATAATTGTGATATCAAATTAATGTATTCAATACATCAAGTAGCTCGATGAAATCATAATCGATTTGCCCGAGTTACTGGACGAATGAATAAAGGAAGGGGAAAATAATTATCAAAAATCAACAAAGCAGGTCTTACTATGTTACCTAGCTTCCAAGGTGGGAGAAATTATAAGTATAGCACATAATTTAAATAGAAAAAGAAAACAAAAAAAATGAAAAATACGCATTGTTGAGGTTACTCGAGTAACTCGACAAACTAAAAATCGTGTTTGTCGAGTTACTCGATGAAAAATGTGATATAAAAGCAAAAATCATAGAACATACATAAGTCGAGAAATAGTATTTTGAGATTGATGAGTTGTTTAAAAAATAAGATGGAAAAAATAAAAAATAAAAAAAATTAATTGTGGTGTATATTTTAAATAAAAAAAATAAACCCAAAAAATTAAAAACATGCTCTTTTGAAGTAACTCGAGTAGCCCGACAAATTTGTAAGCATGTTTGTCGAGTTCTTTGATTATAGATGTGATACTAAATTAATCTATTTGATAGGTATAGCAGCTCGATAAATTGGAAATCGAGTTGGTCGACTCACTCGGTGAACTAATGAAATTTAATATTTTTATTATTTTGTATTCCTTTATTATTTAAACTATGTAATACATTCAAATAATTATTTATTTTGATTTTGTGGTGTTATTTTTCAAGAAAGCCGTGAGGTTGAAATTTGGATTTGTCGAGTCACTTGATAGAGAAAGTGTATAAAAAAATTTATGTAATGTATGATTTATTAGAACAGAATAAAACAGAATATACATCATATATATTCAATGTATATGATCATCGATGAATACAATATCTTTTATTTTATTTTATCTGAGCAATTAGTATAACATATTATAATTAAAAATTGTTATAGTAAATTTGGACCATAACAAAAGCAATTTTATAGTTATGTATTACTAATCAAAGATTAAATTAGTATAATAATATAATGATTAGAACGAATTTATTATAAGAAATTGATATTATATAGATTTCGTCATAAATTATGAAAAGAAATTGTAGTAAGAATGTGCTATAATAATGAATTTTTTTGCTATAACATTTCTGTGAAATTGTATTACGAGAATTAATTTTTTTTTATTAAATTAATAATTATAATAAAAATTTTAACATAATTTATAGTAATATTTATTACAAAAATTATAAATATATTATATATTTTAAATAACAAAAGAAAACCAAAAAGTTAGAAATTATGGATAATTTATTAGATATTTGTTTTTAGTTTTTTTTGATAAATGTTAATATAAATTTTGTTGTGAGTTATACCATATTTTTCATTGAGTAACTCGAGAAAAATGATTTGAGGTTTGTCGAGTTAGTCAATGAAAAATGTGGTATAAAATGAATCTATTCACAGTTCAAGTAACTCGAGAAATTGGAAATTGGGTTCCTCGGGTTAGTTGGTCAACGAATGAAATTTTAAATTGTAATTATTTTGTTATCCTTTTTTTTTAAATTATGTAATACATTTAAATAAGTTTTTATTGTTATAACAAATTTTTATTGCACTGTGTTTTTATATTTGATAAAATGAAAAATAATTTATTATTTTAATTTAAAATAATATATTATTTCTTTATATGATATGTACTGTATTATGAGATATTATATGTACTTATAGATTCTCTAATATTATTCACGTACAAGAACTCGTTGTTTATTTGATAGTGTAACTCGACAAAATTAAAATCAAGTTTCCAAAGTTACTTAATAAAGTATTGAAATGCATATGTTTGATTATTTTAATATTTATTTATTTAAATTAATTAAAATACTGGCTATGTTGTTTAATTTGTATGTTGTAATGTTTTGATACGAGAAGCTGGTTAATGTGAAATTTGTATTTGTTTAGTCACTTAATAAACGAAGTATATACAAAATTGTTCTTTCACGTATTTTATATTTAAATATACATAAAATAAGTTTATGTAGAAAATATAAAATAAAACAGAAATTACTTAAAAGTCAAAAAGGTACAAAACCCTATTTTTTATGTTGGACACGTGTAAGTGGAAAAGCATTCATTGTCATTTAATGGGCCACTGAATCTGTCTTAAACGGCGAAGTTTAGTTTCACCGTCATTGTTGGGCAAACAATTATCTTTGTTTGAGTTTGTGGAGGTTTGAAGGAGGCACAGTTTTGTTTTGCAAAAAAAGTATACTTTGGGCGATATTTATTTTTTATCACATCATAACATCATCATTATAAGGTATGTATGTTTATTTTGTATGAAGCTATAAAATGTGAATTATATTTTATGTTAATTAACGTGTAGATATAGTTATATATATAGAGATCATTGTATATATTATTTGTATCTAGTTTATGTATTTTATTTTTATATTAGTGGTAGAGGTTGGCATATATATTTATTAGAATTACGATGTGAAATTATATGATCAAAAAATTTGTTTGTTTTAGAATTAAAAATTTTGGTGTCTGTGTACATTTTATTTTAGATTTTAAATGGATGGGACATTTAATATGCGATATTATTTAGCACATAAATTTTTTTAATACAGTAATTAATTCTATTAATATATTTTAATTGTGTATGATAATATGAAATATGAATAATGTTTTATGTTATTTAATGCATGAATGTAATTATATATATACAAATTATTGTTTTATAAGTTGTTGTAGTCTAATATGTGTACACTATGTAGTTTATTTTTATATCTATGGTAGAAGTTGGATGATAAGTATGATGATAAATCTTTTTCAGATATGGATGTTGAGTACGTGGTGAGCGAGAATCGCAGATTTGGTGGAGTCATTACTCAAATTAGTAATTTCACATATGTTGATGTTATAATAGAAAATTATAATGAGGACCAGCTTCAAAAATTTAAGAATAGTTGTTTTGCGCACTTTGAATATTTTCATGGTAGGAGATGTCAGTTTAGTGGGAAGTTGGTACATGAATTTTTGTTGAATACTGTACATACGAATAAGGGAAATGAGGTTTGGTTTAAAATAGAAGGGCAGTTATGTAGATTTGGAATGCAGGAGTATTGTTTGATAGCAGGATTGTTGTGCCATAATAATGATGATAGTCTTAGTACAATAAGAGCTTTGGCGAGGCATAGAATTCGTAGAAGGTGGTTCAATAATTTTGCATATATATCCCTAAATGAGCTCGAAAATGTTTTTATTAATTGTGATAACGAGGAAGATAAGTATAAGTTAGGGTTGGCATTATTAATCGAAGGAGTTATTAGGCCTATGGAGCGAAAGAAAATAAATATAGAGACATTGTCTTTAGTAGACAACTTGGATGTTTGTTATGAATATCCATGGGGCCGACATTCATATTTCACGCTTCTTCGTTCTCTATTGACTTCTTGGGAGAGACGTGCATTAAAGTGTATTGATAGTAGGGCTGCGGTTGCAAAATATACCATATATGGTTGCCCTCTTGTGTTTCAGGTAAATATTTGAATTTTTTTTAATATTTATTTAATGTGTCATAAATATATTGTGTTGATCATGACCTAGTTTTGGTTCTTTTTTGTATAGATATGGATTTATGAGACATGCCGTGAAGTTGGTGAAAGATTTGCTCAAAAAGTCAATGATACGTTTCCACGTATTGTAAATTGGGATGCACAACATCGTGTTGGGAAAAAAGAGTTGGATGTCTTTTTTGAATCAACTGAGGTGCGTTAAAAAAATTTTTGTTATGTACAAGAAATATTTGATAGTTATGAAAGTGATGTTTTTTTAATTCTATTTTTTGTAGATGCATGTTTTGCCAATACTTGAACCAACTGCAGAAGAGATAGAACAACCATATCTATACACGATGGTGTTGATAGAGGATGTAGGAGATGTACGAGTTGATGTCGTTGTTGAAAATTTTTTGCATGGGGTTGAAGAAAATGATGAAATTGGGCAAGGAATAGAACCATTCGAGCCTCAAAATGCAGTTGGTCCAGATGTTGTAGAAGTGCATGGAAATATTGTGCATGGGGTTGAAGAGTTATTTGAAGGTAATGAAGAAATTGAACAAGTGGGGGCAGAAGATGTTGGTGAACATGAGGGCTGGTCTCCATATATAGTTGTGGAAGAACCTGTAAATAACTGGCATTTACGATATGTAGATGAAGGAGAAGAAGGTTATGAGAATGAAGGGGTGTAAGGTTATGAGGATCAAGGGGACCAAGGTTATGAGGCTGAAGGGGAGCAAGGTTATGAATATGAGCATAACGATTATTATGCTACCAATCAGTTGGTACAATCATTATTTGATGATCAAAGAGTATATATTGGTGATCAGTTGGGTAGTATAAGAGATGAACAAAGAGATTATTTTGATTATCAATTGGGTAATTTTAGAGATGAACAACGGGATTATATTGATAATCAAATTCGTAATGTGGTTGATGCTCAACGTTCATACTTTGATGAACAGTTAGGAAGCACAAGGGATGATTTGATGTCCTCTTTGAATCAGATGGAATCATCCATATCTAGGAATAGTGAAAAATATTTTGATAAAAAAAAAAAGGAGATGCAAGAATATATTGATACTAAATTGGTGGCTTTTGAGGTTGAACATAGTAACATGATTGGTAGTTTACGTGAAGATCTTTGTTCAAAGATTGAAAGTTCTACCTTGAAGATTGAAGATATGTTGAAGGGGAAATTGGCAGAAAAGCACGCTATTGTAGGAAGTCATACAGTGAAACAGTTGACTGCTCCTGTGAAACAAAGAGCAGATGATAAAGATGAGAAGAAGAAGGAAAGTGTGTCTTCAATTGACATTCCTATATTGTGTGACATTGATGAGGAAAGACAAGTTGAATTTCTTCATTGGATGCATAAATCAAAGGATCAGTAAGTTTTAATTTTGTATTTGTTTATTTGTTATATATATATTATGGTTTTATGGTATTTATCATAATTTTACTATTATAGAGATGCTGTTCGATTGCGTGGTGGTAGTGGTGGGATTAAACTGACAAAGCAGAAGCTTGAATATATTGGGAATCCTGAATATATACTGGCAGTTGAGGTATATGTAATTTCTATTTGTTTATCTGTCATGTCTATTGTGAGGTATTAAAATATATTTTAAAGAGAAATATTTTTTATAGGATATGGATAATGCGATGCATTTGGTTAGAAAAAGAACAGTAAATTTTAGAGATATATTCTCATCAAGATATGGGATACTTGACAGTGGATTTGGATTACTTGTTCGAGCCATTGGTTCAAAAATTTTGGATTCTACAGGACAATTGATGCGGAAAATTCCAGTTTCTTACCATGGTTCTATGGAAAGATATGCAAATGGTTTGATTCCTAAAAGTTTTGGTAAAAATTGGAAAAATTATGATCATATACTGTGGCCAAATATTATTGATGACAAACATTAGGTCCTTTTTGATGTTGATCTATTGGGTTGGAGGCTTACAGTCTATGATAATAATTACCATTTTTATGATGAAGCAGTCTTGTATCGATATGTTGTTCCTGCTATACATATCATTCCAGATATTATTCAAAAATATGTGGTTGCTGAGCGGGCAGACCTTGGGAAAAAGATGATTCAGCCACTTGAATATTATAGGAAGTCATATGTTGACATACCACAGTCTATTCGATATAGGTGAGGTATTAGAATAACTGTTTGTACTTATAATCATATTTATATATACTCACAAGGTTTTTAATCATATTTGCAGTGATAGTGGCATATTTGTTATCAAATATGTTGAGTGTCTTCTGGCTGGAATACCTATTGATGCTGTTGAATTGGAGAAGATAAATTTGTATAGAGGAAAGCTTGTAATAGATTTCTTTTACAATGAATTTTATTTTGTCCCGAATCAACGGAATGAATAGATATGATGTTTGTGTAATGGAATCAGAATTGTTTTGTCATTTTTATTTTATTCATTGTACTTAAGGGTTGATATTATACATAGTGAAACATATGTTTATTTTATTTCATTCTTTGAGCAAGTTTATTAGTTTATGTAGGAAAGTTTTATTTTACTATAAAATTTTGAGTTTAAATTGGTGCCGTTTTGCTTTTTTCTAGATGAAGAAGAAAAAAAATATGTATTGTGTGTACTGATTTAAAAATTGTTGGAGGATAAAGAGACAGGGTTTTTGGAATATTTTTGATTCACCGAGTCAAGAGATTCAAGGAATTATTAAGCTGGCTCATTCATGACTCAGTAATAATTCTAGACACTCTAAATTTGTGGTTTCTTTTCCCACTGACTATATAAGCCATTGGGATGTTGACACGTGTCAACTTATTGCTTGTGGAACACTGTCACTTTTTTCCTTCTATATTTTTTTAATTAATATTCTTCGGTTGTCTCCTACCATTTTGTTTAATTAATAATAGTGGGGTTAGGTTAATGGGTTTAAGTTATTTTTTAAATTTCCATAATTATTTATTTCTACATGTTTGTTAGATATTAGATATGCTATTTCGATTTTGCTATCTCTCTAATAAATTTTTGACATATTTATATATTAATTAATGAATTAAAAATTGAACGAGCAGTTATTTCGAGTCATCGAATTTCAACTTATCCTCAGAAATAGACAAATATTAAAATCTTGTTAAGAGATATGTATAGTTTCAATTAAGAATTATACATTATCAAAATAAGTATTTGTATTTGTTTGTGCTAAGGATTTGAGATATTTAGGAATCTTGTTAATTAAGTATATATTATTAAAATACAAAAAAAAAAAAATTAGCATTGATTTCTAAAAACTTGAGATGCTAATATGAACCATTTATCGTCAAATAGTAATAGACTCGTAAACAAATGTAGTGCATACGAAAAAATTCCAACTAAACGTGAATAAAAATAGATATAGTAAAATATAACGAAATTGTATGATTTCTTTTTCGAATACTCGATTGATGTGATAGTGAAGTTTATATTAATTTATCATTTATTAAAAGATAATAAAATAAAATATATATAATATAAATCTAATATATACAATAATGAATTAATGCAATATATTATATTCTATTTTATTGTATCCTAACACTTACTATAACACATTATAATAAAATATTATTGTAATAAATTTAGAGCATAATAAAATTATTTGTATAGTAATACACTATTTGTTTAGAAATATTTATAAGTATTAATACAATATGTTACAGTTTCTTTTATAATGATTAATATATTTTGTAAGTTGACAATTAAAAAATAAAAATTTTTATGTTGTAATGTTGTTATTTATTTAAATTATTTAATATATTAACTATTTTGTTTAATTTTTATGTTGTAATGTTGTTATTCAAGGAAATCGTCAATATAAAATTTGACTTTTTTAATTTAGTTGATAAATGGAGCATAAACAAAAAAATGCAAAATATGGACTGTTGGAGTTACTCGAGTAACTCGACAAATACAAAATCATGTTTGTCGAGTTACTCGATTAAAAATGTCAGCGGAAATAAATCTATTCAATAGATGAAGCAACTCGATAAACTGAAAATCGATTTGGTTGAGTTACTCGATCAATGAATCAAATTTAACATTTCATTATCTCTTGCTGTTTTATTATTTAAATTATTTAATACATCTAAATAATTCTTCATTGTTATTTTGTGGTATACTTTTTGAAGAATCCCGTGAGGCTGAAATTAGGGTATGTCAAGTAACCTGATAAATAAAGTATATAAAAAATGTATTAAATAATTTAAATAATAAAGAAACACAATATAGTCAAAATGTTAAATTTCTTTCATTCATGGATTAACTCAACCAAATCGATTTTCAGTTTATCGAGTTGCTTTACCTATTGAATAGATTCATTTCGTGTGATATTTTAAATCGAGTAACTCGACAAACAAGATTTTGGCTTTGTCGAGTTACTCGAGTGATTTCAATAATGCATACTCTTGATTTTGTTTTTTCGTTTTTTTATTTAAAATATGTAGGCCACTTAAATCTCTTTATTTTTTTGTTTTTTAATGTTATTTTTAACGAAGTCGTGAACGTCAAAATTGGATTGATGAAGTTCCTACATAAATTAATTATAATTAAATTCATTATTTTAATAAATTTTACTAAAATTTATTTTCATAATTCAGAATGAAATCTAGTTAATATGAAATTCCTATACTAAATTTATGTTAAATATTACATTATTATAATAATATAAGAATTAATTAATAATATTTTACAACAGATTTCTTTTGTTTTGCTATAAATTTGTTATAACAGTTTTTAAGTTATAATATGTTATACTAATGGGTAAAGAAATGAAAATAAAAAAAAAAATATTCTCTTAGTTTATTTTAATAAAAAACAAAACAAAACAAATTAATAAAAAACAAAACAAATTAATAAACATTTTTACTTAATTTTGTTTGTGAAGGAACTCGGGCAAATCGATTTTGAGTTTGTCGAGTTGCTTAAGGTATTTAATAGATTTATTTCGTGTCCCATTTTTAATCCAGTAAGTCGACAAACTTGCTCTAAGGTTTATCGAGTTACTTGAGTAAGTTGAAGAATGCAATACACTGAATCAGTATGTTGCATGAATAATATTTGATATGCTACAAGTTCATATAATATATTATAATAAAATAGCGATTATATAAAATAATTATATATTATTTTAAAGTGAAATAATATATTATATTTAGTTTTTTCAAAAATTAAAAAACATTGTAGTAAAAATGTGTTATATTATTATAATAATATAATAATTTATTAATAATATTTTACTACAGATTTATTTTTTGTTCCTATAAATTTGTTATAACAATTTTTAAGTTATAATATGTTATACTAATGAGTAAAAAAATAAAAATAAAAAGAAAATATATTCTCTTACTTCATTTTAATAAAAAACAAAACGAAACAAATTAATAAACATTTTTACTTACTTTTGTTCGTTGAGTAACTTGGATAACTCGATTTTGAGTTTGTCGAGTTGCTTAAGGTATTTAATAGATTCATTTCGTGTCCCATTTTTAATCGAGTAACTCGAAAAACTTGCTCTTAAGTTTATCGAGTTACTCGAGTAACTTCAAGAATGCAATACAATAAATCAGTACATTCCATGAATAATATTTGATAAAAGTGAAATAATATATTATATTTAGTGTGTTCCAAAAAAAAAACACATTGTAGTAAAAATGTGTCATGCTTTTTTTTTTTTGTTTATTAGACTTATTATAATATTTTTTATAACAAAATTTATAAATAAATGTTATATAAATTATTAAATAAATGTATTGGATATTTATTTATAAGTTTTTTCATAAATATGAATATAAATTTTGTTATAAAGAATATTAGAATAAGTCAAATAAATACACATAGTTTTATTTCATTAATCAATTATTAGAATATAGTAAAATAAAATATATATTGTAATCAAGTAATGCAGTGTATTATATATTGTTTTATTTTAGCAATTAATATTATAATAATAATTACATTAGAAAATTAACTAAATAAGAATTAATTTTGATAAAAATGAATATAAATTTTGTTATAAATTAGGCAATCATATGCTATAACTTCATATAAAATATTTTAATAAAATAGCTATTATATAAAATAATTTTACATTATTTTAAATTAAGATATTATATTATATTTGATTTTTTAAAAAATAAAAACATATTGTAGTAACAATGTGTTATAATATTGATTTTTATTTATTACACTTATTCTAATATTCTCTATAACAAAATTTATATTCATATTTAAAAAAAGACTTATAAATACATACATAATACATTTTATAATAAATTATTAAAAAATTTATTTAATATAAATTTATTATAAAAAATTGATTATAATTACTAAATTATTGTAATAATGTAGTAATGAATTAATAATATATTAATACATAATTAATTTTATTGTGTGTTATATTTATTTTGTATTACATTTTTGCATCGAGTAACTCGACAAACATGGTTTTAGGTTTGTCGAGTTACTCGAGTAATTTCAACAATCTATCTATTGTATTTGTTACTTTATTTTTTTTTATTTACATTATGTAATACACTTAATATTTTTGTATTTGTTAATTTTCTCATGTTATTTTTTAACTAACTCGTGGATCTTAAAAGCTATCATATAACATAATTTTATATTATTTTAAATTCAGATAATATGTTATATTTGATATTTTCAAAAATAAAAACATAGTGTACGAAAAATGTGTTATAATATTTATTTTCATTTATTGTACTAATTGTAATATTCTTATACTAAATTTATGTTAAATACTACATTATTATAATAATATAATAATGAATTAATAATATTTTACAATAGATTTCTTATGTTTTCCTATAAATTTGTTATAACAGTTTTTTAGTTATAATATGTTATACTAATGGGTAAAGAAATAAAAATAAAAATAAAATATGTTCTCTTAGTTTATTTTAATAAAAAACAAAACAAAACAAATTAATAAACAACAAAACAAATTAATAAACATTTTTACTTACTTTTGTTTGTCAAGTAACTCGGGTAAATCGATTTTGAGTTTGTCGAGTTGCTGAAGGTATTGAATAGATTTATTTCGTGGCCCATTTTTAGTCGAGTAACTCGACAAACGTGCTTTTAGGTTTGTCGAGTTACTCGAGTAATTGCAACAATACATCTTTTGTATTTGTTGCTTTAGTTTTTTTTATTTACATTATGTAATATACTTAAAAATTTTTTATTTTTTAATGTTGTCATGTTATTTTTTAACCAACTCGTGAATCTTAAAAGCTATCATCTAGAATAATTTTATATTATTTCAAATTGAGATGATATGTTATATTTGATTTTTTGAAAAATAAAAACATAGTGAAGTAAAAATGTACTATAATATTTATTTTTATTTATTAGACTTATTGTAATATTCTTTATAGCAAAATTTGTATTCATATTTTTGAAAAAACTTATAAATATATATGCAGTACATTTTAAAATAATTTATAAAACATTTATTTCATATAAAATTGTTATAATAAATTGATTATAATTACTAAATTATTATAATAATGTAGTAATTAATTAATAATATATTGATACAAAAAATCTTTTTATTATACTATAAATTCATTATAGTTATTTTTGTATAATGTCTTATAGTACTTGCTAAAATAAAGAAATTATTAATATATTGTATTAATGTACTATGATATGTATTAAATTTATATTATATATATTCTTTTTGACTGTATTGTAATAAATGATAGGTTAAATAACATTTTTTATATAATTTATGTATGAAGTTACTCGACATATCCTAATTTGAGCCTCACAAGGTTCTTCGAAAATAATACCAGAAATAAGAATAAAGAATTAAGCCAAGTTAGTAAATAATTTAAATAATAAAGTGCCACAAGATAATAAGAATGTTAAATTTCATTCGTTGATGCAGTAACTTAATAAACTCGATTTTCAGTTTATCGAGTTGCTTCAATTATTGAATAGATTGATTTTATGTGTCAATTTTAATCGAGTAACTCGATGAAATGATTTTTGGTTTGTCGAGTTACTCGAGTACCTTCAACAATGCATATCTGTAATTTTTTTGTGTACTTTTTGTAGTTAAAATATGTACTCCACTTAAATTGTTTTATCTTTAATTTTTTTCATGTTATGTTTTAACCAACTCGTGAATCTTAAAATTGGATATGTGAGGTTTATACATAAACTAATCATAATTAAATTAATTATTATAACAAATTTTTACTATAATTTATTTTCATAATTCAGAATGATATCTATTTAATGTGAAATTCTTATAATAAATTTATTTTAAAAACTACATGAATGTAATAATATAATAATTGTTTAATAATATATCACTACCAAATTTCTTTTATTTTCGTATAAATTTATTATAACAATTTTAAGTTATAATATGTTGTACTAATTAGTAAAAACAAATAAAATGAAATAAAATATATTCTATTACTTGATAATGATGTATATTAAATTTATATGATATATATCCGATTCTTCTATATTCTAATAAGAGAAATTTTATATTAATACAAAATTTGTTTTCATTGATTCATCGAATAAGTCAACGAACTCGAATTTCAGTTTATCGAGTTGGTTTAGCTATTGGATAGATTGTTTATGTTTGAGATTTTTAATCGAGTAACTCGACAAACATGATTTTAGGTTTGTCGAGTTACTCGAGTAACTCCAATAATGCATATATTTAATTTTTTTGTGTATGCTCCATTTATCAAGTAAAATAATTATATATTATTTTAAATTTAACATTTTCATTATCCTTTGTTGGTTTATTGTATAAATTATTAGTACACTTAAATAATTCTTCATTGTTATTTGCAGTACTATTCTTGAAGAAGACTGTGGGGCTCAAATTTGGATTTATGGAGTAATTTCATAAATAAAGTATATAACAAATTTTATTTAGCCTATCATTTATTAGAATAGAGTGAAAAAGAATATATACAATATAAATTTAATATATATGATAATGCATTAATACAATATGCTAATATTTTTTGTTATTTTAGCAACTACTATAACATATTAAAAAAAAATTAATTATAATTATTTTATAGTATAATAAAATTATTTTTGTATTAATATATTATTAATTAATTACTGCATTATTGTAATAATTTAGTAATTATAATGAATTTACTATAATATTTTTATACGAAATAAATGTTTTTATAAATTATTATAAAATGTACTATATATTTATTTATAAGTTTTTTCACAAATATGAATATAAATTTTGTTAAAAAGAATATTACAATAAGTCTAATAAAATATATATCATATAAATTTAATACATATCATAATCAAGTAATAGAATATATTTGATTTTATTTTATTTTATTTTACCAATTAGTATAACATATTATAAGTAAAGATTGTTATAATAAATTTCTACAAGGAAAAAAAAAGGCAATTCTGTAGTTATGTATTATTAATCAATTCTTATATAAATTCGTGCATTCAAATATAGTAAAATAAGATATATATTATATAAATTTAATATATATCCTAATCAATTAATACAATATAATATGTTTTATTTTAGTTTTACAATTATTGTAACATATTATAAAAAAAACAACTATTTTATTTTATCCTAATACTTACTATAATACATTATAAAAAAATATTATTGTAATAAATTTAGAGCATAATAAAATTATTCGTGTAGTAATACACTATTTGTTTACAAATATTTATAAGTATTAATAGAATATGTTACATTTTCTTTTATAATGATTAATATATTTTGTAATTCGACAAATCCAAAATTGAGATTCATGAGTTGGTTAAAAAATAATGTGACAAAATTAAAAAATACAAAAATATTAAGTGTATTACATAATATAAATTAAAAAAAGTAAAGTAACAAATACAAAAGATTTAATATTGTAATGACGCGAGTAACACGAGAAATGTACAATTATTTTAAATCAAGTTACTCGATTTATTGAACACACATGTTTCATTATCTTCGTTTTTATTTATTTAAATTATTTAATATACTAACTATTTTGTTTAATTTTTATGTTGTAATGTTGTTATTGAAGGATGTCGTCAATATAAAATTTGACTTTTATAATTTAGTTGATAAATGGAGCATAAACAAAAAAATCCAGAATATGGATTGTTGGAGTTACTCGAGTAGCTCGACAGAGCAAAAAACATGTTTGTCGAGTTACTCGATTAAAAATGTCAGCCGAAATCAATCTATTCAATAGCTGAAGCAACTCGATAAACTGAAAATCGATTTGGTTGAGTTACTCGATCAATGAATCAAATTTAACATTTTATTATCTCTTGCTACTTTATTATTTAAATTATTTAATACATCTAAATAATTCTTCATTGTTATTTTGTGGTATACTTTTTGGAGAATCCCGTGAGGCTGAAGTAATTTGGCAGAATGAAAATCAATTTCCTTGAGTTACTGGACAAGCCAATGAAATTTAAAATTTTCATTATTTTCTTTTCTTTTTTTATTTATATAATGTAATACACAATAAAATTAATTTTGTATTAATATATTATTAATGAATTACTAAATTTTTATAATAATTTAGTAAGTATAATTAATTTTTTATAACAAATTTATATGAAATAATATTTTCGATTTTCAGTTTATCGAGTTGCTTTACCTATTGAATAGATTCATTTCGTGTGATATTTGAATTCGAGTAACTCGACAAACAAGATTTTGGCCTTGTCGAGTTACTCGAGTCATTTCAATAATGCATAATTTTGATTTTGTTTTTTCCTTTTTTTATTTAAAATATGTAGGCCACTTAAATTTCTTTATGTTTTAGTTGTTTAATGTTATTTTTTAACGAAGTCGTGAACCTCAAAATTGGATTGATGAAGTTCCTACATAAAATCATTATAATAAAATTCATTATTTTAATAAATTTTACTAAAATTTATTTTCATAATTCAAAATGAAATCTAGTTAATATGAAATTCTTATACTAAATTTATGTTAAATATTACATTATTATAATAATATAAGAATTAATTAATAATATTTTACAACAGATTTCTTTTGTTTTCCTATAAATTTGTTATAACAGTTTTTTAGTTATAATATGTTATACTAATGGGTAACGAAATGAAAATAAAAAAAAAAAATATTCTCTTAGTTTATTTTAATAAAAAACAAAACAAAACAAATTAATAAAAAACAAAACAAATTAATAAACATTTTTACTTACTTGTGTTTGTGAAGCAACTCGGGCAAATCGATTTTGAGTTTGTCGAGTTGCTTAAGGTATTTAATAGATTTATTTCGTGTCCCATTTTTAATCCAGTGAGTCGACAAACTTGCTCTAAGGTTTATTGAGTTACTTGAGTAAGTTGAAGAATGCAATACACTGAATCAGTATGTTGCATGAATAATATTTGAATAATAGCGATTATATAAAATAATTATATATTATTTTAAAGTGAAATAATATATTATATTTAGTTTTTTCAAAAATTAAAAAACATTGTAGTAAAAATGTGTTATATTATTATAATAATATAATAATTTATTAATAATATTTTACTATAGATTTATTTTTTGTTCCTATAAATTTGTTATAACAGTTTTTAAGTTATAATATGTTATACTAATGAGTAAAAAAATAAAAATAAAAAGAAAATATATTCTCTCACTTCATTTTAATAAAAAACAAAAGAAAACAAATTAATAAACATTTTTACTTACTTTTGTTTGTCGAGTAACTTGGATAACTCGATTTTGAGTTTGTCGAGTTGCTTAAGGTATTTAATAGATTCATTTCGTGTCCTATTTTTACTCGAGTAACTCGAAAAACTTGCTCTTAAGTTTATCGAGTTACTCGAGTAACTTCAAGAATGCAATACAATAAATCAGTACGTTCCATGAATAATATTTGATAAAAGTGAAATAATATATTATATTTAGTGTGTTCCAAAAAAAAAACACATTGTCGTAAAAATGTGTCATGCTTTTTTTTTTTTGTTTATTAGACTTATTATAATATTTTTTATAACAAAATTTATAAATAAATATTATATAAATTATTAAATAAATGTATTGGATATTTATTTATAAGTTTTTTCATAAATATGAATATAAATTTTGTTATAAAGAATATTAGAATAAGTCAAATAAATACACATAGTTTTATTTCATTAATCAATTATTAGAATATAGTAAAATAAAATATATATTGTAATCAAGTAATGCAGTGTATTATATATTGTTTTATTTTAGCAATTAATATTATAATAATAATTACAATAGAAAATTAACTAAATAAGAATTAATTTTGATAAAAATGAATATAAATTTTGTTATAAATTAGGCAATCATATGCTATAACTTCATATAAAATATTTTAATAAAATAGCTATTATATAAAATAATTTTACATTATTTTAAATTAAGATATTATATTATATTTGATTTTTTAAAAAATAAAAACATATTGTAGTAACAATGTGTTATAATATTGATTTTTATTTATTACACTTATTCTAATATTCTCTATAACAAAATTTATATTCATATTTAAAAAAAGACTTATAAATACATACATAATACATTTTATAATAAATTATTAAAAAATTTATTTAATATAAATTTATTATAAAAAATTGATTATAATTACTAAGTTATTATAATAATGTAGTAATGAATTAATAATATATTAATACAGAATTAATTTTATTGTGTGTTATATTTATTTTGTATTACATTTTTGCATCGAGTAACTCGACAAACATGGTTTTAGGTTTGTCGAGTTACTCGAGTAATTTCAACAATCTATCTATTGTATTTGTTACTTTATTTTTTTTATTTACATTATGTAATACACTTAATATTTTTGTATTTGTTAATTTTCTCATGTTATTTTTTAACTAACTCGTGGATCTTAAAAGCTATCATATAACATAATTTTATATTATTTTAAATTCAGATAATATGTTATATTTGATATTTTCAAAAATAAAAACATAGTGTACGAAAAATGTGTTATAATATTTATTTTCATTTATTGTACTAATTGTAATATTCTTATACTAAATTTATGTTAAATACTACATTATTATAATAATATAATAATGAATTAATAATATTTTACAACAGATTTCTTATGTTTTCCTATAAATTTGTTATAACAGTTTTTTAGTTATAATATATTATACCAATGGGTAAAGAAATGAAAATAAAAATAAAATATGTTCTCTTAGTTTATTTTAATAAAAAACAAAACAAAACAAATTAATAAACAACAAAACAAAATAATAAACATTTTTACTTACTTTTGTTTGTCAAGTAACTCGCGTAAATTGATTTTGAGTTTGTCGAGTTGCTGAAGGTATTGAATAGATTTATTTCGTGGCCCATTTTTAGTCGAGTAACTCGACAAACGTGCTTTTAGATTTGTCGAGTTACTCGAGTAATTGCAACAATACATCTTTTGTATTTGTTGCTTTAGTTTTTTTTATTTACATTATGTAATATACTTAAAATTTTTTTATTTTTTAATGTTGTTATGTTATTTTTTAACCAACTCGTGAATCTTAAAAGCTATCATCTAGAATAATTTTATATTATTTCAAATTGAGATGATATGTTATATTTGATTTTTTAAAAAATAAAAACATAGTGAAGTAAAAATGTACTATAATATTTATTTTTATTTATTAGACTTATTGTAATATTCTTTATAGCAAAATTTGTATTCATATTTTTGAAAAAACTTATAAATATATATGCAGTACATTTTAAAATAATTTATAAAACATTTATTTCATATAAAATTGTTATAATAAATTGATTATAATTACTAAATTATTATAATAATGTAGTAATTAATTAATAATATATTGATACAAAAAATCTTTTTATTATACTATAAATTCATTATAGTTATTTTTGTATAATATCTTATAGTACTTGCTAAAATAAAGAAATTATTAATATATTGTATTAATGTACTATGATATGTATTAAATTTATATTATATATATTCTTTTTGACTGTATTGTAATAAATGATAGGTTAAATAACATTTTTTATATAATTTATGTATGAAGTTACTCGACATATCCTAATTTGAGCCTCACAAGGTTCTTCGAAAATAATACCAGAAATAAGAATGAAGAATTAAGCCAAGTTAGTAAATAATTTAAATAATAAAGTGCCACAAGATAATAAGAATGTTAAATTTCATTCGTTGATGCAGTAACTTAATAAACTCGATTTTCAGTTTATCGAGTTGCTTCAATTATTGAATAGATTGATTTTATGTGTCAATTTTAATCGAGTAACTCGATGAAATGATTTTTGGTTTGTCGAGTTACTCGAGTACCTTCAACAATGCATATCTGTAATTTTTTTGTGTACTTTTTGTAGTTAAAATATGTACTCCACTTAAATTGTTTTATCTTTAATTTTTTTCATGTTATGTTTTAACCAACTCGTGAATCTTAAAATTGGATATGTGAGGTTTATACATAAACTAATCATAATTAAATTAATTATTATAACAAATTTTTACTATAATTTATTTTCATAATTCAGAATGATATCTATTTAATGTGAAATTCTTATAATAAATTTATTTTAAAAACTACATGAATGTAATAATATAATAATTGTTTAATAATATATCACTACCAAATTTCTTTTATTTTCGTATAAATTTATTATAACAATTTTAAGTTATAATATGTTGTACTAATTAGTAAAAACAAATAAAATGAAATAAAATATATTCTATTACTTGATAATGATGTATATTAAATTTATATGATATATATCCGATTCTTCTATATTCTAATAAGAGAAATTTTATATTAATACAAAATTTGTTTTCATTGATTCATCGAATAAGTCAACGAACTCGAATTTCAGTTTATCGAGTTGGTTTAGCTATTGGATAGATTGTTTATGTTTGAGATTTTTAATCGAGTAACTCGACAAACATGATTTTAGGTTTGTCGAGTTACTCGAGTAACTCCAATAATGCATATATTTAATTTTTTTGTGTATGCTCCATTTATCAAGTAAAATAATTATATATTATTTTAAATTTAACATTTTCATTATCCTTTGTTGGTTTATTGTATAAATTATTAGTACACTTAAATAATTCTTCATTGTTATTTGCAGTACTATTCTTGAAGAAGACTGTGGGGCTCAAATTTGGATTTATGGAGTAATTTCATAAATAAAGTATATAACAAATTTTATTTAGCCTATCATTTATTAGAATAGAGTGAAAAAGAATATATACAATATAAATTTAATATATATGATAATGCATTAATACAATATGCTAATATTTTTTGTTATTTTAGCAACTACTATAACATATTAAAAAAAAATTAATTATAATTATTTTATAGTATAATAAAATTATTTTTGTATTAATATATTATTAATTAATTACTGCATTATTGTAATAATTTAGTAATTATAATGAATTTACTATAATATTTTTATACGAAATAAATGTTTTTATAAATTATTATAAAATGTACTATATATTTATTTATAAGTTTTTTCACAAATATGAATATAAATTTTGTTAAAAAGAATATTACAATAAGTCTAATAAAATATATATCATATAAATTTAATACATATCATAATCAAGTAATAGAATATATTTGATTTTATTTTATTTTATTTTACCAATTAGTATAACATATTATAAGTAAAGATTGTTATAATAAATTTCTACAAGGAAAAAAAAAGGCAATTCTGTAGTTATGTATTATTAATCAATTCTTATATAAATTCGTGCATTCAAATATAGTAAAATAAGATATATATTATATAAATTTAATATATATCCTAATCAATTAATACAATATAATATGTTTTATTTTAGTTTTACAATTATTGTAACATATTATAAAAAAAACAACTATTTTATTTTATCCTAATACTTACTATAATACATTATAAAAAAATATTATTGTAATAAATTTAGAGCATAATAAAATTATTCGTGTAGTAATACACTATTTGTTTACAAATATTTATAAGTATTAATAGAATATGTTACATTTTCTTTTATAATGATTAATATATTTTGTAATTCGACAAATCCAAAATTGAGATTCATGAGTTGGTTAAAAAATAATGTGACAAAATTAAAAAATACAAAAATATTAAGTGTATTACATAATATAAATTAAAAAAAGTAAAGTAACAAATACAAAAGATTTAATATTGTAATGACGCGAGTAACACGAGAAATGTACAATTATTTTAAATCAAGTTACTCGATTTATTGAACACACATGTTTCATTATCTTCGTTTTTATTTATTTAAATTATTTAATATACTAACTATTTTGTTTAATTTTTATGTTGTAATGTTGTTATTGAAGGATGTCGTCAATATAAAATTTGACTTTTATAATTTAGTTGATAAATGGAGCATAAACAAAAAAATCCAGAATATGGATTGTTGGAGTTACTCGAGTAGCTCGACAGAGCAAAAAACATGTTTGTCGAGTTACTCGATTAAAAATGTCAGCCGAAATCAATCTATTCAATAGCTGAAGCAACTCGATAAACTGAAAATCGATTTGGTTGAGTTACTCGATCAATGAATCAAATTTAACATTTTATTATCTCTTGCTACTTTATTATTTAAATTATTTAATACATCTAAATAATTCTTCATTGTTATTTTGTGGTATACTTTTTGGAGAATCCCGTGAGGCTGAAGTAATTTGGCAGAATGAAAATCAATTTCCTTGAGTTACTGGACAAGTCAATGAAATTTAAAATTTTCATTATTTTCTTTTCTTTTTTTATTTATATAATGTAATACACAATAAAATTAATTTTGTATTAATATATTATTAATGAATTACTAAATTTTTATAATAATTTAGTAAGTATAATTAATTTTTTATAACAAATTTATATGAAATAATATTTTCGATTTTCAGTTTATCGAGTTGCTTTACCTATTGAATAGATTCATTTCGTGTGATATTTGAATTCGAGTAACTCGACAAACAAGATTTTGGCCTTGTCGAGTTACTCGAGTCATTTCAATAATGCATAATTTTGATTTTGTTTTTTCCTTTTTTTATTTAAAATATGTAGGCCACTTAAATTTCTTTATGTTTTAGTTGTTTAATGTTATTTTTTAACGAAGTCGTGAACCTCAAAATTGGATTGATGAAGTTCCTACATAAAATCATTATAATAAAATTCATTATTTTAATAAATTTTACTAAAATTTATTTTCATAATTCAAAATGAAATCTAGTTAATATGAAATTCTTATACTAAATTTATGTTAAATATTACATTATTATAATAATATAAGAATTAATTAATAATATTTTACAACAGATTTCTTTTGTTTTCCTATAAATTTGTTATAACAGTTTTTTAGTTATAATATGTTATACTAATGGGTAACGAAATGAAAATAAAAAAAAAAAAATATTCTCTTAGTTTATTTTAATAAAAAACAAAACAAAACAAATTAATAAAAAACAAAACAAATTAATAAACATTTTTACTTACTTGTGTTTGTGAAGCAACTCGGGCAAATCGATTTTGAGTTTGTCGAGTTGCTTAAGGTATTTAATAGATTTATTTCGTGTCCCATTTTTAATCCAGTGAGTCGACAAACTTGCTCTAAGGTTTATTGAGTTACTTGAGTAAGTTGAAGAATGCAATACACTGAATCAGTATGTTGCATGAATAATATTTGAATAATAGCGATTATATAAAATAATTATATATTATTTTAAAGTGAAATAATATATTATATTTAGTTTTTTCAAAAATTAAAAAACATTGTAGTAAAAATGTGTTATATTATTATAATAATATAATAATTTATTAATAATATTTTACTATAGATTTATTTTTTGTTCCTATAAATTTGTTATAACAGTTTTTAAGTTATAATATGTTATACTAATGAGTAAAAAAATAAAAATAAAAAGAAAATATATTCTCTCACTTCATTTTAATAAAAAACAAAAGAAAACAAATTAATAAACATTTTTACTTACTTTTGTTTGTCGAGTAACTTGGATAACTCGATTTTGAGTTTGTCGAGTTGCTTAAGGTATTTAATAGATTCATTTCGTGTCCTATTTTTACTCGAGTAACTCGAAAAACTTGCTCTTAAGTTTATCGAGTTACTCGAGTAACTTCAAGAATGCAATACAATAAATCAGTACGTTCCATGAATAATATTTGATAAAAGTGAAATAATATATTATATTTAGTGTGTTCCAAAAAAAAAACACATTGTCGTAAAAATGTGTCATGCTTTTTTTTTTTTGTTTATTAGACTTATTATAATATTTTTTATAACAAAATTTATAAATAAATATTATATAAATTATTAAATAAATGTATTGGATATTTATTTATAAGTTTTTTCATAAATATGAATATAAATTTTGTTATAAAGAATATTAGAATAAGTCAAATAAATACACATAGTTTTATTTCATTAATCAATTATTAGAATATAGTAAAATAAAATATATATTGTAATCAAGTAATGCAGTGTATTATATATTGTTTTATTTTAGCAATTAATATTATAATAATAATTACAATAGAAAATTAACTAAATAAGAATTAATTTTGATAAAAATGAATATAAATTTTGTTATAAATTAGGCAATCATATGCTATAACTTCATATAAAATATTTTAATAAAATAGCTATTATATAAAATAATTTTACATTATTTTAAATTAAGATATTATATTATATTTGATTTTTTAAAAAATAAAAACATATTGTAGTAACAATGTGTTATAATATTGATTTTTATTTATTACACTTATTCTAATATTCTCTATAACAAAATTTATATTCATATTTAAAAAAAGACTTATAAATACATACATAATACATTTTATAATAAATTATTAAAAAATTTATTTAATATAAATTTATTATAAAAAATTGATTATAATTACTAAGTTATTATAATAATGTAGTAATGAATTAATAATATATTAATACAGAATTAATTTTATTGTGTGTTATATTTATTTTGTATTACATTTTTGCATCGAGTAACTCGACAAACATGGTTTTAGGTTTGTCGAGTTACTCGAGTAATTTCAACAATCTATCTATTGTATTTGTTACTTTATTTTTTTTATTTACATTATGTAATACACTTAATATTTTTGTATTTGTTAATTTTCTCATGTTATTTTTTAACTAACTCGTGGATCTTAAAAGCTATCATATAACATAATTTTATATTATTTTAAATTCAGATAATATGTTATATTTGATATTTTCAAAAATAAAAACATAGTGTACGAAAAATGTGTTATAATATTTATTTTCATTTATTGTACTAATTGTAATATTCTTATACTAAATTTATGTTAAATACTACATTATTATAATAATATAATAATGAATTAATAATATTTTACAACAGATTTCTTATGTTTTCCTATAAATTTGTTATAACAGTTTTTTAGTTATAATATGTTATACCAATGGGTAAAGAAATGAAAATAAAAATAAAATATGTTCTCTTAGTTTATTTTAATAAAAAACAAAACAAAACAAATTAATAAACAACAAAACAAAATAATAAACATTTTTACTTACTTTTGTTTGTCAAGTAACTCGCGTAAATCGATTTTGAGTTTGTCGAGTTGCTGAAGGTATTGAATAGATTTATTTCGTGGCCCATTTTTAGTCGAGTAACTCGACAAACGTGCTTTTAGGTTTGTCGAGTTACTCGAGTAATTGCAACAATACATCTTTTGTATTTGTTGCTTTAGTTTTTTTTATTTACATTATGTAATATACTTAAAATTTTTTTATTTTTTAATGTTGTTATGTTATTTTTTAACCAACTCGTGAATCTTAAAAGCTATCATCTAGAATAATTTTATATTATTTCAAATTGAGATGATATGTTATATTTGATTTTTTAAAAAATAAAAACATAGTGAAGTAAAAATGTACTATAATATTTATTTTTATTTATTAGACTTATTGTAATATTCTTTATAGCAAAATTTGTATTCATATTTTTGAAAAAACTTATAAATATATATGCAGTACATTTTAAAATAATTTATAAAACATTTATTTCATATAAAATTGTTATAATAAATTGATTATAATTACTAAATTATTATAATAATGTAGTAATTAATTAATAATATATTGATACAAAAAATCTTTTTATTATACTATAAATTCATTATAGTTATTTTTGTATAATATCTTATAGTACTTGCTAAAATAAAGAAATTATTAATATATTGTATTAATGTACTATGATATGTATTAAATTTATATTATATATATTCTTTTTGACTGTATTGTAATAAATGATAGGTTAAATAACATTTTTTATATAATTTATGTATGAAGTTACTCGACATATCCTAATTTGAGCCTCACAAGGTTCTTCGAAAATAATACCAGAAATAAGAATGAAGAATTAAGCCAAGTTAGTAAATAATTTAAATAATAAAGTGCCACAAGATAATAAGAATGTTAAATTTCATTCGTTGATGCAGTAACTTAATAAACTCGATTTTCAGTTTATCGAGTTGCTTCAATTATTGAATAGATTGATTTTATGTGTCAATTTTAATCGAGTAACTCGATGAAATGATTTTTGGTTTGTCGAGTTACTCGAGTACCTTCAACAATGCATATCTGTAATTTTTTTGTGTACTTTTTGTAGTTAAAATATGTACTCCACTTAAATTGTTTTATCTTTAATTTTTTTCATGTTATGTTTTAACCAACTCGTGAATCTTAAAATTGGATATGTGAGGTTTATACATAAACTAATCATAATTAAATTAATTATTATAACAAATTTTTACTATAATTTATTTTCATAATTCAGAATGATATCTATTTAATGTGAAATTCTTATAATAAATTTATTTTAAAAACTACATGAATGTAATAATATAATAATTGTTTAATAATATATCACTACCAAATTTCTTTTATTTTCGTATAAATTTATTATAACAATTTTAAGTTATAATATGTTGTACTAATTAGTAAAAACAAATAAAATGAAATAAAATATATTCTATTACTTGATAATGATGTATATTAAATTTATATGATATATATCCGATTCTTCTATATTCTAATAAGAGAAATTTTATATTAATACAAAATTTGTTTTCATTGATTCATCGAATAAGTCAACGAACTCGAATTTCAGTTTATCGAGTTGGTTTAGCTATTGGATAGATTGTTTATGTTTGAGATTTTTAATCGAGTAACTCGACAAACATGATTTTAGGTTTGTCGAGTTACTCGAGTAACTCCAATAATGCATATATTTAATTTTTTTGTGTATGCTCCATTTATCAAGTAAAATAATTATATATTATTTTAAATTTAACATTTTCATTATCCTTTGTTGGTTTATTGTATAAATTATTAGTACACTTAAATAATTCTTCATTGTTATTTGCAGTACTATTCTTGAAGAAGACTGTGGGGCTCAAATTTGGATTTATGGAGTAATTTCATAAATAAAGTATATAACAAATTTTATTTAGCCTATCATTTATTAGAATAGAGTGAAAAAGAATATATACAATATAAATTTAATATATATGATAATGCATTAATACAATATGCTAATATTTTTTGTTATTTTAGCAACTACTATAACATATTAAAAAAAAATTAATTATAATTATTTTATAGTATAATAAAATTATTTTTGTATTAATATATTATTAATTAATTACTGCATTATTGTAATAATTTAGTAATTATAATGAATTTACTATAATATTTTTATACGAAATAAATGTTTTTATAAATTATTATAAAATGTACTATATATTTATTTATAAGTTTTTTCACAAATATGAATATAAATTTTGTTAAAAAGAATATTACAATAAGTCTAATAAAATATATATCATATAAATTTAATACATATCATAATCAAGTAATAGAATATATTTGATTTGATTTTATTTTATTTTACCAATTAGTATAACATATTATAAGTAAAGATTGTTATAATAAATTTCTACAAGGAAAAAAAAAAGGCAATTCTGTAGTTATGTATTATTAATCAATTCTTATATAAATTCGTGCATTCAAATATAGTAAAATAAGATATATATTATATAAATTTAATATATATCCTAATCAATTAATACAATATAATATGTTTTATTTTAGTTTTACAATTATTGTAACATATTATAAAAAAAACAACTATTTTATTTTATCCTAATACTTACTATAATACATTATAAAAAAATATTATTGTAATAAATTTAGAGCATAATAAAATTATTCGTGTAGTAATACACTATTTGTTTACAAATATTTATAAGTATTAATAGAATATGTTACATTTTCTTTTATAATGATTAATATATTTTGTAATTCGACAAATCCAAAATTGAGATTCATGAGTTGGTTAAAAAATAATGTGACAAAATTAAAAAATACAAAAATATTAAGTGTATTACATAATATAAATTAAAAAAAGTAAAGTAACAAATACAAAAGATTTAATATTGTAATGACGCGAGTAACACGAGAAATGTACAATTATTTTAAATCAAGTTACTCGATTTATTGAACACACATGTTTCATTATCTTCGTTTTTATTTATTTAAATTATTTAATATACTAACTATTTTGTTTAATTTTTATGTTGTAATGTTGTTATTGAAGGATGTCGTCAATATAAAATTTGACTTTTATAATTTAGTTGATAAATGGAGCATAAACAAAAAAATCCAGAATATGGATTGTTGGAGTTACTCGAGTAGCTCGACAGAGCAAAAAACATGTTTGTCGAGTTACTCGATTAAAAATGTCAGCCGAAATCAATCTATTCAATAGCTGAAGCAACTCGATAAACTGAAAATCGATTTGGTTGAGTTACTCGATCAATGAATCAAATTTAACATTTTATTATCTCTTGCTACTTTATTATTTAAATTATTTAATACATCTAAATAATTCTTCATTGTTATTTTGTGGTATACTTTTTGGAGAATCCCGTGAGGCTGAAGTAATTTGGCAGAATGAAAATCAATTTCCTTGAGTTACTGGACAAGCCAATGAAATTTAAAATTTTCATTATTTTCTTTTCTTTTTTTATTTATATAATGTAATACACAATAAAATTAATTTTGTATTAATATATTATTAATGAATTACTAAATTTTTATAATAATTTAGTAAGTATAATTAATTTTTTATAACAAATTTATATGAAATAATATTTTCGATTTTCAGTTTATCGAGTTGCTTTACCTATTGAATAGATTCATTTCGTGTGATATTTGAATTCGAGTAACTCGACAAACAAGATTTTGGCCTTGTCGAGTTACTCGAGTCATTTCAATAATGCATAATTTTGATTTTGTTTTTTCCTTTTTTTATTTAAAATATGTAGGCCACTTAAATTTCTTTATGTTTTAGTTGTTTAATGTTATTTTTTAACGAAGTCGTGAACCTCAAAATTGGATTGATGAAGTTCCTACATAAAATCATTATAATAAAATTCATTATTTTAATAAATTTTACTAAAATTTATTTTCATAATTCAAAATGAAATCTAGTTAATATGAAATTCTTATACTAAATTTATGTTAAATATTACATTATTATAATAATATAAGAATTAATTAATAATATTTTACAACAGATTTCTTTTGTTTTCCTATAAATTTGTTATAACAGTTTTTTAGTTATAATATGTTATACTAATGGGTAACGAAATGAAAATAAAAAAAAAAAAATATTCTCTTAGTTTATTTTAATAAAAAACAAAACAAAACAAATTAATAAAAAACAAAACAAATTAATAAACATTTTTACTTACTTGTGTTTGTGAAGCAACTCGGGCAAATCGATTTTGAGTTTGTCGAGTTGCTTAAGGTATTTAATAGATTTATTTCGTGTCCCATTTTTAATCCAGTGAGTCGACAAACTTGCTCTAAGGTTTATTGAGTTACTTGAGTAAGTTGAAGAATGCAATACACTGAATCAGTATGTTGCATGAATAATATTTGAATAATAGCGATTATATAAAATAATTATATATTATTTTAAAGTGAAATAATATATTATATTTAGTTTTTTCAAAAATTAAAAAACATTGTAGTAAAAATGTGTTATATTATTATAATAATATAATAATTTATTAATAATATTTTACTATAGATTTATTTTTTGTTCCTATAAATTTGTTATAACAGTTTTTAAGTTATAATATGTTATACTAATGAGTAAAAAAATAAAAATAAAAAGAAAATATATTCTCTCACTTCATTTTAATAAAAAACAAAAGAAAACAAATTAATAAACATTTTTACTTACTTTTGTTTGTCGAGTAACTTGGATAACTCGATTTTGAGTTTGTCGAGTTGCTTAAGGTATTTAATAGATTCATTTCGTGTCCTATTTTTACTCGAGTAACTCGAAAAACTTGCTCTTAAGTTTATCGAGTTACTCGAGTAACTTCAAGAATGCAATACAATAAATCAGTACGTTCCATGAATAATATTTGATAAAAGTGAAATAATATATTATATTTAGTGTGTTCCAAAAAAAAAACACATTGTCGTAAAAATGTGTCATGCTTTTTTTTTTTGTTTATTAGACTTATTATAATATTTTTTATAACAAAATTTATAAATAAATATTATATAAATTATTAAATAAATGTATTGGATATTTATTTATAAGTTTTTTCATAAATATGAATATAAATTTTGTTATAAAGAATATTAGAATAAGTCAAATAAATACACATAGTTTTATTTCATTAATCAATTATTAGAATATAGTAAAATAAAATATATATTGTAATCAAGTAATGCAGTGTATTATATATTGTTTTATTTTAGCAATTAATATTATAATAATAATTACAATAGAAAATTAACTAAATAAGAATTAATTTTGATAAAAATGAATATAAATTTTGTTATAAATTAGGCAATCATATGCTATAACTTCATATAAAATATTTTAATAAAATAGCTATTATATAAAATAATTTTACATTATTTTAAATTAAGATATTATATTATATTTGATTTTTTAAAAAATAAAAACATATTGTAGTAACAATGTGTTATAATATTGATTTTTATTTATTACACTTATTCTAATATTCTCTATAACAAAATTTATATTCATATTTAAAAAAAGACTTATAAATACATACATAATACATTTTATAATAAATTATTAAAAAATTTATTTAATATAAATTTATTATAAAAAATTGATTATAATTACTAAGTTATTATAATAATGTAGTAATGAATTAATAATATATTAATACAGAATTAATTTTATTGTGTGTTATATTTATTTTGTATTACATTTTTGCATCGAGTAACTCGACAAACATGGTTTTAGGTTTGTCGAGTTACTCGAGTAATTTCAACAATCTATCTATTGTATTTGTTACTTTATTTTTTTTATTTACATTATGTAATACACTTAATATTTTTGTATTTGTTAATTTTCTCATGTTATTTTTTAACTAACTCGTGGATCTTAAAAGCTATCATATAACATAATTTTATATTATTTTAAATTCAAATAATATGTTATATTTGATATTTTCAAAAATAAAAACATAGTGTACGAAAAATGTGTTATAATATTTATTTTCATTTATTGTACTAATTGTAATATTCTTATACTAAATTTATGTTAAATACTACATTATTATAATAATATAATAATGAATTAATAATATTTTACAACAGATTTCTTATGTTTTCCTATAAATTTGTTATAACAGTTTTTTAGTTATAATATGTTATACCAATGGGTAAAGAAATGAAAATAAAAATAAAATATGTTCTCTTAGTTTATTTTAATAAAAAACAAAACAAAACAAATTAATAAACAACAAAACAAAATAATAAACATTTTTACTTACTTTTGTTTGTCAAGTAACTCGCGTAAATCGATTTTGAGTTTGTCGAGTTGCTGAAGGTATTGAATAGATTTATTTCGTGGCCCATTTTTAGTCGAGTAACTCGACAAACGTGCTTTTAGGTTTGTCGAGTTACTCGAGTAATTGCAACAATACATCTTTTGTATTTGTTGCTTTAGTTTTTTTTATTTACATTATGTAATATACTTAAAATTTTTTTATTTTTTAATGTTGTTATGTTATTTTTTAACCAACTCGTGAATCTTAAAAGCTATCATCTAGAATAATTTTATATTATTTCAAATTGAGATGATATGTTATATTTGATTTTTTAAAAAATAAAAACATAGTGAAGTAAAAATGTACTATAATATTTATTTTTATTTATTAGACTTATTGTAATATTCTTTATAGCAAAATTTGTATTCATATTTTTGAAAAAACTTATAAATATATATGCAGTACATTTTAAAATAATTTATAAAACATTTATTTCATATAAAATTGTTATAATAAATTGATTATAATTACTAAATTATTATAATAATGTAGTAATTAATTAATAATATATTGATACAAAAAATCTTTTTATTATACTATAAATTCATTATAGTTATTTTTGTATAATATCTTATAGTACTTGCTAAAATAAAGAAATTATTAATATATTGTATTAATGTACTATGATATGTATTAAATTTATATTATATATATTCTTTTTGACTGTATTGTAATAAATGATAGGTTAAATAACATTTTTTATATAATTTATGTATGAAGTTACTCGACATATCCTAATTTGAGCCTCACAAGGTTCTTCGAAAATAATACCAGAAATAAGAATGAAGAATTAAGCCAAGTTAGTAAATAATTTAAATAATAAAGTGCCACAAGATAATAAGAATGTTAAATTTCATTCGTTGATGCAGTAACTTAATAAACTCGATTTTCAGTTTATCGAGTTGCTTCAATTATTGAATAGATTGATTTTATGTGTCAATTTTAATCGAGTAACTCGATGAAATGATTTTTGGTTTGTCGAGTTACTCGAGTACCTTCAACAATGCATATCTGTAATTTTTTTGTGTACTTTTTGTAGTTAAAATATGTACTCCACTTAAATTGTTTTATCTTTAATTTTTTTCATGTTATGTTTTAACCAACTCGTGAATCTTAAAATTGGATATGTGAGGTTTATACATAAACTAATCATAATTAAATTAATTATTATAACAAATTTTTACTATAATTTATTTTCATAATTCAGAATGATATCTATTTAATGTGAAATTCTTATAATAAATTTATTTTAAAAACTACATGAATGTAATAATATAATAATTGTTTAATAATATATCACTACCAAATTTCTTTTATTTTCGTATAAATTTATTATAACAATTTTAAGTTATAATATGTTGTACTAATTAGTAAAAACAAATAAAATGAAATAAAATATATTCTATTACTTGATAATGATGTATATTAAATTTATATGATATATATCCGATTCTTCTATATTCTAATAAGAGAAATTTTATATTAATACAAAATTTGTTTTCATTGATTCATCGAATAAGTCAACGAACTCGAATTTCAGTTTATCGAGTTGGTTTAGCTATTGGATAGATTGTTTATGTTTGAGATTTTTAATCGAGTAACTCGACAAACATGATTTTAGGTTTGTCGAGTTACTCGAGTAACTCCAATAATGCATATATTTAATTTTTTTGTGTATGCTCCATTTATCAAGTAAAATAATTATATATTATTTTAAATTTAACATTTTCATTATCCTTTGTTGGTTTATTGTATAAATTATTAGTACACTTAAATAATTCTTCATTGTTATTTGCAGTACTATTCTTGAAGAAGACTGTGGGGCTCAAATTTGGATTTATGGAGTAATTTCATAAATAAAGTATATAACAAATTTTATTTAGCCTATCATTTATTAGAATAGAGTGAAAAAGAATATATACAATATAAATTTAATATATATGATAATGCATTAATACAATATGCTAATATTTTTTGTTATTTTAGCAACTACTATAACATATTAAAAAAAATTAATTATAATTATTTTATAGTATAATAAAATTATTTTTGTATTAATATATTATTAATTAATTACTGCATTATTGTAATAATTTAGTAATTATAATGAATTTACTATAATATTTTTATACGAAATAAATGTTTTTATAAATTATTATAAAATGTACTATATATTTATTTATAAGTTTTTTCACAAATATGAATATAAATTTTGTTAAAAAGAATATTACAATAAGTCTAATAAAATATATATCATATAAATTTAATACATATCATAATCAAGTAATAGAATATATTTGATTTGATTTTATTTTATTTTACCAATTAGTATAACATATTATAAGTAAAGATTGTTATAATAAATTTCTACAAGGAAAAAAAAAGGCAATTCTGTAGTTATGTATTATTAATCAATTCTTATATAAATTCGTGCATTCAAATATAGTAAAATAAGATATATATTATATAAATTTAATATATATCCTAATCAATTAATACAATATAATATGTTTTATTTTAGTTTTACAATTATTGTAACATATTATAAAAAAAACAACTATTTTATTTTATCCTAATACTTACTATAATACATTATAAAAAAATATTATTGTAATAAATTTAGAGCATAATAAAATTATTCGTGTAGTAATACACTATTTGTTTACAAATATTTATAAGTATTAATAGAATATGTTACATTTTCTTTTATAATGATTAATATATTTTGTAATTCGACAAATCCAAAATTGAGATTCATGAGTTGGTTAAAAAATAATGTGACAAAATTAAAAAATACAAAAATATTAAGTGTATTACATAATATAAATTAAAAAAAGTAAAGTAACAAATACAAAAGATTTAATATTGTAATGACGCGAGTAACACGAGAAATGTACAATTATTTTAAATCAAGTTACTCGATTTATTGAACACACATGTTTCATTATCTTCGTTTTTATTTATTTAAATTATTTAATATACTAACTATTTTGTTTAATTTTTATGTTGTAATGTTGTTATTGAAGGATGTCGTCAATATAAAATTTGACTTTTATAATTTAGTTGATAAATGGAGCATAAACAAAAAAATCCAGAATATGGATTGTTGGAGTTACTCGAGTAGCTCGACAGAGCAAAAAACATGTTTGTCGAGTTACTCGATTAAAAATGTCAGCCGAAATCAATCTATTCAATAGCTGAAGCAACTCGATAAACTGAAAATCGATTTGGTTGAGTTACTCGATCAATGAATCAAATTTAACATTTTATTATCTCTTGCTACTTTATTATTTAAATTATTTAATACATCTAAATAATTCTTCATTGTTATTTTGTGGTATACTTTTTGGAGAATCCCGTGAGGCTGAAGTAATTTGGCAGAATGAAAATCAATTTCCTTGAGTTACTGGACAAGCCAATGAAATTTAAAATTTTCATTATTTTCTTTTCTTTTTTTATTTATATAATGTAATACACAATAAAATTAATTTTGTATTAATATATTATTAATGAATTACTAAATTTTTATAATAATTTAGTAAGTATAATTAATTTTTTATAACAAATTTATATGAAATAATATTTTCGATTTTCAGTTTATCGAGTTGCTTTACCTATTGAATAGATTCATTTCGTGTGATATTTGAATTCGAGTAACTCGACAAACAAGATTTTGGCCTTGTCGAGTTACTCGAGTCATTTCAATAATGCATAATTTTGATTTTGTTTTTTCCTTTTTTTATTTAAAATATGTAGGCCACTTAAATTTCTTTATGTTTTAGTTGTTTAATGTTATTTTTTAACGAAGTCGTGAACCTCAAAATTGGATTGATGAAGTTCCTACATAAAATCATTATAATAAAATTCATTATTTTAATAAATTTTACTAAAATTTATTTTCATAATTCAAAATGAAATCTAGTTAATATGAAATTCTTATACTAAATTTATGTTAAATATTACATTATTATAATAATATAAGAATTAATTAATAATATTTTACAACAGATTTCTTTTGTTTTCCTATAAATTTGTTATAACAGTTTTTTAGTTATAATATGTTATACTAATGGGTAACGAAATGAAAATAAAAAAAAAAAAATATTCTCTTAGTTTATTTTAATAAAAAACAAAACAAAACAAATTAATAAAAAACAAAACAAATTAATAAACATTTTTACTTACTTGTGTTTGTGAAGCAACTCGGGCAAATCGATTTTGAGTTTGTCGAGTTGCTTAAGGTATTTAATAGATTTATTTCGTGTCCCATTTTTAATCCAGTGAGTCGACAAACTTGCTCTAAGGTTTATTGAGTTACTTGAGTAAGTTGAAGAATGCAATACACTGAATCAGTATGTTGCATGAATAATATTTGAATAATAGCGATTATATAAAATAATTATATATTATTTTAAAGTGAAATAATATATTATATTTAGTTTTTTCAAAAATTAAAAAACATTGTAGTAAAAATGTGTTATATTATTATAATAATATAATAATTTATTAATAATATTTTACTATAGATTTATTTTTTGTTCCTATAAATTTGTTATAACAGTTTTTAAGTTATAATATGTTATACTAATGAGTAAAAAAATAAAAATAAAAAGAAAATATATTCTCTCACTTCATTTTAATAAAAAACAAAAGAAAACAAATTAATAAACATTTTTACTTACTTTTGTTTGTCGAGTAACTTGGATAACTCGATTTTGAGTTTGTCGAGTTGCTTAAGGTATTTAATAGATTCATTTCGTGTCCTATTTTTACTCGAGTAACTCGAAAAACTTGCTCTTAAGTTTATCGAGTTACTCGAGTAACTTCAAGAATGCAATACAATAAATCAGTACGTTCCATGAATAATATTTGATAAAAGTGAAATAATATATTATATTTAGTGTGTTCCAAAAAAAAAACACATTGTCGTAAAAATGTGTCATGCTTTTTTTTTTTGTTTATTAGACTTATTATAATATTTTTTATAACAAAATTTATAAATAAATATTATATAAATTATTAAATAAATGTATTGGATATTTATTTATAAGTTTTTTCATAAATATGAATATAAATTTTGTTATAAAGAATATTAGAATAAGTCAAATAAATACACATAGTTTTATTTCATTAATCAATTATTAGAATATAGTAAAATAAAATATATATTGTAATCAAGTAATGCAGTGTATTATATATTGTTTTATTTTAGCAATTAATATTATAATAATAATTACAATAGAAAATTAACTAAATAAGAATTAATTTTGATAAAAATGAATATAAATTTTGTTATAAATTAGGCAATCATATGCTATAACTTCATATAAAATATTTTAATAAAATAGCTATTATATAAAATAATTTTACATTATTTTAAATTAAGATATTATATTATATTTGATTTTTTAAAAAATAAAAACATATTGTAGTAACAATGTGTTATAATATTGATTTTTATTTATTACACTTATTCTAATATTCTCTATAACAAAATTTATATTCATATTTAAAAAAAGACTTATAAATACATACATAATACATTTTATAATAAATTATTAAAAAATTTATTTAATATAAATTTATTATAAAAAATTGATTATAATTACTAAGTTATTATAATAATGTAGTAATGAATTAATAATATATTAATACAGAATTAATTTTATTGTGTGTTATATTTATTTTGTATTACATTTTTGCATCGAGTAACTCGACAAACATGGTTTTAGGTTTGTCGAGTTACTCGAGTAATTTCAACAATCTATCTATTGTATTTGTTACTTTATTTTTTTTATTTACATTATGTAATACACTTAATATTTTTGTATTTGTTAATTTTCTCATGTTATTTTTTAACTAACTCGTGGATCTTAAAAGCTATCATATAACATAATTTTATATTATTTTAAATTCAAATAATATGTTATATTTGATATTTTCAAAAATAAAAACATAGTGTACGAAAAATGTGTTATAATATTTATTTTCATTTATTGTACTAATTGTAATATTCTTATACTAAATTTATGTTAAATACTACATTATTATAATAATATAATAATGAATTAATAATATTTTACAACAGATTTCTTATGTTTTCCTATAAATTTGTTATAACAGTTTTTTAGTTATAATATGTTATACCAATGGGTAAAGAAATGAAAATAAAAATAAAATATGTTCTCTTAGTTTATTTTAATAAAAAACAAAACAAAACAAATTAATAAACAACAAAACAAAATAATAAACATTTTTACTTACTTTTGTTTGTCAAGTAACTCGCGTAAATCGATTTTGAGTTTGTCGAGTTGCTGAAGGTATTGAATAGATTTATTTCGTGGCCCATTTTTAGTCGAGTAACTCGACAAACGTGCTTTTAGGTTTGTCGAGTTACTCGAGTAATTGCAACAATACATCTTTTGTATTTGTTGCTTTAGTTTTTTTTATTTACATTATGTAATATACTTAAAATTTTTTTATTTTTTAATGTTGTTATGTTATTTTTTAACCAACTCGTGAATCTTAAAAGCTATCATCTAGAATAATTTTATATTATTTCAAATTGAGATGATATGTTATATTTGATTTTTTAAAAAATAAAAACATAGTGAAGTAAAAATGTACTATAATATTTATTTTTATTTATTAGACTTATTGTAATATTCTTTATAGCAAAATTTGTATTCATATTTTTGAAAAAACTTATAAATATATATGCAGTACATTTTAAAATAATTTATAAAACATTTATTTCATATAAAATTGTTATAATAAATTGATTATAATTACTAAATTATTATAATAATGTAGTAATTAATTAATAATATATTGATACAAAAAATCTTTTTATTATACTATAAATTCATTATAGTTATTTTTGTATAATATCTTATAGTACTTGCTAAAATAAAGAAATTATTAATATATTGTATTAATGTACTATGATATGTATTAAATTTATATTATATATATTCTTTTTGACTGTATTGTAATAAATGATAGGTTAAATAACATTTTTTATATAATTTATGTATGAAGTTACTCGACATATCCTAATTTGAGCCTCACAAGGTTCTTCGAAAATAATACCAGAAATAAGAATGAAGAATTAAGCCAAGTTAGTAAATAATTTAAATAATAAAGTGCCACAAGATAATAAGAATGTTAAATTTCATTCGTTGATGCAGTAACTTAATAAACTCGATTTTCAGTTTATCGAGTTGCTTCAATTATTGAATAGATTGATTTTATGTGTCAATTTTAATCGAGTAACTCGATGAAATGATTTTTGGTTTGTCGAGTTACTCGAGTACCTTCAACAATGCATATCTGTAATTTTTTTGTGTACTTTTTGTAGTTAAAATATGTACTCCACTTAAATTGTTTTATCTTTAATTTTTTTCATGTTATGTTTTAACCAACTCGTGAATCTTAAAATTGGATATGTGAGGTTTATACATAAACTAATCATAATTAAATTAATTATTATAACAAATTTTTACTATAATTTATTTTCATAATTCAGAATGATATCTATTTAATGTGAAATTCTTATAATAAATTTATTTTAAAAACTACATGAATGTAATAATATAATAATTGTTTAATAATATATCACTACCAAATTTCTTTTATTTTCGTATAAATTTATTATAACAATTTTAAGTTATAATATGTTGTACTAATTAGTAAAAACAAATAAAATGAAATAAAATATATTCTATTACTTGATAATGATGTATATTAAATTTATATGATATATATCCGATTCTTCTATATTCTAATAAGAGAAATTTTATATTAATACAAAATTTGTTTTCATTGATTCATCGAATAAGTCAACGAACTCGAATTTCAGTTTATCGAGTTGGTTTAGCTATTGGATAGATTGTTTATGTTTGAGATTTTTAATCGAGTAACTCGACAAACATGATTTTAGGTTTGTCGAGTTACTCGAGTAACTCCAATAATGCATATATTTAATTTTTTTGTGTATGCTCCATTTATCAAGTAAAATAATTATATATTATTTTAAATTTAACATTTTCATTATCCTTTGTTGGTTTATTGTATAAATTATTAGTACACTTAAATAATTCTTCATTGTTATTTGCAGTACTATTCTTGAAGAAGACTGTGGGGCTCAAATTTGGATTTATGGAGTAATTTCATAAATAAAGTATATAACAAATTTTATTTAGCCTATCATTTATTAGAATAGAGTGAAAAAGAATATATACAATATAAATTTAATATATATGATAATGCATTAATACAATATGCTAATATTTTTTGTTATTTTAGCAACTACTATAACATATTAAAAAAAAATTAATTATAATTATTTTATAGTATAATAAAATTATTTTTGTATTAATATATTATTAATTAATTACTGCATTATTGTAATAATTTAGTAATTATAATGAATTTACTATAATATTTTTATACGAAATAAATGTTTTTATAAATTATTATAAAATGTACTATATATTTATTTATAAGTTTTTTCACAAATATGAATATAAATTTTGTTAAAAAGAATATTACAATAAGTCTAATAAAATATATATCATATAAATTTAATACATATCATAATCAAGTAATAGAATATATTTGATTTGATTTTATTTTATTTTACCAATTAGTATAACATATTATAAGTAAAGATTGTTATAATAAATTTCTACAAGGAAAAAAAAAGGCAATTCTGTAGTTATGTATTATTAATCAATTCTTATATAAATTCGTGCATTCAAATATAGTAAAATAAGATATATATTATATAAATTTAATATATATCCTAATCAATTAATACAATATAATATGTTTTATTTTAGTTTTACAATTATTGTAACATATTATAAAAAAAACAACTATTTTATTTTATCCTAATACTTACTATAATACATTATAAAAAAATATTATTGTAATAAATTTAGAGCATAATAAAATTATTCGTGTAGTAATACACTATTTGTTTACAAATATTTATAAGTATTAATAGAATATGTTACATTTTCTTTTATAATGATTAATATATTTTGTAATTCGACAAATCCAAAATTGAGATTCATGAGTTGGTTAAAAAATAATGTGACAAAATTAAAAAATACAAAAATATTAAGTGTATTACATAATATAAATTAAAAAAAGTAAAGTAACAAATACAAAAGATTTAATATTGTAATGACGCGAGTAACACGAGAAATGTACAATTATTTTAAATCAAGTTACTCGATTTATTGAACACACATGTTTCATTATCTTCGTTTTTATTTATTTAAATTATTTAATATACTAACTATTTTGTTTAATTTTTATGTTGTAATGTTGTTATTGAAGGATGTCGTCAATATAAAATTTGACTTTTATAATTTAGTTGATAAATGGAGCATAAACAAAAAAATCCAGAATATGGATTGTTGGAGTTACTCGAGTAGCTCGACAGAGCAAAAAACATGTTTGTCGAGTTACTCGATTAAAAATGTCAGCCGAAATCAATCTATTCAATAGCTGAAGCAACTCGATAAACTGAAAATCGATTTGGTTGAGTTACTCGATCAATGAATCAAATTTAACATTTTATTATCTCTTGCTACTTTATTATTTAAATTATTTAATACATCTAAATAATTCTTCATTGTTATTTTGTGGTATACTTTTTGGAGAATCCCGTGAGGCTGAAGTAATTTGGCAGAATGAAAATCAATTTCCTTGAGTTACTGGACAAGCCAATGAAATTTAAAATTTTCATTATTTTCTTTTCTTTTTTTATTTATATAATGTAATACACAATAAAATTAATTTTGTATTAATATATTATTAATGAATTACTAAATTTTTATAATAATTTAGTAAGTATAATTAATTTTTTATAACAAATTTATATGAAATAATATTTTCGATTTTCAGTTTATCGAGTTGCTTTACCTATTGAATAGATTCATTTCGTGTGATATTTGAATTCGAGTAACTCGACAAACAAGATTTTGGCCTTGTCGAGTTACTCGAGTCATTTCAATAATGCATAATTTTGATTTTGTTTTTTCCTTTTTTTATTTAAAATATGTAGGCCACTTAAATTTCTTTATGTTTTAGTTGTTTAATGTTATTTTTTAACGAAGTCGTGAACCTCAAAATTGGATTGATGAAGTTCCTACATAAAATCATTATAATAAAATTCATTATTTTAATAAATTTTACTAAAATTTATTTTCATAATTCAAAATGAAATCTAGTTAATATGAAATTCTTATACTAAATTTATGTTAAATATTACATTATTATAATAATATAAGAATTAATTAATAATATTTTACAACAGATTTCTTTTGTTTTCCTATAAATTTGTTATAACAGTTTTTTAGTTATAATATGTTATACTAATGGGTAACGAAATGAAAATAAAAAAAAAAAAATATTCTCTTAGTTTATTTTAATAAAAAACAAAACAAAACAAATTAATAAAAAACAAAACAAATTAATAAACATTTTTACTTACTTGTGTTTGTGAAGCAACTCGGGCAAATCGATTTTGAGTTTGTCGAGTTGCTTAAGGTATTTAATAGATTTATTTCGTGTCCCATTTTTAATCCAGTGAGTCGACAAACTTGCTCTAAGGTTTATTGAGTTACTTGAGTAAGTTGAAGAATGCAATACACTGAATCAGTATGTTGCATGAATAATATTTGAATAATAGCGATTATATAAAATAATTATATATTATTTTAAAGTGAAATAATATATTATATTTAGTTTTTTCAAAAATTAAAAAACATTGTAGTAAAAATGTGTTATATTATTATAATAATATAATAATTTATTAATAATATTTTACTATAGATTTATTTTTTGTTCCTATAAATTTGTTATAACAGTTTTTAAGTTATAATATGTTATACTAATGAGTAAAAAAATAAAAATAAAAAGAAAATATATTCTCTCACTTCATTTTAATAAAAAACAAAAGAAAACAAATTAATAAACATTTTTACTTACTTTTGTTTGTCGAGTAACTTGGATAACTCGATTTTGAGTTTGTCGAGTTGCTTAAGGTATTTAATAGATTCATTTCGTGTCCTATTTTTACTCGAGTAACTCGAAAAACTTGCTCTTAAGTTTATCGAGTTACTCGAGTAACTTCAAGAATGCAATACAATAAATCAGTACGTTCCATGAATAATATTTGATAAAAGTGAAATAATATATTATATTTAGTGTGTTCCAAAAAAAAAACACATTGTCGTAAAAATGTGTCATGCTTTTTTTTTTTTTGTTTATTAGACTTATTATAATATTTTTTATAACAAAATTTATAAATAAATATTATATAAATTATTAAATAAATGTATTGGATATTTATTTATAAGTTTTTTCATAAATATGAATATAAATTTTGTTATAAAGAATATTAGAATAAGTCAAATAAATACACATAGTTTTATTTCATTAATCAATTATTAGAATATAGTAAAATAAAATATATATTGTAATCAAGTAATGCAGTGTATTATATATTGTTTTATTTTAGCAATTAATATTATAATAATAATTACAATAGAAAATTAACTAAATAAGAATTAATTTTGATAAAAATGAATATAAATTTTGTTATAAATTAGGCAATCATATGCTATAACTTCATATAAAATATTTTAATAAAATAGCTATTATATAAAATAATTTTACATTATTTTAAATTAAGATATTATATTATATTTGATTTTTTAAAAAATAAAAACATATTGTAGTAACAATGTGTTATAATATTGATTTTTATTTATTACACTTATTCTAATATTCTCTATAACAAAATTTATATTCATATTTAAAAAAAGACTTATAAATACATACATAATACATTTTATAATAAATTATTAAAAAATTTATTTAATATAAATTTATTATAAAAAATTGATTATAATTACTAAGTTATTATAATAATGTAGTAATGAATTAATAATATATTAATACAGAATTAATTTTATTGTGTGTTATATTTATTTTGTATTACATTTTTGCATCGAGTAACTCGACAAACATGGTTTTAGGTTTGTCGAGTTACTCGAGTAATTTCAACAATCTATCTATTGTATTTGTTACTTTATTTTTTTTATTTACATTATGTAATACACTTAATATTTTTGTATTTGTTAATTTTCTCATGTTATTTTTTAACTAACTCGTGGATCTTAAAAGCTATCATATAACATAATTTTATATTATTTTAAATTCAGATAATATGTTATATTTGATATTTTCAAAAATAAAAACATAGTGTACGAAAAATGTGTTATAATATTTATTTTCATTTATTGTACTAATTGTAATATTCTTATACTAAATTTATGTTAAATACTACATTATTATAATAATATAATAATGAATTAATAATATTTTACAACAGATTTCTTATGTTTTCCTATAAATTTGTTATAACAGTTTTTTAGTTATAATATGTTATACCAATGGGTAAAGAAATGAAAATAAAAATAAAATATGTTCTCTTAGTTTATTTTAATAAAAAACAAAACAAAACAAATTAATAAACAACAAAACAAAATAATAAACATTTTTACTTACTTTTGTTTGTCAAGTAACTCGCGTAAATCGATTTTGAGTTTGTCGAGTTGCTGAAGGTATTGAATAGATTTATTTCGTGGCCCATTTTTAGTCGAGTAACTCGACAAACGTGCTTTTAGGTTTGTCGAGTTACTCGAGTAATTGCAACAATACATCTTTTGTATTTGTTGCTTTAGTTTTTTTTATTTACATTATGTAATATACTTAAAATTTTTTTATTTTTTAATGTTGTTATGTTATTTTTTAACCAACTCGTGAATCTTAAAAGCTATCATCTAGAATAATTTTATATTATTTCAAATTGAGATGATATGTTATATTTGATTTTTTAAAAAATAAAAACATAGTGAAGTAAAAATGTACTATAATATTTATTTTTATTTATTAGACTTATTGTAATATTCTTTATAGCAAAATTTGTATTCATATTTTTGAAAAAACTTATAAATATATATGCAGTACATTTTAAAATAATTTATAAAACATTTATTTCATATAAAATTGTTATAATAAATTGATTATAATTACTAAATTATTATAATAATGTAGTAATTAATTAATAATATATTGATACAAAAAATCTTTTTATTATACTATAAATTCATTATAGTTATTTTTGTATAATATCTTATAGTACTTGCTAAAATAAAGAAATTATTAATATATTGTATTAATGTACTATGATATGTATTAAATTTATATTATATATATTCTTTTTGACTGTATTGTAATAAATGATAGGTTAAATAACATTTTTTATATAATTTATGTATGAAGTTACTCGACATATCCTAATTTGAGCCTCACAAGGTTCTTCGAAAATAATACCAGAAATAAGAATGAAGAATTAAGCCAAGTTAGTAAATAATTTAAATAATAAAGTGCCACAAGATAATAAGAATGTTAAATTTCATTCGTTGATGCAGTAACTTAATAAACTCGATTTTCAGTTTATCGAGTTGCTTCAATTATTGAATAGATTGATTTTATGTGTCAATTTTAATCGAGTAACTCGATGAAATGATTTTTGGTTTGTCGAGTTACTCGAGTACCTTCAACAATGCATATCTGTAATTTTTTTGTGTACTTTTTGTAGTTAAAATATGTACTCCACTTAAATTGTTTTATCTTTAATTTTTTTCATGTTATGTTTTAACCAACTCGTGAATCTTAAAATTGGATATGTGAGGTTTATACATAAACTAATCATAATTAAATTAATTATTATAACAAATTTTTACTATAATTTATTTTCATAATTCAGAATGATATCTATTTAATGTGAAATTCTTATAATAAATTTATTTTAAAAACTACATGAATGTAATAATATAATAATTGTTTAATAATATATCACTACCAAATTTCTTTTATTTTCGTATAAATTTATTATAACAATTTTAAGTTATAATATGTTGTACTAATTAGTAAAAACAAATAAAATGAAATAAAATATATTCTATTACTTGATAATGATGTATATTAAATTTATATGATATATATCCGATTCTTCTATATTCTAATAAGAGAAATTTTATATTAATACAAAATTTGTTTTCATTGATTCATCGAATAAGTCAACGAACTCGAATTTCAGTTTATCGAGTTGGTTTAGCTATTGGATAGATTGTTTATGTTTGAGATTTTTAATCGAGTAACTCGACAAACATGATTTTAGGTTTGTCGAGTTACTCGAGTAACTCCAATAATGCATATATTTAATTTTTTTGTGTATGCTCCATTTATCAAGTAAAATAATTATATATTATTTTAAATTTAACATTTTCATTATCCTTTGTTGGTTTATTGTATAAATTATTAGTACACTTAAATAATTCTTCATTGTTATTTGCAGTACTATTCTTGAAGAAGACTGTGGGGCTCAAATTTGGATTTATGGAGTAATTTCATAAATAAAGTATATAACAAATTTTATTTAGCCTATCATTTATTAGAATAGAGTGAAAAAGAATATATACAATATAAATTTAATATATATGATAATGCATTAATACAATATGCTAATATTTTTTGTTATTTTAGCAACTACTATAACATATTAAAAAAAAATTAATTATAATTATTTTATAGTATAATAAAATTATTTTTGTATTAATATATTATTAATTAATTACTGCATTATTGTAATAATTTAGTAATTATAATGAATTTACTATAATATTTTTATACGAAATAAATGTTTTTATAAATTATTATAAAATGTACTATATATTTATTTATAAGTTTTTTCACAAATATGAATATAAATTTTGTTAAAAAGAATATTACAATAAGTCTAATAAAATATATATCATATAAATTTAATACATATCATAATCAAGTAATAGAATATATTTGATTTGATTTTATTTTATTTTACCAATTAGTATAACATATTATAAGTAAAGATTGTTATAATAAATTTCTACAAGGAAAAAAAAAGGCAATTCTGTAGTTATGTATTATTAATCAATTCTTATATAAATTCGTGCATTCAAATATAGTAAAATAAGATATATATTATATAAATTTAATATATATCCTAATCAATTAATACAATATAATATGTTTTATTTTAGTTTTACAATTATTGTAACATATTATAAAAAAAACAACTATTTTATTTTATCCTAATACTTACTATAATACATTATAAAAAAATATTATTGTAATAAATTTAGAGCATAATAAAATTATTCGTGTAGTAATACACTATTTGTTTACAAATATTTATAAGTATTAATAGAATATGTTACATTTTCTTTTATAATGATTAATATATTTTGTAATTCGACAAATCCAAAATTGAGATTCATGAGTTGGTTAAAAAATAATGTGACAAAATTAAAAAATACAAAAATATTAAGTGTATTACATAATATAAATTAAAAAAAGTAAAGTAACAAATACAAAAGATTTAATATTGTAATGACGCGAGTAACACGAGAAATGTACAATTATTTTAAATCAAGTTACTCGATTTATTGAACACACATGTTTCATTATCTTCGTTTTTATTTATTTAAATTATTTAATATACTAACTATTTTGTTTAATTTTTATGTTGTAATGTTGTTATTGAAGGATGTCGTCAATATAAAATTTGACTTTTATAATTTAGTTGATAAATGGAGCATAAACAAAAAAATCCAGAATATGGATTGTTGGAGTTACTCGAGTAGCTCGACAGAGCAAAAAACATGTTTGTCGAGTTACTCGATTAAAAATGTCAGCCGAAATCAATCTATTCAATAGCTGAAGCAACTCGATAAACTGAAAATCGATTTGGTTGAGTTACTCGATCAATGAATCAAATTTAACATTTTATTATCTCTTGCTACTTTATTATTTAAATTATTTAATACATCTAAATAATTCTTCATTGTTATTTTGTGGTATACTTTTTGGAGAATCCTGTGAGGCTGAAGTAATTTGGCAGAATGAAAATCAATTTCCTTGAGTTACTGGACAAGCCAATGAAATTTAAAATTTTCATTATTTTCTTTTCTTTTTTTATTTATATAATGTAATACACAATAAAATTAATTTTGTATTAATATATTATTAATGAATTACTAAATTTTTATAATAATTTAGTAAGTATAATTAATTTTTTATAACAAATTTATATGAAATAATATTTTCGATTTTCAGTTTATCGAGTTGCTTTACCTATTGAATAGATTCATTTCGTGTGATATTTGAATTCGAGTAACTCGACAAACAAGATTTTGGCCTTGTCGAGTTACTCGAGTCATTTCAATAATGCATAATTTTGATTTTGTTTTTTCCTTTTTTTATTTAAAATATGTAGGCCACTTAAATTTCTTTATGTTTTAGTTGTTTAATGTTATTTTTTAACGAAGTCGTGAACCTCAAAATTGGATTGATGAAGTTCCTACATAAAATCATTATAATAAAATTCATTATTTTAATAAATTTTACTAAAATTTATTTTCATAATTCAAAATGAAATCTAGTTAATATGAAATTCTTATACTAAATTTATGTTAAATATTACATTATTATAATAATATAAGAATTAATTAATAATATTTTACAACAGATTTCTTTTGTTTTCCTATAAATTTGTTATAACAGTTTTTTAGTTATAATATGTTATACTAATGGGTAACGAAATGAAAATAAAAAAAAAAAAAATATTCTCTTAGTTTATTTTAATAAAAAACAAAACAAATTAATAAACATTTTTACTTACTTGTGTTTGTGAAGCAACTCGGGCAAATCGATTTTGAGTTTGTCGAGTTGCTTAAGGTATTTAATAGATTTATTTCGTGTCCCATTTTTAATCCAGTAAGTCGACAAACTTGCTCTAAGGTTTATCGAGTTACTTGAGTAAGTTGAAGAATGCAATACACTGAATCAGTATGTTGCATGAATAATATTTGATATGTTACAAGTTCATATAATATATTATAATAAAATAGCGATTATATAAAATAATTATATATTATTTTAAAGTGAAATAATATATTATATTTAGTTTTTTCAAAAATTAAAAAACATTGTAGTAAAAATGTGTTATATTATTATAATAATATAATAATTTATTAATAATATTTTACTATAGATTTATTTTTTGTTCCTATAAATTTGTTATAACAGTTTTTAAGTTATAATATGTTATACTAATGAGTAAAAAAATAAAAATAAAAAGAAAATATATTCTCTCACTTCATTTTAATAAAAAACAAAATAAAACAAATTAATAAACATTTTTACTTACTTTTGTTTGTCGAGTAACTTGGATAACTCGATTTTGAGTTTGTCGAGTTGCTGAAGGTATTTAATAGATTTATTTCGTGTCCCATTTTTAGTCGGGTAACTCGACAAACGTGCTTTTAGGTTTGTCGAGTTACTCGAGTAATTGCAACAATACATCTTTTGTATTTGTTGCTTTAGTTTTTTTTATTTACATTATGTAATATACTTAAAATTTTTTTATTTTTTAATGTTGTCATGTTATTTTTTAACCAACTCGTGAATCTTAAAAGCTATCATCTAGAATAATTTTATATTATTTCAAATTGAGATGATATGTTATATTTGATTTTTAAAAAAATAAAAACATAGTGAAGTAAAAATGTACTATAATATTTATTTTTATTTATTAGACTTATTGTAATATTCTTTATAGCAAAATTTGTATTCATATTTTTGAAAAAACTTATAAATATATATGCAGTACATTTTAAAATAATTTATAAAACATTAATTTCATATAAAATTGTTATAATAAATTGATTATAATTACTAAATGATTATAATAATGTAGTAATTAATTAATAATATATTGATACAAAAAATCTTTTTATTATACTATAAATTCATTATAGTTATTTTTGTATAATATCTTATAGTACTTGCTAAAATAAAGAAAGTATTAATATATTGTATTAATGTACTATGATATGTATTAAATTTATATTATATATATTCTTTTTGACTGTATTGTAATAAATGATAGGTTAAATAACATTTTTTATATAATTTATGTATGAAGTTACTCGACATATCCTAATTTGAGCCTCACAAGGTTCTTCGAAAATAATACCAGAAATAAGAATGAAGAATTAAGCCAAGTTAGTAAATAATTTAAATAATAAAGTGCCACAAGATAATAAGAATGTTAAATTTCATTCGTTGATGCAGTAACTTAATAAACTCGATTTTCAGTTTATCGAGTTGCTTCAATTATTGAATAGATTGATTTTATGTGTCAATTTTAATCGAGTAACTCGATAAAATGATTTTTGGTTTGTCGAGTTACTCGAGTACCTTCAACAATGCATATCTGTAATTTTTTTGTGTACTTTTTGTAGTTAAAATATGTACTCCACTTAAATTGTTTTATTTTTAATTTTTTTCATGTTATGTTTTAATCAACTCGTGAATCTTAAAATTGGATATGTGAGGTTTATACATAAACTAATCATAATTAAATTAATTATTATAACAAATTTTGACTATAATTTATTTTCATAATTCAGAATGAAATCTATTTAATGTGAAATTCTTATAATAAATTTATTTTAAAAACTACATGAATGTAATAATATAATAATTGTTTAATAATATATTACTACCAATTTTCTTTTATTTTCGTATAAATTTATTATAACAATTTTAAGTTATAATATGTTGTACTAATTAGTAAAAACAAATAAAATGAAATAAAATATATTCTATTACTTGATAATGATGTATATTAAATTTATATGATATATATCCGATTCTTCTATATTCTAATAAGAGAAATTTTATATTAATACAAAATTTTTTTTCATTGATTCATCGAATAAGTCAATGAACTCGAATTTCAGTTTATCGAGTTGGTTTAGCTATTGGATAGATTGTTTATGCTTGAGATTTTTAATCGAGTAACTCGACAAACATGATTTTAGGTTTGTCGAGGTACACTAGTAACTCCAATAATGCATATATTTAATGTTTTTGTGTATGCTCCATTTATCAAGTAAAATAATTATATATTATTTTAAATTTAACATTTTCACTATCATTTGTTGGTTTATTGTATAAATTATTTAGTACACTTAAATAATTCTTCATTCTTATTTGCAGTAATATTTTTCAAGAAGACCGTGGGACTCAAATTTGGATTTATCGAGTAATTTCATAAATAAAGTATATAACAAATTTTATTTAGCCTATCATTTATTAGAATAGAGTCAAAAAGAATATATATAATATAAATTTAATATATATCATAATGTATTAATACAATATGCTAATATTTGTTTTTATTTTAGCAACTACTATAACATATTAAAAAAAAATTAAGTATAATAATTTTATAGTATAATAAAATTATTTTTGTAGTAATATATTATTAATTAATTATTGCATTATTGTAATAATTTAGTAATTATAATCAATTTACTATAATATTTTTATACGAAATAAATGTTTTTATAAATTATTATAAAATGTACTATATATTTATTTATAAGTTTTTTCACAAATATGAATATAAATTTTGTTAAAAAGAATATTACAATAAGTCTAATAAACAAAAATAAATATTGTAACACATTTTTACTGCACTGTGTTTTTATTTTCGAAATAATAAAATATAATATACCGTCTGAACTTAAAATAATATATAATTATTTTAGATGATAGCTATTTTATTATAATAGATGATATAAAGTTATAGGATATAAACTATTATTCATGGAACGTAAATTATTATTCACTGTATTCTATTGTTCAAGTTAGTCGAGTAACTCGATAAACTCAAAATCAAGTTTGTCGAGTTGCTCGATTAAAAATATAAAAAGAAATGAATCTATTCAATACCTTAAGTAGCTCGATAAAGTGAAAATCGAGTTACTCGAGTTACTTGGCAATCAAATGCAAGCAAAAATTTTGATTATTTTGTTCCGTTCTTTATTTAAATAATGTAATACATTGAAAATTGTTTTTTTTTATTTAGTGGTGTTATTTTTGTACAAACTCGCAAGCGAGAAACTTGGATTTGTCTAGTAATTTAATAAATGAAGTATATACAAAATTTAATATAATGTTTCATTTATTATAATATAGTAAAATAAAATATATATCATATAAATTTAATATATATCATAATCAAGTAATAGAATAGATTTAATTTTATTTTATTTTATTTTACCAATTAGTATAACATATTATAACTAAAGATTGTTATAATAAATTTCTAGAAGGAAAAAAAAAGCAATTCTGTAGTTATGTATTATTAATCAATTCTTATATAAATTCGTGCATTGAAATATAGTAAAATAAGATATATATTATATAAATTTAATATATATCCTAATGAACTAATACAATATAATATGTTTTATTTTAGCTTCACAATTATTGTAACATATTATAAAAAAAATGTTATGATCACAAATATAAAACATGATAAAATTGAATGTGTAATAATATATTAAGAATCAACTACTATATTATTATAATCATTTACTAATTGGAATACAATTTATTATAATAAATTGGTAGGAGATAAAATTTATTACAAATTATTATAAAATTTATTACATATTTATCTAAAATTTTTGGTAGTAAATATTAATATGAATTTTGACTTAAATGATATAATAATTAATAATTATAAAAGAAAAATGATTTTCATAATAGAATTTTATATAATTACTGAAATATTTAAAAATAATTATTACAACACAATTTTATTAGACTGCGTTTTATATTTCATAAAATAAGATATAATATATTATGATAATTTTAAATAATATATGAAACTTTTATATAATAACTTTCTTATCATAAATTTAATATATATCATAATCAATTAATGCAGTATATTATATTCAATATTATTATATTTTAGCAATTAATATAACACATTGTAATGAAATTAATTGTGTGTCAATAAACTACTTGTCTACAAATATTTAATTTTTCAAATTATTGAATATAATTTTCTATGGTTATTATTATAAGTATTAATACAATATGGTATGATTTGTTTTATAAAGATTAATTTATTTTGTAAGTTGACAAGCCGAAGATTGAAATTCACGAGTTGGTTAAAAAATAACATGACAAAATAAAAAAATAAAAAAATATTAAGTGTATTACGTAATGTAAATAAAAAAAGTAAACTAACATGTGCAGAAGATGTATTCTTGAAATTACTTGGGTAACTTGACAAACCCAAAAGCAAGTTTGTTGAGTTACTTGATGCAGAAATGTGATACAAAATAAATCTATTCTACAGCTCAAGTAAGTTGGCAGAATGAGAACTGAGTTTCTAGACAAATAATTCAAAGCTAAAATGTTCATTATTTCCTTTTCCTTTTTTATTTATGTCATGTAGTACATACTAAAATGAATTTGTATTAATATATTAATAATTAATTACTATTTTATTATAATAATTCAGTAATTATAATCAATTTATTATAACAAATTTATATGGAATTAATGCATTGATATTTTATTATAAAATGCACTACATATTTATCTATAAGTTTTTTCATAAATACAAATATAAATTTTGTTATAAAGAATATTAGAATATGTGTAACAAATAAAAGTAAATATTGTAACACATTTTTATTATAATATGTTTTTATTTTTGAAATAATCAAATATAATATATTATCTTAATTAAAAATAATATATAATTATTTTGTATGATAACTATTAGTATACGAAATATTATTGATAGAACGTAACTCATTATTCATTATATCGTGTAAGTTGACAAGCTGAAAATCGAGTTCCTGAAGTTACTTGACAAAATAATTAAATAGACATGTTTTAATAAATGATAGATTGAGAATATTTATTGACTTGCCTAATTTATTAGATAATTTGACAAATTGAAAATTTGGGTATATGCGTTCCTTAAAGGATACAATGATAGATTACAAATAAATAATAAATAGTTTAATGTAAATGTTGAATAAAAAATATAATATTATTTTTTGGAAAATATATAAATAATTATTTACTCGAGCAACTAAAAAAACTCAAATCTTAGTTTGTCAAGCTGCTTGACCAATAAAACGGTAGAAAGTCATAAATGGAATTATTCAGTTTATTGAGTTACTTTATAACGTAAGTAGATGAGTAATTTTATATTAGTACTTTTTTATATTGTATGATTCAATATAATATGTTAGAATAAGAGAACTATCATATAGAATAGTTATATATTATTTTAAATTTTTATGGTATATTATATCTCATTTTATGAAATATTAACACACAGTAAAATAACAATGTGTTCTAAAATTAATTTTATTTATTAGAATGATTATATCGAATGATGTTATGAAAATCGTTATTTATTTATAATTAGTAATTATAATATTATCTATAACAAAATTGATATTAATATTTACAAAAAACATTTATAAATAGATATGTACTAAATTTTATAATAATTTAGAATAAAATTTATTTAATATCAATTTGTTATAATAAACTGATTATATTCATAAAATTATTAGAATCATTTAAGAGTGCAATACAAATTGCAGACTATGGAAAAAAAGGTGTATTTATTTAAAAGTTATATTCTAAGAATTTAACATAATTCTTTAATATATTCTGAATATTTATAATTTTTAGTGCCTATGTTTATTATTCTGTATGGATATACTTGTTATTATAAGAAGAATATATGATATCTTTATTTAGAGCAAAAAGAAAATATTTTCTATGCTGTTCATTATTATTAATAAGTATATGTATTCAATAATATAAAGGTAGTAGTAAAAATAAAACTATATAAAAATATAAAAGATATAGATCTATTAAATATAATTTATATAATTGCATTGCATTTTAAAAGGCTTATATGTACATAGCAGTAAACGCTTAAAGTATTACAAAAAAAACCCTAGTATCCATTCAAAACAAATGGAAAAAAGTGGCAATGCATAAAAGCGTATTATTAGTTTTTAAAGTGTGTCTTTGTCTTTCGAAGCTCGTGTATATCTCTCTGTCCTTGACGCAGACAATTTTTCTGGATTGACTTCATTCTCAGATGAGACTGGATGTTCTTCAAGTTTTCTCTTCTTCGATTTAGACATAGGCGAAGAAGGGAAACTAAGCTGTTTCACTGCACTTGGGAATGTTTGCCCTTGAAGAGGCATTTGTATGTCAGTGGTATATGCTATATCTTTCCCTTTGTTAATCCTTGATCTTGTACTCGTAGATGTGGGTGAAGTCGAAGGAGGTGATTCATTGAAGAAGATAATGTCATACTTGTATTCATCGTCAAAGGCATTTTTCTTCATTCCTTTAATATAAAAGAAATGTTCTTCCTCCAATGTGATTCTAATCTTTTCCAACACTTGTGATCCACTATCCATTAACTGTTTGCCTGTGCATTGTAAGAATTTTTCTGCTGGATTCCCAATCATAGTTCCTGAGAATGAGCCTGTGGAGTCCTCAAGTTCGACATATACACGTGCCCTAATATATCAAATATATTAAAAGTGTTACATGTGTGAATAATTATTAATAACAAATCATTTGTAAAAAATATAATACCTTGGTATTGCAACTGCATGAGAAAATTTGCAGAAGACACATTCATATGTTTCATTGAAATCAGAACTTGATATTTTGTTGCAAGTATTGCAAGACATATACCAAAAGGCTTGCTTAAATATTCTCACGTATGCACGTGCATAAACCCAGAAATACCCCTGTCCTGTCAACTATTTTTCAAGACAAATTGTATAAATATTATAGAATAATGAAATGCATTTGTGTACATACTATTTTGATTAAAATTAGCCTTACTCCAGATAACAAATTTGGAATTTGTTGAATCTCTGTGATATTGTTCATGTCTGGGGTTGAAATATTCTTTGTTGCTGAGGATGGATATATTTTTGTCAAGATCATCTCATCTAACTTGTCAGAATTTGTTTTGACCCTTGCATAATGTGCAAAAATATTAGCAATTTATAGACATGTATATAGTATGGATATATATGAGATAAAGTTTGAATAAAAAATAATGAACAAATAAATTTTTACCAAGATGTGAGCTCAACCACTTGTTCTAAATGGGCATTGAAAGAGAAGATGCTGTTGGCCTTGGTTGAAATGGAAAGCCCTGTGCATGAAATAAATATATAAATATATTTGTTTTAAAAACTAAGATTGCTTATAAATATTGTAATATCCCATGGATGAATCACAAAATTATTCAAAAAACATTACCACTAAAAGATGTTACTTTTAGATGGTTTCCAATGATGACTTGTTTCTGGCTTAAATTATCAGCAATGTAACGGCATTCTTTCTCAACAAAATTATCCCACATCGTTAGCAACACAGTGTTAAAGCTAGCATAGAAACACAGAAAATATATGAGAAAGTGGTATATGAATTTTGTTAATAATATTGAAATTATTGGAATATATATTTATAAGTGAAAATAATATAGTTATATTTATATAAACCTTGTGTCGATAAGAACTATATCTTGAATACATGTTTGTGTTTCAAACCTAGTTTGAACCAGCCTTTTAGGTTTCACATCAATTGCAACTCCAATAATACCTAAAGAATAAAAATAATGAATTAGGACAAATCAAATGTGTTATGAACATAATAGATTACATGAACATCTACATGCATAAATATAATAATTTAGATACAAAAAAAGGGGTAAATTCTTTTTTAATAAAATAGGAACCAATACTTATATCAGAATTTGAGTCCATGTAAGGTTCCAATTTGTTGAAAGGAACAAAATTGTATGTAGAAGCTATCAAAACACTATGATCTTCATTGACTTCCTCAACTTTTGTTCGACCAGATATCGTCCACTGTATGTTGCCCATAGAAGCTTGATACTCAGGCTTTGTAAATTTCACATTTGCATTTGAGACAAGATATGTTTTGCCGAGTAATAACTTGTCTTCATATGCTGAGATGTTTGCATCATAGATAGTTGCATGGACTTTATTTTTCTGTATAACATGATGCATTCGAATCAGATATTTTGTAAAAGCATGTACATAATTTTCGCTACATATTAATTTTGAATGTGAACAAAGGGAATTGAAAGTTATAACATATTAGAGGAAAATGAAAACTTGTAAATATTTTATGGGGCTAAAATAGAAATAATTAATAAACATAAATAATAGATTCAAATAATATACCTGAGGATCCATAAATACCATATTTTGGTATTTTGTCGGGCTTCGTTGAGCTGTTCGAGGAAATGATTTTTCCACCACAATAATTTTTGAAGTCCAATTTGTATCATTTGGAGCAATATTTGGTATCAATTTGTACTGTTTTTCCATTGTTTGACCCTGCACAAAATGTGAAATATAAATCAAAGAGTATAAATATGTTATCAAAATTAAATAATATTTAGACTAATAATAAATTGTAGGAGTATGTGTGTAAATATAGTACGGACTTGCAGTTGAAAGCTTAAAGAGGAATATAAGGATATTGAGAATTAAAGACTTGACAATAGATATGAAGATAGAATGTTTGTTGTGTTTGATTTGTAATCAGAACTATTGTATATATATAGATTTAGAGAAAACATCTATACCTCGTCACGGGGTCCACAAAGTTTACTCATTTGGCTGCATGTTATTCATGCACCCAAACAATAAAAAAAAATTTATTTTACTTTATGGCCCTACTCTAGACGCAAAAAACAAACCCCCTCACTTAATTAAAAAGTCTAAATTTGCATTCTTCCCCTTAATTGCAAATAAATAAACCCACACATACATAAAAAGTTTTAAATAAATTTATGTTCCCTGGGTGTCCTTTTTTAGTTAATAATAGAATGAATGTTAACTATATTATTTATTGCATGCTAAAAATAATATATGCTCTAATGAAAATTAGTATATATTACTATTTATAAACAAATATGATGAATATAATAATAAAAAATATATTTTTAATTTAATAAATTTCATCATATGAATATTATGGATATAAATATAGTTATAAATAAATAGATTAAAGTATAGATAAGTTCAAGAGGGAGGTTTAAAATATAAATAAATAAGAGAATGAGGGATAAATAAGTTGAAGAATAAGATTGAAGGTATAAATTAATTAGGATATGGGAGATAAATAAGTTAAGAATGGAGGTTTAAAATATAAATAAATGAAGTGGAATAGGGGGTCAGGATATGTATAGAGTTATATGCTATCTATTATGCCAAGACCAAGGATATGTTTACCCAATGAGAGTGTAAGTCATCTGTCGGGATTGATGTGTGGCTTGTCACGCAGTAAATAATAAATGATGTGGGTCCTAATAATGATACTCTAAGAACTCATCTGCAGTTCTCACCGTTCGGATAAAGCTTGTTGTATAAGAAAAACTTATAGAAAGGTTGGCAGGCTGCATGGCAAATGTGTAAAGACTTATTTAACCTTATTAACTTTTTCAAAAGTTTCCAACATTGTTGTCCAAACAGAGAGAAAGTCGAAACTTCATGTTTGTTTAATTGTTTTTTTTTTTCTTCAAACTTATTTTTAATCACATATTTGTTGAGACCCACAAATTTTAACTACACATTTTATCAAAAACTTCTAAAAAACTACTTTTAATTAATCTGCTATTTATTTGATTTCATTTACATTATTGTTATAATTTTAATGATTTACAAATAAAATTTTGATGACGATGTTTATAGTTTAAGTTTTTGATATTACATTGATATGATTTGAGCTAAGTTAAATATATTTTTATATATTTATTAATTTTAGTTATTTTCTTCAAATTGATGAAGTATATATATATTTTTTTTCAAGGGGTCGCAGTATTTGCTAAAGTTTGTTAAAATGATTTTGTCGACGTAATTAAGGTAATGAAAAACATACGTGTAATTCTAATAAAATATATTTTTGACTTTCTTTTGCTTTTTCTCCCTCTACTAAGTAATGATAATTTATTAGAATTAGATTTTAGGCAAGTTCAAATACTTTTCCACATATTTAAATAATTTATTTAAATTATTAATGATAAGATACGTATGTGCAATGAAAGGTGAATTCAAGAAATCAGTTCACACAAGCTTTATTTTTTTTTTAATTTGTATTTTTAAAGAATAAAAACAAATGTTTATTCTCTTGGTTGAAAATGAATTTTCCATTTATAAATTCTAAAAACAACACATACACACACACACACAAAGAAACAATAGACAAGCTCACAATCTAATAAAAATTTACAAGACAACAAAATAGGCTCACAAAACAACAAAGTAAGCTCACAACTCACAACAATACAATAATAAGTATAAACTAACAAAGGAGCAAAAATAAGTTTAAAATTTGTGAATGTTATAAAATACGTGGATTTTAGGTTAGCGTGTATACTAATAATAGATTTTAATAAGTCAAAGTATAAACATGAATACTCAAAAATTTAAGGTTAGCGCGTATACTCTTATGTTAAATTATAGTATAGGCGAAGCGATGAAATTGAAATAATTTAAATGTTATTATTATAATGTATACTATATAAAATAATATAATACCAACAATAGATCGTACAGTTAAAAATTTTTATGAAGATTTTAGTAAACATAATTAGTTATTACATATTTGAGTAATTTTGTATGCAAATGAACAAAATATTAGCTAAAAAATAATAAAAAAAACTAAGTAGATTAAAACCTCATGGTTAAATTGTGAATATGAAATTTGCTTTACCTAGTAATTTACAAAAAAGGCAAAGAAGTCCTACAACAGCAGAAACAAATTGGGGATGAAAGTTGAAGCATATATGAAAGTTGAGTAGATTTGAATCTATTATTTTCTAAGCTGAAAGAGTAAGTAGATAAGGTTATGAAATGATTAGATGAAACTATAATAAAACAATAGGTAAGGACAACTATAATATAGTAGGTTTTGTAATAATAATTTCTGGGTATGCCAAAGTACAAATAATTCTTCTATAGTAAATTAAAAAAAACAAACAAATTCAGGATATATGTATAATATAAAAATGTTGAAGGGTCCAATTATAATGTTTATAATGTAAAAGTTTCTATTATTTTAATGAAGTAAATTCAAAGATGAAAATTGCTAAGGATTGTTACATGCGGGAGAAAGAGTGGTGTGGGAACATATTTGTGTCTATAAAAAGGAAAATTGAAATGATATGTGAAATAAAAGAAAAAATAGGGATTAAATTGTTTAAAATATAAAACAATAGATAGCACTTCTTTGAAATTATTGCACAAAGAATGGGACCCAGCATTTATTAAAGACTGCATATCTTTAGACAAGATGAGGAATAGCATTTATTAATTGCTACGTGGAAAGCTATGATGTAATTGGGGATGAGGATCTGAAACCCGAAGTGAGAATAACGAGGTGAAGCACGATTAAAACATATTTATATATGTTTATGTATATAGGTTTTTGATGCGTGTATGGTGAGGATGAATAGATTAAAGATTAGATTGACATGTGTATAATAAAAAGATATTTGTACATTTATGATATAAATTTGTACTTATCTTAGGTATGATTACATATAGAATTAGACTTTGTAGTAATCTGCAGTTTATTGTATAAATGTTTGTCAATTTCATAAAATTAAGAAATAAAGTATAGTTAGTTTTTTTTTTGTTACAGGTGTTAATCCATGTTTATTTAAGGGTGCTTTTGATTGCAAGTATGGAAAATGGGTGAAAAGAAAACATTTTCTGTGGAAATGATTTGCCAAGAAAATATTTTTCTGGGAATTGTAAATATAGTGTGTTTGATTGGATAAAAATTCATCCTAGAAAATGTAGTGATATTCTACTGTTTGGTTTTTGATTATCTTAATTTTCCATTGAAAATGTAGTATTTTCCAACTTAACATTGCTTACAAATTAATAATTTTGCCAAGACATTATTTTGCGAACTCCAAAATTAATAATTTTGCTTAAAAATTAGAGCGACTTAATGATTTAGAGCATTTTATATAATTTACTTAAAAATTAATAATTTTGCCAAGAAATTATTTTACCAAGTCAAAAATTAAGAATTTTGCTTAAAAATTATTAATTTGAAGCAAAAATAATAATTTGCTTAAAAATTGATAAGGTTCGTAAAAGGTCTAGCTTTCAAAAATATTCCCTCGAAAATTTGAACTCCTCATTAGCCAAGAAAATGTTTTCCTCATTTTGGTAGAAAACACCGTCACGTGCAAGGAAATGGAAAATTTTTTCCATGGCAAATTTGTTTAATCAAACAAGTTAAAAGGTGGAAAATGGGTGGAAAATTTCTTTGCCTCATAGGCAAAGTTAGTATTTAAAAAAAAATAAAAAATAAAAAATAAAAAAACACCTTTCTCGAGTTACACAAGAGAGAAAGAAAAAAAGGAAAAAAAAACAAAAATTTGATTGTTGCTTTGTCGAGTAACTCGAGAAAGCAAAATTTTCATTTTTGCTTTCTCGAGGTATTCGACAAAGCAATAATGGAATGTTGGTTTAATTTTTTTTTTAGAGTAATTTGCACTTTTAGTCCTTGAGAAAGCAATAATGAAAATTTTGTATTTTTTTTTCTTTCTTTTTCTTCACCTTGCCTGTTTGAATATGTGTATTTTTTTTTTTTTTTTGGTTAGTAATTTGTACGTTTAGTCTACAACCTTATCATTTATAACAAATTTACCCATAACTTTTTTTTTTACATTGACCATCCCCAGCCTTTGAATTTTGTTGCAAATTTTATTTTGTCCTCTTTTTTAAATAATGAAAAATAAAATACACAATAATAATTGAAACACTATGTATGCACGACTGATAATATTTCTGTATAAACTACATTCTTTGTACAGCTAAAATGATTTTTTAGTTTATCATTTGGTATAATTAATGCTCTAATACATTTACTTGTTTTTGCTCTAGATAATGCAACATAAAGCTGACCATGAGAAAATACAGGTTCAGGAAGATATAGTCCAACATAATCTAGTGTTTGACCTTGAGCTTTATTAATTGTCATTGCAAAACAAGGACGAATTGGAAACTGTGTTCTTTTAAAAGGAAATGTACTCTTATCACTTTCAAGTGGAATAAAAGGAATTCTAGGCAAAAAAACTTTTTTCCCACGCCATTCTCCAACAGATATTTCAGCATGAATAACATTACGCTCAAATGCACGACAAATTAATCTAGTGCCATTACATAATCCTTTAGATGGACTAATATTTCTCAATAACATAATAGGACAATTTTCTTTTAATACAAGTTCATGAGGTGGAATACCATTTGGAGTCAATGTATTAAGAAAATCTTCATGAACAATTTGTTCATTTTTTTCTAGTGTTTCGTCAAAGCTATAATATGTAACATTTTCAACAGCAATTTCATTAAGTATAATATTATTTATTTCATCAACAGCATTATTTGTAGGAGTCAAAATAACTCGATTAACCATCTTATCTAATTCATTGCTATAATTTTGTAAATTAGGGTAAACATTTCGGATCAATTCTTTTATAGAAAATGTTTTTGTATCAAATGGTATAACTATTTCATCTGGTAATGTAATCATATTACAGTTATGCTTAGGTAGAACTCCATTGCCTATATCAAGCAATAACTTAGAAAAATTTGGGTCAAATTGAGCTCTCATATTCTGTACCAATTGTAGCTGTATAAAATTTGGCCATAAGTATGAATAGACTAAACTTGATCCAATGATTGCCTGTTTATTTCCTTTTTGAACCACTGGCAAAATCTGTCGAAAATCACCTCCTAAAACAACAACTTTCCCTCCAAAAGGCAATATAGAATCATTAACATCTCTAAGCATTCTATCCACAGCCTCAATTGCATAACGGTGTACCATTGGTGCTTCATCCCAAATAATCAAATTTGTCAATCTAAAAAAGCTTGCTAGAGCAGACTGCTTGCTAACAGAACAGGTCATATTGTGATTTATTTCAAGTGGTATCTTAAACCTTGAATGTGCTGTTCGTCCACCAGGTAATAAAGCAGCTGCAACACCTGAAGAAGCTGTTGCCAAACCTATAAGATTTTTAGATCGAATTGTGCTAAGCAAAGCTTTATATAAATAAGTTTTACCAGTTCCACCAGGTCCATCTATAAAATACATACGACCTATATTACTATATACATCTGTAAGAATTTTGTCATAGGCAATTTTTTGATATTCATTTAAGTTATTTGGATACACAGTATTGTCAGTATAAATAACATTGTTTAATTCTTCATTAATAATCTTGGTTAGTATGTCTTCTTGTTCCATATATATTTCAAAAGGTACAACATGGTAATCATTTATATTTTTATTATTTGCTTCTAATATAGAATTTATTTCATGTAATGCTTTCATTTCTGCACTTCCAATAGACATACCATCGGATAAAAAATCTTCACATAAAAATAGGCGAAATTTTTTCCATAAAACATCTGGATTATTAGGAGAACATAGAATGAGTATTGTAGCAAATAATCTACGAAGAGAAGAAGGCATTTGATAACTAATAGCTTCATCTAAACAAAGCTCACAATAATTATTGTCTTGTAATAAACCAAGTGCTATAGCTGTTTCACGAAAAGACGACAAATAAACACCATGAACCATTTTTAAATTTTCAAATGATGTTGCTCCTTTAACATGATTTAATACAATACGTAAATAATATCTTTCTCCTTCAGTTATAGTAGATGTAACTATTCTACCAATAACATTTCCTTTTTTTATTCGACACCATATTTTTCCTTGGCTATCCCATACAAAAAACTTTAGAAAATCTTTATACAATAATGTTTTTGCAAATTCATCTAAAAGATTCATATGAAAAAATTCAGTTAACATTGTGCGTTGTCTAGATTCATTACTAATTACTGTCTCTAAATTTTCATAGTCTCTATATGTAATCAAATGGTTATTTTCAAGATGTAGTTGTAATGAGATAACTGAGGGAGACATTTCATACAAAACAAATCCATATATTCTCCACATTGCTTCAGGTGGAGAAATCCAACGTCCATTTTGGTATATCTCAATTTCATCAATAGGATTTTCATTATTAGTATTAGAGATAGAAAAACTCACACGATCATAGCCTTTGTACACATATTTATAGAGGTATTTAACAGCTTTAACTGTGGAACATATTTCTACATTAATATGGCAATCAAACTTCGCACATAAATATGGATTGTAAGGTACAACCCATCTATTGTCTAATAAATGTCCTCGAATCATAAATGATCGTCTATCATTTAACCGTCTATAGGTTGGATAAGAATTATGGCCGATATAAGTATTTGACATATATTCCTTAGGATATTTATTCTTACAATGACCTGTTCTATCCATACAAACATTATGAGGATTCAAATGACCACATGGACCATGCATCATATGTTTAACAACAATAGAATGAAGATGCGGATGTTTTAATTTATCTGGAATTTCACATGATACAATAGAATCAATTCTATCAATATTATTAATTTTTGCACAACTTTGTAAGATTAGTAAGAAATGAGCATGTGGAAGTCCTCGTTTCTGGAATTCTACAACATAAATATATGCAGCAACAGGGCCAAAAATTTGGTGCTTAAATAGATCAACTTTAAGTTCTTCTAATTTAGCTTTGAATATTCTAGCAGTTAAATCAGGTCTATTTTGCCCTATATCATTATGCCTTAATTCTTGCTTTATTTCTACCCAATTAGGGTTACATGTTAATGTTAAAAATAAATCAGGTTTACCAAATTTTTGCACCAATGCCATAGCGTCCATATATCTTTTTTTCATATCTCTAGGACCTCCAACAAAAGAAGAAGGTAAAATAATCTGACGACCAATTTGTGCACCTCTATTTTGACCATTTTCTACACTATCAACAACTCCTTGATATAATTCAGCACGAATTTCACTTTGATTTTGACGAAAATAATCTAATCAACTTGTTTCAAGTTTAACATACATATCTACTACATATTGCTGTAGAAGTCTACCAGCATGGAGCAAAACATTGTTTTGTGTATCACGTACCTGTAATTTGAAGCAATAATATTCACGACAAGAAACTTGTAAACCTTTTTTATTCTTCTTCAAAACTGCACAAGAAAAAAACACAAAGAAATTTAATAAAAATAAATATTAGATTTAACCAATTTAAGTAAACAAACATAATGGTAATCATTACCTCTTTTTTCTTTCTCTAATACATCAGCTGCACAACTGATGTTTTCAGTAGAAACGAAATTCTCTGTTGCACTATGAATATTAACTATACTATTTTTTGCCTTTTCAATACCTTCATGCCAACCAGTCTCACCAAAGGGAAATAATAATGGATATTGTAGAGGATCATAACATCCATAATAGTAATGTATTCTATGTGAATGATTAGAGTGACAATAAATTGATATATCACGATATCTTATATCTGCAGATGGGTCCTCATCAACCCAAACTGCAGCAACTTGAGATACAGAAGGTACATTATACACTCTTTGATCAAGACCAGCATCACATCTTATATGAATTTTGCAACTTTGAAGACTTTCAATATCACTTAAAGAACGAAAAAATCTAGAATATGGATTAATCTTTAATAGATTCACTAATATATGTAGTAAAGATGATGAGAAATTGTTAGATGTATTTAATCTATTTTGTATTTCATTGTCTGTATCATAAAAGTATAACTGTAAATATGATGGATTACTATCAAAATTTAGAATTGGATTTATGTAATGATATACTTGTCCTTGAACTCTAAAAGTGTAAATACCTTTATAGTTAGTAGATTTAGATAGATCTTTATCAAACTTCACTCCAAAAGAGGTAAAAGCAAAATGATTATTATAATTTCGTACATTATTTTTAAAATCTAATGCTTCATCTGAACTTGAAGTATATAAATCATATAAAATAGAAGGTGAACAATTGATATGCAATTTGATTTTTCCATCAGAACAACAAAAACCTTTACTTTCTTTCTCAAACTTTTTTGCAAGACAATGAATACAATTTGTTGGAGTACGTAATACATAACTTTTTGTGGGTACATATCTCATAGTAATATTCGAAATACAAGGAGTTAATTGGAATTTATGATTTTGATTTTCATGTTCTTCATAATAAATATCACTTTCCACAGTAGAATTTTCTAAATTGTTAGAGCCAACAAAGGAAATTCTATCGCCATCTTCATTCAAGGGTCGAGCTATAAAAAATATGACAAATAAAAACAATATAAATAAATAAATCGAAACAATATATGCATAATAACTAAAACAATAAAAAAAAATATACTTTGCTTACCAAGTAGTTCTGAATTATCTATTGAATTGACATCATTGGATTGAATATCTTCAAGTAAATGAATTCTTGTTTTTTGAATCTTCTTGTTAGATTTATAATGCATATGCTCAGCATACGTCTGTCTCCTTTTCTTGTTTTGTAGTTCTTTATTTGAATCAACAATTTTTTCACCTGTCATCTAATATATTTTTTCATAAAACAAATATAAAAATTAGTTTAATTCAATGTATAAAAAAATACAAATATAATATAAACATTATGAACACAAAAAAAAAAATAAGATTAGTACATAGATGAAATCACAAAAAGAGAATAAATTACTATTGATTTAAAAGCTTCAACAGTGATTTGAATTCTTATATTTAAGTATAGCCTATAAATATATATTACTAAAAAACAAATATTGTTAATAAAGATAGAATGAAAGAATAAATCAAATAACACAAATAACAAAGACCTTCAAATTTCCAGCAGTAAAAAATTACAAACCTGTAAATTTAAGTTGCCAGCTTGATGTATAACAATGAATGAAGAAATGATCAAACCAACAAAATGGGTTTCAGAACTTCTGCAAACTACGTTCAAACTCAAAAGGTTAACGAAGGAGATGAGAACTATAATTTGAAATAGATGAGAAAAACTACAATGATTCAAAGTGATAATAAAAGGAATTCAACAAAATTAGGACTGATTTCAACAAAATAAGATGATGAAACGAAATATAACTAACTAAAGCTCTATAGGGTTTGATAAGAGTTCAAATAAAAGAGTAAGACTCAGAAGAAATAAAAATAGAAAAGAAGCAAGGATTGTATATATATGTCTCGTACAAATCGAAGAAAAGAAAAAGATAAAATCATACTTCCAAAACAACGCCGTTTAGTTCCAAAACATGAACAGTAGACGTATGTATATAATTTTAGATGTTATTAATAATAAGTACAAAGATAAGGACAAAGAAATGCCAAAAAAAAAAAAAAACAATCAACTTTTATTTTGTACATGAGTACACGTGTTAAGAAAGCGGATGAATTTCAAGAAATAAAGTGAAATGATTTGCCCTAATTACCTCGTAATTTGAAAACACATACTAATATAAAAATATACGTATCTTTTACAGAATGGATTCTAGATATAAAAGACAAATGTTAAAGTCAAACATTGCGGCTGGCATGTAAAATAAAAGTATACAACAAAAATTTAAAATCTAACGGAGGCAAGAATTTAGGTAGGAAAATTGATAGATAATTATTCGAGCAGATCGAAAAAGTACGTTTGAATTTGTCGAGTGAACCGACAGAAGAAATTACATAAATACACTAAATCAATATTAAAGTTTACAATCATTATTAACAACAATGAAAGTGCATAATTATATAAGAAATTATATGAAAACTACATTTATCATAAAAAATTAGAATAGTGATAAAAAAAAAATTCAACTACACCAAGATAAAATAATTAACACAAATTTTATATTATATACTACAAGGATTTAATATAATATAAAACAAATTCATAATATATTATAAAATAATTATAATATAATTACCAAACATAATTATAATATAACAATTAATAACAAATATATTATAATAGTTCATAAAATCTAATATAATGTAATCAATAATCACAATTTCATATAATGAAAAATCCTTTTATATTATATATAATTTAATGTAAAATCTTATCATAAATGGTAGCGTAAAATTTTTTTATATATATCCTTAATCTATCAATCGACTAAAAAAATTCAAAGTCAAAATCTAATCATAAAATCTTCACTTTATCAAAAATCTTAAAAAAATCATAATTTGCAATGTCAAATTCATCAATAAATTATATAATGAAAATTAAATTTTCGAACATAAGAATTAATATAAATAAAAATATAGTATCATATATTGTACAGATCTAATAAAACATATAACAATTTAAAAAAATATATATTTTATTATAACATATTAAAAAAAAAAAAAAAAGACCATGGATACATTTGCTCTAACATAAAGAGGATGTGAACTAAAATTACAAATGAAAAAAATAAATAAATAAATAAATTCTTAAAATTCCATAAAAACAAAGAAGGTATTTAATTTTCCCACATTACCGAGTAACTTGGCAAAGTAGAAAAAAAGAAAAATTTATTTAAATAATTTATTTTTTTATTCTTATATTTTGTCATGAAAAAGTCCAAAAAAGCCAAAAAAAATTTGCGGGACAAATGTGAGGAAAAATATAATCATTTTTATTTGTTTTTTCATATTATGTCATCAAAAAGTCTATCTAACTATATTTTCATACTACATAAACAAATTTTATATGATATATAATTTAATATAAAATATTATCATAAATGTTAAAGTAACAAATATATACACATGCGTAATTTATGAATGACGTAAAAGAATTCAAAGTTGAAAATTGTAAGCTATTGAATTACTTACATGCAAAAAAAAAAAAACCACCAAAAATAGAAAATTTAATAATTAATATATATACAAAATTATAATAATAATAATAATAAGAATATGTAAATACTCAATACCTCGGCAAAAGTGAGAAGGGAAAAAATTGTAAATGAAAAACAATGAAATCATATAACGGCTACAATTATCATAATCAATTAAAATAATGACTATAACACATTGCCAAGCAACTTCGCAAAGTAGAAAAAATGAACAAATCATTTAAATAATTTATTTTTTCATTCTTATATTTTGTCACGAAAAAGAACAACAAAGGGAAAATAAAATATTAGTTTTTTGCGTGAGCAAAGTGAGGGAAAAGATATTATTAATTATTTCTTTTTTTATAATTTCTCATCAAAAAGTCCCAAAAAAAAAAAAAACAAACATAATTTTTGAGATAAAAATATTTTGTCCGCTGCACATAAATACAAAATCTATAAAAAATTACAAGTTTTAAATACAATTAAAATAAAGAAGGAAAAAAATTTATAACTGAACAAAGTGGTAAAAACAAAAACAAATATTTAAGTATGTTAATTTTTGATCATTATATTTTGTCATGAAAGAGTCCAAAAAAACCAAAAAAATATTTACGGGACAAATGTGAGGAAAAATATAATCATTTGTATTTGTTTTTTCATATTATGTCATGAAAAAGTGTACGTAATCATATTTTCATATTACACAAAGAAATTTTACATGATATATAATTTAATATAAAATACCATCATAAATGTTAGAATAAAAAATATATACACATGCGTAATTTATGAATTACGTAAAAAAATTCAAAGTTAAAAATTGTAAGTTATTGAATCACTTACATGCACCAAAAAAAAAAACAACAAAAATAGAAAATTTAATAATTAATATACATAAAAAATTATAATAATAATAATAATAATAATAATATGTATATACTCAATATCTCGACGAAAGTGAGAAGGGATAAAATTGTAAATGAAAAACAATGAAATCATATAACGACTACAATTATTATAATAAAGTAAAAAAATAACTATAAAAAAATTAAGCTATACTAACATACAATAATTGATAAAAATATAGTATCATATATTGTAAAGATCTAATATAATATATAATAAATTCATAAAATATATATTTTATTATAACATATTACAAAAAAAAAAAACCCATGGATAAATTTGCTATGAAATGAAAAAGATGTGGACTGACAATGGAAATCCAAAACATTAAATAAATAAATGCATTGCTAAAAATATACAAAAATAAATGAGGGAAAATATAATTTTTTTTTGTCCAATATTTCCCACTTTGCCGAGTTACTCGACAAGTAGGATAAACAAAATGGATTTACCTTTCCCACCTTGCCGAGCAACTCGGCAAAGTTGAAAAAATATAGGAAAAATATTAAAATATTTTAATTCCTAACTCTTATATTTTGTAATGAAATTGTCCAACACTAAAAAAATAAATGATTTTTTGTGCGAGCAAAGTGGGGAAAAAATTGAATAAATGGAAAAAAGAAATAAATATTTTAATTTTTGATTGTTATAATTTGTAATTAAAATGTCCAAACAAAAATAAAAAAACAATATTTTGTGTATAAACGAAGTGAGGGGAAAATAATATTCACTTTTCCTTTTTGTATATTCTGGCTTCAAAAAGCCAAAAAATAAAAATAAAACAAAATAATTTCTAAAAAAAAAAAAAAACTTTTCCATTGCACATCCATAGAAAATATTAAAAAAATTGTAAGTTTTAAATATGAACGACTACAATTATTATAATAAATGAACACAATGATTATAAAAAAATTGAACTATAATAACATACAATAATTAATAAACATATAGTATTATATATTGTAAGGATTTAATATAATATATAATAAATTCATAAAACATATATTTGACTGTAACATATTAAAAAATAAAAAACTCATGGGTAAATTTGCTATAAAATGAAAAATATGTGGACTGACAGTGGAATCCAAAAAATAAAATAAATGAATACATTGCTGAAACTGTAAAAAAATAAAAGAATGGCAGAAATAATTTGTTTTGGCTAATTCTGCCCACTTTGCCGAGTTACTCGACAAGTGGCATAGGTAAAATGTGTTTAGTTTTACAACATTGCCGAGCAACTCGACAAAGTTGAATAAATGGAAAAAAGAATTAAATATTTTAATTTCTGATTCTTATAATTTGTAATTAAAATGTCCAAAAAAATATATATATATATATATATATATATATATATATATATATATATATATATATATATATATATATATATATATATATATATATATTTTGTGTGTGAGCAAAGTGGGGAAACAATAATATTAAGTTTTCATTTTTTTATATTCTAGCATGAAAAAGCCCAAGAATAAAAATTAAACAAAATAATTTTTTACAAAAAAAAAACTTTTGCATTGCACATCCATACAAAATATTAAAAAAACTATGACTTTAAAATATCAATGACTAAAATTATTATAATAAATTAATACAATTACTATAAAAAAATTCAACTATACTAACATACAATAATTGATAAACATATAGTATCATATATTGTAAGGATCCAATATAATATATAATAAATTCATAAAATATATATTTTACTATAAGATATAAAAAAAAAAAAAAAACTGATGGATAAATTTGGTATAAAATGAAAAATATGTGGACTGACAGTGGAAATCCATAAAATAAAATAAATAAATGCATTGCTAAAACTCTACAACAAACAAAGGAAGGGGAAAGAAGAAATTTTTTTGGTCCAATATTTCCCACTTTGCCGAGTTACTCGACAAGTGGGATGAATAAAATATGTTTAGTTTTCCCACCTTGCCAAGCAACTCGACAAAGTTGACAAACATAGAAAAAATATTAATATATTTTAATGTTTGATTCTTATAATTTGTAGTTAAAATGTCGAAAAAAAATATATATATATATATATATTTTGTGTGTGAGCAAAGTGGAGGAAAAATAATATTAAGTTTTCCTTTTTTTATATTCTGGCATGAAAAAGCCCAAAAAAAAAAAAAAAAAAATTTATTTTTGACAAAAGGAAAAACTTTTGCATTGCACATCCATAGAAAATATAAAAAAATTGTGAGTTTGAAATATCAATGAATAAAATTATTATAATAAATGAACACAATGACTATAAAAAAATTCAACTATACTAACATACAATATTTGATCAATATAATAAATTCGTAAAATACATATTTTACTATAACATATTAAAAAAAAAAATAACTCATGCGTAAATTGGCTATAAAATGAAAAAGATGTGGACTGACAGTGGAAATCCATAAAATAAAATAAATAAATGCATTGCTAAAACTGTACAACAAATAAAGAAAGGGGAAAAAAGAAATTTTTTGGTCCAATATTTCCCACTTTGCCGAGTTACTCGACAAGTGGGATAAATAAAATATGTTTAGGTTTCCCACCTTACCAAGCAACTCGACAAAGTTGAAAAACATAGAAAAAATATTAATATATTTTATTTTTTCATTCTTATATTTTATAATGAAAATGTCGAACAAAAAAAAAATAAAAAAATAAAGTAATTTTTGTAAATAAACAAAATTAATTTATAATTCTTGTCATTCATGAAATTAGTTTAAATTTCCAACTTTTCATTTCAATTTGTAGCCTTCTTTGTAAGATATTTCTTTTCAAAGTAGAACAGTGATTTCAGTTTTTCAAATAGAGAGGGGATATATTATATTTCAATACGTGAATATTGATTATGTATAAGCTATGAGTTAGATGGTATGGACATTCAGTTTCATCGCAAAATGTGGTGGAACTTGAAAGGAAATGGACAAAATTTCAGTTTTATACTTTGTTACTTCCAGTCTCCACAATGTTTAAGTTTTCAATCTGAGCTTGAATTCATTTTTACTTCACATAGATAATTAAGTTCACAACTTGCAAATGTCATGGTTAAGAAAAGTATAATCAATTTTGAGAAAAAATAATCGAGCCACTCCACAAACTCAATACCTCGACCAAATCTAAAAATAGAAAAATCTCTTGTGCCGAGTGACTCGACAGTAATCAAATGACGAAATCACAAGGAAAAAAAATAATCGAGCCACTCGACAACTAAAAGGAAATTTTTTTTTTCGAATATCGACAGGAAAGAGAAAAGACAACACGAACAAAACATAATATAAAATAAAAAAAGGCTGCGCATGTGTAAGGAACAAAAAAAAGATAATTTAAAAATAAAAAGATGCAATCCCCAAAAAACAAAAAAAAGTCAAAAAAAGACAGCTACTATTAATAGGTTAAACAAGCGTAGAACACAGAAAAGTGAGATTTGGACAAAATTAAGGCTAATACAACATCAAAACGACGTCGCGTTGGTTGAAGGGTGAATAGTAAACAGGCCATAGACACTTATACTATAGTATGGATATATATATATATAGAGAGAGAGAGAGAGAGAGAGAGAGAGAGAGAGAGTTACACGAAAAAAAAAAATTAATGAAGGTTTAAAGAGAGAGAGTTATATAAATAGATAGAGAATTACATTGAAAAGAAGAAAAAAATAAATGAAAGTTTAGAGAGAGATATATTTTGGTTGATAACAATGTAAATTAAATAGGGGTATATTAAGAAAAATAAAAATTTAATATATCTTGTATAAAGTAAGTAGTCTATAACAATGTAAATTAAATAGGGGTATATTAGAAAAAATAAAAATTTAATATATCCTATATAAAGTAAGTAGTCTATAATTTGAGACAAGTAAATAAGAAAAATGAGTCTATCTTTGTAGGACGGAGAGAGTATTTTTGAGTGAGATCAATCTTTCTTTACTTTTTTTAAATTGAGAATGAGGACTATAATAAAGAGAATGCAATAAAGTGATAAACAATCTTAAAGAAAGAATAAATAATAGTCAAGTTTTACAACTTGCTTATCAGTGTGTATTTTTCGATCTACAAAATCGTACAGTCCGACACGATGGAGACAGCTGGCCAAGTTGGTTTGTTGAATATTACACGTGATTAGAAAAAAATTAAGATATTTTTTAAACCAAAAACATTTCGACCTCTTTTTCCCGGTCCCACCTAAAATATTATTAATAAATGACAAATTTAGTGGGGTATTCGTATATAAATTTTGAGTAATGCTACATGAACCAACACTTGAACCAAAAGTTAGACAACCATAAGTAAAATATCTATAGTGTCCTTTGAAAAGACACATTTGAAAATTTGAATTGTGTCTTTTCAAAGGACATTTTTGATATTTTATCCATGGTTGTCAAACTTTTGGTCCAAGTTTTGGTTCATGTAGCATTTTCCATAAATTTTTGTATAATAAGGTCATTGTGCATGTGCCATGGCGGCATGTAGGGAATCATTTCACACCTGCATCCAAAAGGCTCTGAGCAGGCCAATTAGAGTTGGCGGAAGTAAAATTTAATGTGGAAATTAGCGCCTTACGTCATTTTTTCCAAAAATTAAAAAAATACGCTGCCGTTTCAATTATATATATTTTTATCTACGTGTTAAAAATAGGTTTAATTTCACTGATGGTCACTGAAGTTTCATTAAAATTACAAAATAGTCACTGAAGTAACAAAATTTCAACGATGGTTACTGAAGTTTACTAAAACGTGCACCGAAAGTCACTATGTGAAATTCTCTAATTAAGTTGATAACGTGTCACTAATAAATGTCCATATGGCATAAAATTAGATGACACGTGGCAAAAATTACTAACATGTAGACTTTACCCACTGATTATAATAAATTTGAACCTTAATAAATATATCTAAAATATAAGGACCTAACAGAAAATACTTCAAAATAAATCACAATTCCATTTTCATTTTCATTCCATTTCCCAATTCCATTTCCAATCCTCCAAACATGTTCTCCATTCTCCAAACCCTAATTTGTCCTCCCATTTGTAAGGCGTCTTACTCTCATTACTACCAGTTTCATTTGAACACATCATTTTCTTAAAAAACGTGAGAAAATGATCACGACATAACATATTAAATATTGACCAAATCGATGATTTCTTAGATATTTAGTGTCCGTTTGGTAGAGATTGTAAATTAGTTTATTTGACAAAGAATAGTAAAAAATGTCAGTAAAAAATTTAGTCAAATAAACTAGTTTATAAACTCTACCAAACGGACTTTTATATAGAAAATATGAAAAATGGAATGTGCAAGTTCACCATAACTATCATGCACCACACCTTCTCTTTCTCTCGCCCACATATAGGGATGGCAACGGGGCGGGTTCGGGTTCGGGGCGGGGCGGCCATTCCCATATCCGCCCCGTTGGAGATTTTTGGAAAGTGGGGCGGGGATCGGGGCGGGGCGGGTATAAAAAAATCCTCATTTATCGCCCAGTTTAATTAATTAATTATATTATTTTTTATTTTTTTACATACAATTTAAATTTTAAAACATAAAAATAAAATAAAATTATTCGGGGCGGGTTCGGAGTATGCGGGGCGGGGACCATGATTCCCGGGGCGGGGCATGGACGGATTTTTTTGCCATCCCTACCCACATAATCTATTTCTCTCCTCTCATCTTATAATCAACAATAAAACCAGAAATACATACACACATATATACATACCCAGAGACAAAATATAATTTATATATAAATAATATAAACCTAGACGATACTAACCCATACTAGTTAACAACAATGAAACACCCTCCCCACCCGAAAAACTTTTCCTCTGACGACGGCACCGTTGTCTCTTCCTCCGAAACCGTTATCCCCATGACGTCGTCGATAGCGTCATCCTCACAATCGCATATGGTGAGGATTAATTGCGTATTCTAACAAATTGGGGAGAAATTAGGGTTTGGAGAATGAAGAACAGGTTTACAGCAATGGAAATAGAATCAGAAAATGGAATGGAATGGAATGGAAATGGAGATGGAAATGTGATTTATTTTGAAGTATTTTCAGCTAGGTTTTTATATTTTAGAAGTATTGATTGAGATCCAAATTTATTATAATTAGTGGGTAAAGTCTACATGTTAATAATTTTTGTCATGTGGACATTTACTAGTGACATTTCATTAACCTAATTAGAGAATTTCACATTGTGACCTTCGATGCACGCTTTAGTAAATTTCAGTGACCACCGTTGAAACTTTGTTACTTCAGTGACTATTTTGTAATTTTAATGAAACTTCAGTGACCATCAATGAAATTAACTCGTTAAAAATACATATCCTTCATAAAAAAAAATCACTTAAGAACAAGAAAGTCGTTTTCAAACCAAGGAAAATGAGATTTTTTTTTTGAAAAAATTATAAGAAATGTCTATTTGTAAATGGTGATGTCAAGTTTTGAAAATAATTAGAAAAATAATAATTTTAGACAAAAATACCCTCGATCAACAACCTCAAATCTAACATATTCTAGTAAAACTCAGTCAAACACTAATTCCACAAAATTCACATTTACAACAAGATTCCACTAAAAAAATTCAACTCAGGCCTTGCGCCACCGCTAGCCACTACTCAACACAAGTAAAATAATTTTTTGATAGATTAATTTGAATTATAAAAGAACAAAAATTATATATGTTCGTACTAGATTAGTTTGGGACTTATTTTTAAATTTGAAAATATCTTGAATATATTTGCTCAAAATTTGTTGAAGTGGGTTGGGTTGATGGTTAATGGGTAGTTGAAACTTGAAGATGACATTGACGAGTGTGGAAACAGGAGTAGTCGCCATGGAAACAACAGCTTGAATTGTCTTCCGTATAAAAAAACACAATAGTTGTATTATTGAAAGGACAAATTGACTGTCTGAAAGAAAAAAAAAGTAGATAACTTTCCTTGGAAGTCAAAAAGAAAACTTTTGCTTTTGGTCACTTCTCTAAATTCCCCCCCCGGAAATTGGCGTAAATAGTCTATAATATTTGTTTTTATTGTGGAAATAATTTTTAACTTTTATTTTTTAGCACAACAGTCCATAACTTATATATTTTAGTGCACAATTGATCCTTATTTGATAAAAAAAGTCAAATATGTCCTTATTTTTAATTAGAAAAAAATTTCAACTGGATTATCAACTTCTGCAAAAAGTACAAATGTGTCTGATACTTTTATTTTTTTATAAAAAATTAAAAAAACTAACAAATTGATAATATACTAAATTATTTTGTATATTTTATGAATTATTATAAAATAACTAAAATTTAAGCTCATAATTATTAAAAACCTGTTAATTAAAATTATTTTATTATTATTAACTAATCTTAAAATTTAAACATTAATTTTATCATTACAACATAAAAAGAAAAATAATTTTCTTGTCACAAATTTGATGCTCAAATATTATTGTTTTTATGTTAAAAAAAATAATAAAATTGGTTCAATATCAAAAAATTATGTACGCCATTTTGTTATTTATTTAATTTAATTTTTATTCAAATTTTTCACGTCACATAAAAATTATATATGCCTAAAGAACAATAATTTTATATTTTTCTCTTTTAAAATATTTAATTGACACGACTATAGTGATATATTTAATATGCTAAATTAAATATTATTTAATAAATATATCGGACTTATTTGCACATTTTACAAATGTTAGAAATCAAATTATAATTTTCTAATTAAAAATAAGGGTATATTTGTTTCCTAAACACTCATGTAATTCAAACTTCTTAAAAAATTTTGAAGTTGAGTTATATCCTTAATTTCATTAGGGAATTTATTAGCAAATTCGATACTCCTATTTATAAGAATAATACTTTTCTGATCAATTTCATGACCTAACAATTTGATTTATTTGAAATACTTTTGTCTTCTTAGCTGATATTACTAACCTATTTTTCTCAACAATGGGAAGAAAAATAATTAAATGTTTAAAATGTTGTCCAACATTTTTAGAAATATTTAAATATAATCTATATAATATAATAAAATCTAAATAAAGTGTAAAAATATAGCTCATAATGTTTTGAAATTTAGAGGTGTATTTTTAACTCAAAAGATATCACGTTCCATTCATAATAACTAAATCGAACCATGAATGCAGTCTTATATCTATCCTTCTCACATATTTATTTTTGTCAAAAACTCAAAATTTCAGCAAATTTTCTTGCATCGTGGATCCTTTTTAAAAGACCACTCTTGTTTAGTATTGGATACCTAATTTATTGCAAAACCTTGTCTAAAGGATAGTAATTTATCACCAATCTTGGCGAGCTTCTTTTTGTTTCAAAATTCTTATTTACATAGAACGCAACACAACTCTATGGTAAGCTTTTGTGTAAAACAAATTATTTTTCCATACATCTCCAATTTGTGATCAAATGCAAAATGCACAACTTATTTGCTATAGAATCTCCAATGATTTAACTTTAATTTTCTCTTCCTATTCTACCTCATCGGGCTATTCTTGACTGCCAAAGTCTTCAAACTAATTGGTTGCCAACGTTTTGTATAAGTCAAGCTTCTTTAACACTTTTCCAAAATGCAAATGGAAGAGTAACTTTCATTCAAGACCCCAATGCACTTCCTGCGTGCATTTGTCATAAGCTCCTTGAATTTCCCCTTCAACAAAAGCTGCCAACATTTTATCGTTCACAAAATTATTGTGGTAAAAAGACTTATTTCTTGTAGCATGACGCTATATTTTTTAGGTTGCAAAGTCATTTGAGTAGCACTATGGCCATAACTACTGCAGTGTCAGAACACATTCGTCTTGCATCGAATATTGTTTTACCAATCAGATATAGCTTCCACCATCTTCTCCAAACATTTTACTTGTTGCTCAAGTGATAGGACCATGTCCAGCTCTAATGCTAATTGATACGAACACATATTATTCGTACACATATTATACGTATTGAAGAACAAAAAAAGAAAAAGAAAAAATAACCAAAATATTGGTCAATTCGAAGAAACATGAACCTTTAAAGATACTAATAGAACCAATAAACTTTAAAATACAAGTAGAAATAATTTATCGACCCCTTTATTCATTCTTTTGTTAGATATAAACACAACACTATCAACATGTTTTACTAATACATATAAGCACTTTGGCTCCATATCTCTTCTATCTTATAACGTGGCAATAGTGTTAAATGGCCGGGTGACCCGACAATTTTAGCCTGTAAATTACTAAATATTACCCTGTCTTCTATTCTATATTCTCTTCCCCGCTTATTATATTTTAAATACTTTCAAATTCAACACACTTCATCTGCTGAAAAAGAGATTTTCAAGTTAGAATCTAACCAATTTCAAGGTTGGATTCTAACTCATTTCATCTATGTTCAAGGTAGAAATTCATCTGCTTCTATCTTATTCTTTTAATTCGCAGTAGAAATTGTGGATTTTATAGTATAAATCATGAAAATGTGTATATATCTGAGTAAGAATTGTGATTTTTGCTTTAAATTTCTGTAAATCCGAGTTCATTTAAAGTGGGTTAATAGAAAAATAAATTAAAAATGTAAATTCACGTTAACAATCTCATTGTTTGTTAATCGTTTGTTAACAGATGGTCTATTAACAGTAGTTATTAAATAAGGATATTTAAGTTTTTTTTTTTAACGTAAAAGAGACGTCTTTAACTTATTTGATATAGGTTAGACGCTTTTACAATTCGAATAGTTTGACACGGTCTTTTAGCCAACGCGACCATCTTATAACCAACCAACCCCTTTCAACAACTAACAAGAAGCTTGGGAAGATTATTTGGACCCATTTACTTTCGCTGGGCCTTGCAGATTTTAAGCCACGGAATACTTTGGACTAGCTTTTGGGCCTCATATACTGCTGTCCATTGGGTAATCTATGGGAAGATTATTTGGACCCATTTACTTTCGCTGGGCCTTGCAGATTTTAAGCCACGGAATACTTTGGACTAGCTTTTGGGCCTCATATATTGCTGTCCATTGGGTAATCTATACTAATTTTGATTTTGTATTGAGATGTTTCTGAAATAACCACAATAAATAAAATATTTTTTAAAATATTGTCATATATATTTTTTTAATTTTAAAAATACTGTTTTTTTTTAATTTTTGTAACACTTGTTGTTACATTTGTTATTTTAATTATAATATATATGTTACTTTTGTTAAATGTTATAAAAATAAAAACTAGTATTTTTAGAATAAAAGTTAAATAATATTTTCTAAATTATTTTATATTTTGTAGTATACGGTGAAATTACTGCCTTTGTATTTGGAAAAATTAGGGCTAGTTCCTCAATCTTTCACATAGTGTGATCACGAGTCTCCAACTTTTAAAAGTAAAGTTTTAAGTCCCTAATCTATTTAAATATTTGAATTTGTGTTTTCACGTGAACGATGAATATAAAAATGCACGCAAATTTTACATAACTCAAAGATAAAAGGTACAACAATCAAGTAGTTTAAGGTACAACAGTCAAGTAGTTTAAAAAAATTTCTTAGTTCAATTGAAAGTTGCGTGCGATTTTAATATCTATATTGACAGTTTTCTCATGTAAGGACCCAAATTTAATTATTTAAATAGGTTAGAAATTTAGAACTCAATTTTAAAAATTGAGAACTCATAATCACACCACAAGAAAGATTGGAAGTTCAGTCCTAATTTTCCCATCATATTTTACGACCCCATCTACAACAGCTTATGTATATTTAAAGTGCGTCTTTAACATTTTAAAGAACATCATTAAATTTAAATAGCAATTTTTTTTAAACATTTCAATATTCTTTTTATTTTCATACTTTTTATTTTACTTTTTTTAAGAAGTATTTAATATTTTTCCATCTCCTCTCTTTTATCATATATTTTTTTCTCTATTTGTATATATTATTTAATTAAAACTAATATATCAAATATTGAAAATTGAAATTATTTCAATGTATCTAATAATAAAGAGTGGGTTTGGCTTTGACTCATTAAATCAAAGAGGAATACTATGTTTAAAACTTGTTCGAATACTCTTGTTTATTAGGATCTTTATCCAAGACACGGGCTAATTCGAAAAATCTAGATGCATCGAAAGCCCAATTCTGTTTATCAGGATCTTTATCCAAGACACGGGCTAATTCGAAAAATCTAGATGCATCGAAAGCCCAATTCAGTTCAAGTCACACGTGCCAGCAAACAAAGTGGCGTGCTTACCAAGCACACAGGCGCATATTAGCCTTTCTATCTTCCATCTTCGCATAAAGAGTTCCTCTCCAGTTCTATTTCATCAAAAAACCTTATTTACTGCAATTCGATTCTCGAGGTATTCCTCTCTCGCATTTATTATCTCCGTAAAGATCGGGGATTTTGGCTCTACATTTCAAAGTACTTGATTTTGGCTTCAAATTCTTTATTTTTCTGTGTAATCACAGATCTGAGCCTCCTCACTCCCGAACATAAGGCTTTGCGTTTTAGTATTAAGTTTAATTTAACTTTTTCCGTTTTCATAATCGAGTTCTTATCCTGTTTTAGTAGGTGATCCAATAATTGAGCTCGTGGTGCGATAATCTGGGAATTAAACATGGTATGCTTTGTTACGATTTTTAATTTCTTGGAGTTTTTTTCTAGTTTATGATCAAAATTTTAAATTGCTTATGTTTTGTGTGTAAAGTTTGTTTTTTATGGTTTCCAGTGATATTTTTTTGTTATATTTTTGATCTTTTATTCTGCTGTTTTGATACTGAACAATTTTCTCCGTACTAGAATATGAAGGGGGATTAAAAAATAATAAAATCAATATAGTTTCTTTTGTACTTTTTAAGTGCCTTGTAGCCGAAGCCTATAATGCTAATCAGTGTTATATTACCTTCTTCTTTTCATAATTCTTGCATCTATAGACTTTTTTGCACATTCTAGTTTCCAAACTGAGCCGAAGTTACGCTGCTTATTGTATTCAACGAGTTTCAAAGCTAGTGGCAAGTGCAAGGCATAATTGTCTCGTGTTAGCAAATTTCTTAAATATGAAGAATAAAGCCGAAGCTATAAGCTGAACCTCCGACCATAGCAATTAGATTCAAAAGCCCTTCTACGTAATTGAAATCTAAAATTGTAACGATTTAACTAGTCTATTCAAGACTTAATATTCATGCAATGATGGAAAAATCATAGACTCTTATGTAGACTAGAAACCCTCTTTTCTCTCTGTATTTGATTTAATGTGCCTTTTAGGCAGATAAATAGGAGATTGATGGGAGTTATCTCCTACGCCATGTGCCCACAATATCTGTAGAGAATGCGTCTTTTAGTGTGTAGTTATACTAATAACGTGCCACTAAGTTATTGACAAGTGCTTTAATTAAAGTAACCACCAAGTTACTCGGAGGAAAATGGTCGTGTTTGAAAGTGGCAAGGCTCCTCTTGGAGTGCAAACTCTCCTTGTTGCTTGTAAGTTGATAACTTGTCAATCTTTTCTTCAATCTTATAACTAGGACTTTGAGCAAGAGGTAACCCATCATTCATCCTACCAACCGCTATTGATTTCATTATTATACTCTGATATATGCGTATGCGCGTTAAAAATTGATTAAATTCCCACTCTTTTTTAGGACTTGTGATCAGCATTTGGGTGGCCAAAAATTAAAGAATGAGAAAGTTATTATTATTTTTTTTTAAATATTTGTTTTCCTGACATATAGTACAGATTTTGGTGATTTTGTTGATCTTAATGAATTAAGTATGAATAATGGGAGCATGCATTTATAGGACGAATCAGACGTTAATTTATGGGACACAAGGGAGAAAGAATAAGGAAGTGAAAGAAACTTGGTGATTCGTTGTATCCATGAAAGCTGTTCGTGTTACTTCATTAAAAAACTTGTCATTTACTTAAGTGGCCCATTATTAGAGCATCTCCAACAAGTTCTTTAAGCATTTCTTTAATTTAAAGAGCCTAACGCTTAAAATTCTACTCCAATGAAATTTCTAATTTAATAATTTAATATTTTAATTTAAAGAGTGAGTTTGGCTCTCCACTCTATTATTAAATGCATTGAAATAATTTCAATTTTCAATACTTAATATTTTGATTTTAATTAAATAATATATATAAATTGGGAGGAAAATATATGATAAAAAGAGAGGAGAGGGAAATATATTAAATGTTTCTTGAAAAAAGTAAAATAAAGAGTAGGAAAATAAAGAGGCTATTGGAATATTTAAAAAAATTTGCTCTTTAAATTAATGACGCTCTTTAAAATGCTAAAGATGCTCTTTAAATATACATAAGTTGTTGTAGATGCTCTTAGGATAACTGCCCACTGAAAGACGGTTTTTCCCACATATTGTGGGCACATGGTGTAAGATATATAAATGCCTGTCAAACTCCTTTTTATGTATCACACTTGAATTCAAATACAAAGACAAAAGAGAGTATCTAGTCTATTACAGTGAATTTTTCCATCAATGCATGGATATTAAGTCTTGAATATATTAGCCGTAACATCTTAATTTCATATTTCCATTACTTAGAAGGGCTATTGAATTTGATTGCTATGGCTGGAGGTACAATTTATGGCTTCCGCTTTGTTGATCAAATTTATGAATTTTGCTAACATCTTATCGAACTAGTTATGTCAACATTTCTTAATTCAATATTAGTAAAAAAAAAATTCCCTGAAAGAACTAATTTATAGTATATATTATACAAGGGGATTTTCAAAATAATCTACACGTGGGTATGTTACTTGGTAAAAGCATTTTTTAACTACACTTTAGTGTTGCACAGAATATCTTCTTTCATTAAGTCCTAAACACTAACCTTTGTATAAGTCTTTTCACCCACCTTTTGCTCCCTCTCGCCATGTTCCTTGCAAATAAGTAAGATAGTCGTAGATTTTATACTTAAGCAAAAATTTGGACATTTCAAGACTTTGAATATGGGATTATTGTAATGATCAATTCTGTAGAGCTCATATTCCTCCTTATATTTACAAGCTACTTTCAAGGGTTGATGAAACTTGAAAATAATAATTTGGAAGATTTCGTAAATCCAAAATGGTTCAGATCAGCTATTGTCTTAGGTGATAATATGTCTGTATGATGAATTCATTGTTTATCAAATACTTTTCATTGAAGAGCTGCTTAAATCTTTAAAATAATCCAAAAGTTGGAGATGCTGACGTTGATTATCCATCTAGTAAGGAGGTTGCAACCATAGAATTATTGTTAGCAGCACAGTTTATACTGCGGTAGAGAAAGATACCTGGTATATTACATTTTTGTTCATTGGAGAATTTGAAGGAAACTTAAGATGGTAACAAGCTCAAGAAGCACAACCTTTACTTGTTCAAAATGGTATTAGAAGTTTCTTTTAAGTTTTAGGTTACATTTTCAAGTGTATACTTTGAAGAGAAAATAGATATGTCCCACCAAATGCATAGTTTTTAATTTTTCTTTCTTTGAACTGTAAGTGTGTTTTATGTTGCGACTTAAATTATAGGTTAATTGGTTGTAAATATCAATTTGTACCGCTTATAGATATGAAACATCCTTTATATCGATTAAAATATTACACAGTTTTATAATTGGTATATCATATGCTTAATAAAAATTTCATGTAAACCTATTGATTACAAGAGGGACAACTGTATTTCTGCACAAGTTGTGGTTTTCATGAAGCCTTTGTAGATATGTTGTTATTCTCACTGATCATTTATATTGATCTTCGTACTAATGAAGTAATTTTGCATTGTAGTTTTTCGATGGATATGGATATCATGGAACATCATTTGAGCAAACATATAGGTGTTACCCTGCATCTTTTATTGACAAGGTTGGAAGGCTTTCTTTAGCAACTTTTACTCGTTTTAAGTACTTCTAATGTTTGGTCATAATTTCCTGTATTATGGTTTTATTTTAAATTGACGAGTGAACATCATTCTATTACTAAACCTTAAACAGTGTTCATATTCACGTCACAAACGATGTAAACTAAAGCACATATATTTGTGTGTGACCACGTTTTTTGTGAAACTTACAGCTTGAGATATTCGGTTTTATACATTTTGGTGAAATTCTGATTTCTTCCATCTCTTGCTTCTGCAGGCACAGATAGAAAATGGTGACAAAGGTAAGAAATCTATACTCTTCGAATGTGGTAGTCTATTTAGATAGTTCATTAACTATATATGATCTTATTTTTTCCTTGCTTTATGTTGTTTCAGTTATAATGCCACCATCAGCTCTTGACCGCCTTGGTTAGTTACTCCGTTTTTATGCTATTTTATATAATCTGCTTTTGATGTATTTATTCTTCTCTCCATCCCCAATCCTCGTACTTAGCTGTTGATTTTTCTTTGACTTTGATGACAATTAACCTCAATTATGCAGCATCGCTTCATATTGACTACCCAATGTTGTTTGAGCTTCAAAATGCTGCTGCAGAGCGGGTTTCACACTGTGGGGTTCTGGAGTTCATTGCAGAAGAAGGCATGATATATATGCCTTACTGGGTAAGTAATTGTATTGTTTTATGGTTTTGGTCAGCTAATATGAACACTGTTTAATTTTTACATATTCCTGTAGATGATGGAGAATTTGTTGTTACAAGAAGGAGATTTTGTTCGGGTGAAAAACGTGACACTTCCTAAGGGTACATATGTTAAATTGCAACCACACACAAAGGACTTCTTGGATATTTCAAATCCGAAAGCTATGTGAGTGTTTTGAATTATTTTTAGAATTAGTTTACTCATAACTCAATTTAACTCTGTGCTATAGCATTTGCTTTGGTCATTTTCTATTCTATTTCAGTGCATTCAGTTACAACATGCTATAAAGTGGCAATTGTGTAGATTTTGTAAAATTTGAAATACTGACTCTTTCCCATAAACTTGCATTTCACTCTAAATCCTGAGTAAATTACTCAGGAGTCACCATGCTGTATTATGAATGAATATTCAATCTTGTGGTGGTCAGCTTACAGTCTAGGTTTCTGCTTATATTAGACGGCAGGTCATACAGAATCTAATTAGGACAATGGGTTCTTGTTTGCATGAAGAAGCGTTCCAATCTTAATTGACATACGTACAAGTACTGAAATAAGAATTGAATGAATGTTTTCTTTAGCATTCTAGCAAAATACATATACAAGTTCGACTTTTTAATTTTTTAAATTTCTGATGCAGCTTGGAGACTACATTGAGGAACTTTTCTTGCTTAACCACTGGGGATAGTATTATGGTGGCTTACAATAATAAAAAGTACTACATAGACATCATAGAGTCGAAGCCTTCAAATGCAATAAGTATTATAGAAACTGATTGTGAAGTGGACTTTGCTCCTCCTCTTGATTACAAGGAGCCTGAAAAACCTGGTGCATCTATTCCAACGGGCAAAGCACCTGCAGAAGGTGCAACTTTCTTAATTATTACTTTGTATTTTGTTTCTGTTACCTTCTTTTCTTTACCATTATCTTGTCGTTTCCAATGTTACAATAGTGTTTCCCATGCGCCATAGATTTTCTTATTCCGTAAATCATTTTAATCTGCCTACTTAGGGTCATGGTTTAAGCTGTTGTTGGGTGCAATTTAAAATTTGGACGTCAAAGCATGTAGAGGCCACCTGCTGACCATTAAACCTTTATCTCCATCTTTTGGGTGGTCTGTGTAGGTCAGGAGCCTCCTGCTGAAGAACCAAAATTCAATGCCTTTACTGGTGCTGCCAGACGCTTGGATGGAAAGCCTCTGAAGCACCAGCCCCTGCCCGTTTCATCATCAGGGTTGAAAGACAGGACATCTGGTACTTCCAATGGAGTCGGGCAATCTTCCGCTTCCAGTTCCAGTTCCAGTTCACAAAGCACTAACCGTCAATCTCAGGGAAAGCTTGTATTTGGCTCAAATACAAATCGTACTCGAGAAGCTCAGAAGGTCTCTCTCTCTCTCTCTCTCTCAAGCCCTACTTTCCTTATCTCCATCTAGTGGTGTAAAAATGGGTCTGCCAGCTCATGCCCGTCCATTGGGCTGGGCCGTGCCCGGTACTCTTCATTAATGACTTGAACAACCGTTATTACATCTCTATCTGAACCTATTGTTTATATACTGTAGGACACTCCAAAAGAGACAAAGCAGGAGCCTCCAACGAAAGAAGACCCAAAGTTTCAGCCATTCTCTGGCAAGAAGTACTCATTGAAGGGTTGATTGTGTATTAATGGAAGCCTTGGAGTTATTCGTATGTTAGTTAATCTATTGGGGTCAGAACTACAGGAATTATATTTAACTGGGACAGTGTGATTAAAAGTTGTCAACAGTTGGTTCTTGTTCCAAATATGAAGAAATTATATGCATAACTTTATTTACCTAGTCTTCTTCTCATTGGCATGGATGAATGGATGGTGTTGCATCTTGGTCATTTTGTTGTGTATCCTCTTGACCACTGTAGGCATGTTTATTGGACGATGCTGATTAATATCATCTCTCTACTTCTCATTATTGCTATATGTTATTGCACCAACTTGTACGTGCCTGGAATGGAATTGAGTTGGAAGAGGACATTTGGTCATTCTTCGAGAGGGCTTGGGCCACACGAGTTGGCCGACCGACTTGGAACATTGGCGTGACATTCCCTAATCCTCAGCCATGCTGGCCATGGATGGTGGGTTGGCTCAACTTATAGTGGTGTGTGTGTGAAAGGGGTTTTTTTTTTTAGATAAATAAAATTGAAAAGCACTTCTTGGATGGTAAAAGCTGTTTTAATTAAAATAGTCTGTTTGGTAAAAGTCAACAAGTGTTTTTATGTCACAAAGAACACTTTGGTTGAAACTTCTCTAAAAGAACCCTAGTTTCAACACTATGAAACGTTGAAATTTGCATTCAATGATGCTCTTAAATAAGCAAAATTTTACACATTAATACAAAAGTAAAAAATTTCCAACTCCTACGTAAATAATAATGTTTGATGGAATAATGTTATGTAGCACGATTGATGTTAGATACTAGTCCTAAGTGTCGTTTATTGATGATATTTCAAATATAGAAATATGGGTCTTATTTAAAATGTCTATTTCAAATGTCAATTAATTGTACTTAGATTAGTGTTTAGTTCCCGTTGTGCTACCTAGCATTATTTTGTTTGAAATGTCTTAGTGCTTACTTGGTCATATTTTTAAGTTTTTATAAATTATGAGTGTTATGAAATGTATAGATAATAAGTGGATAGTATATTGTGGATTGAATTAGGAGAAGCGGTATTATTGTAGGACAATCGATTGGAGAACTAGGTACTCAATTAACATTAAGAACTTTTCATACCGGTGGAGTATTCACGGAGGGTAGCTAACGGAAAAGGCATAAAAAGCAAGTCAGCTGCTTTTGATCTCAGTCCAAGGCATTCTCTCAAGTAGCAAAGGCAAGATGAACATCTATCGATTATCCTATCCGAAAAGTCAGTCTGGGTGAGCTCTATGTGGATCCGGCTCCTCATTTAACTTCACTCACTTGAAAGTTTTCAATAGGTAGGAACTCAAGTTTAGCTAAGGCATTCACGAGCTTACCTATAACTCATAACTGGACTAACCTCACCTAAGAACTTGAGATGTTGGGGTGCCCTTGACATGTATTCATTTTTCAAAGAAAGCCTGGTTTCTCTTTCAATAATTAAGAATTGCTAAAAGTGTGAGCCTCCCTTTTCGACAAAGAGTCATCGTCTGACCGAGAAAGAAATGGCATTTTATAAAGTGGAGAAAAGAATAAGACGTTGCTCCATCAAGCAGTTCGTTCTGGCTCCTCTATAAGATGACATTGATTGCTCGCCCGTCCATGGGCACATCCTCGTCTTAGAGCTATGGAGTGTGAAAGACAAAGTCTAGTTTGTCTGAACACACAAGACAAAGTGCCGAAGATAGGCGCTTAACACATTCTGGTCCAAGCATATTCATGAGGAATACTCTTCCAATTTTTTTTGTCTCTCTTATCTAGACTTTGTCTGAGCACACAAGACAAAGTGCCAAAGGTAGGCGCTTAACACATTCTGGGCCATGTTGATGTTTCCTATCCCTTCGGGCCTTGAACACGAAGAGGAAATCGTGGATCAAAAAGCCTCTACAATAAGATAAGAGCAGATCCACACCTTAAGGCTAAACGAATCTAAGATAAGTCAGGGCTGACTTTCTTACAAAATTTGTAGATAAAATGTCAACTTTAAAAAAAGATTCAAGCTTTGCCTTCACTTAGACAGTTATACATGAAGTGGTTTCTGACTAAGAGCATCTTCAATGCACTCCATCTATTGTTTTTTAGACGTGCCACATAAGCATATATAGACGGAATTATAAAAAATTATCTCCAATACATATTGATGAGGACTCTGTTTAGCCGATGTGACACACTAAAAAATAGACTCTGTCTAGAAGTTCGTCTAAATTTAGACAGACTTCTAGACGAAGTGACTTAACAAATTTAAATCAAACTTTATATTTTATTTTAAAAAAAGTCAAACGAGAGAAATAAAAATTGAAGATCTGCTAATTTAAAAAAATTAATGTCAGATAAACAGTAATATTAGTTTTAGACAGAACCCATTGGATATAGATTTTTAATTTAACTGTCTATTCAATAGACGTAGTGCTATATAGACTGGAAATCCGTTTATTTTATATGCCACGAAAACTACAAAAGCATCTCCAATGCACTCTATTTATTATTTTTTAGATGTACCATATAAGTACAAATATACGAAATTATAAAAAAAACTATCTCCAATGCATGCTGACGAAGACTCCGTCTGATTGATTTTGCACACAAAAAAATAGACTCGTCTGGAAGTCCATCTAGACGGAGTGACTCAGTAAATTTAAATTCAACTCAGTATTTTATTAGAAAAAAGTCGGTTATGTGAGCTTTTATTTTTTTTATTACTATTTAAAAAATAATAATGCCACATAAGCGGTAATATTAGTTTTAGACGAAATTTATTAGAGATAATTTTTAATTTGACCGTCTATTCAATAGATGTAGTGTCATATGCACCGAAAACTCGTCTATTTTACCTGTAACGTAGTCTTGAATAGATAGAATGCTTAGATGCTCTTAACATATATGCACATTAATATTCAATTTTAAAAAATTAGAGCCAGTTTTAAAATGTTGTGCGATTACGAATTTAAGGTGTCCAAAATAATAAAGCCCAACTTTAAGGGGTAGAAAAAGTAATAGCATAAAAATGGGTTAATTTCACCCACAGTCACTGAAGTTACCTTCAAATTATAAAATGGTCACTGAAGTTCAAAAATTTTAGTAGTGATCACTGAAGTTAGAAATCCTTTCACTAATGGTCACTCCATTAAATTTTTAATTTAAAATAATAATTTGACATGATGATGTGGTATTTATTTATTACATGGTAGTCCATATACTTTATATAAAATTCACTGAAGTTAGAAATCCTTTCACTAATGGTCACTCCATTAAATTTTTAATTTAAAATAATAATTTGACATGATGATGTGGTATTTATTTATTACATGGTAGTCCATATACTTTATATAAAATTCACTTTAGTCTATATATTTCAATTAAGTCTTTAAAAAAATACATATTAGGTCTTTAATCTTTTACATCTTTATACTTTAGTCTCCAAATTTTTAATTATCTTTCAGTTAAGTCTTTCAAAAATTGTATTTTAGGTCCTTCAACTTTTTACATCTCTACACTTTAGTATCTAAATTTTCAATTATCTTTCAGTTAAGTCCTCTAAAAAATTACATCTTAGGTTTTTCAACTTTGTACATCTTCAAACTTTGGTCCTCCAAATCTTTGATTTTAGTGGTCAAAATAAGTGTAATTTTAATGGTCAAAATAAGTGCACTTTCAATTAAATTCTTGACTTTACACTTGAATTTTCACCTAAACGAACAAAATAATATTATAAGGTTTGATAACTAAAATGTCTACTTTTAGTGGTCAACTCTAAGTGATAAGTGCGAATTTTACACTTTTTTTGATCGCTAAATGGTTTATTATTTAATTATATTACTTTGTTCGTTTAGGTGAAAATTCGAGTGTAAAGTCAATGATTTAATTAAAAGTATACTTATTTTGACTACTAAAATTGTACTTATTTTGGTCACTAAAATCAAGGATTTAGGAGACCAAAGTTTGAAGATGTATAAAATTGAAGGACCTAAAATACAATTTTTTAGAGTGAAAGATAATTGAAAATCCAAAGTGTAAAGATGTAAAAAGTTGAAAGACCTAAAATACAATTTTTGAAGGACTTAACTAAAAGATAATTAAAAATTTAGGGATCAAAGTATAAAGATGTAAAAGATTAAAGACCTAAAATACAATTTTTGAAGGATTTAATTAAAATATATAGACTAAAGTAAATATTATATAAAGTATATAAACTATCATACAATAAATAAATACCACATTATCATATCACATCACCATTTTAAATAGAAATTTATTGGAATGACCATTAATGAAATGATTTATAACTTCAATATCATTACTGAAATTTTTGAACTTTAGTGACCATTTTATAATTTGAAGATAAGTTTAGTAACCGTTGGTGAAATTAACCCGCGTAAAAATAGAGGCCGTCCTCCCGAAAACCCCTACTAGCAAATAACATTCCATCACTATATCAGAGCTGTTCTGGATTCTAGGGTTTATGTTTGGAGGAGTAATCAATCAATTTCTGTGGCAGAAAATGGCAACGATGAAGTGGTGCGACGTGGCAGTGCGGCGGGTGATGGCGGCCGCTGAGCAGCGGATGGCATTTTCCTCCCTCTCCTCATCCTCATCTCCTGGTGCTCCCGTCCTGTGCGGGCGAGGAGACAAGAAGACGAGAAGGGGGAAGATATTCAAGGGGTCGTACGGAAATGCAAGACCGAAGAAGGAGAAGAAAATCGAGCGCATCAAGGATAAAATCGAGGTCCCCAGGTCCACCCCTTGGCCTCTCCCTTTCAAACTCATTTGAAATTCTACAAAATCAGACATTGCTTATGTTTGTAATTTTCAATGAAAATCCCCCTGGTTCTGCGTAGTATTTTTTGATGATGAGAAAATTGTATGTACATTTTATGAATTTAAGAATCAACCCCCTCCCCCCTTTCTACTACTTCATGTAAACCTTTTCTTTTGCAAGATCAGAATAATTACTAGTATTCAATGGTTCCTACATGCCTGAGATTTGGTGAGAAAAACCGACGTCAATAGTTTGCACGAGGAATTTCAGTTTTCTCATATGATATTAATGATTTTAGGTTAATTTTGTTTTGTGTAGTTTATCTTTTGAGGAATGCTTAACTGAATTATCATAGTTTGTACTACTTAATTATCATAAGATTCACGCTCTTGAAAATCCACACTTTTTTAGAAGGAACCTGATAGAAAAAGAATATAACACGAAAAAGGTTTTTCATAATTTCGATTTGTGATTATGATCACGCGTAATCGAAAACAAGAATTTGGTTCCTTATAAGAACTTGATGAATTGCTTAAACCATTTACCTGTAATTATAATGATTCTTTATGTCTCCTTAGACTGAGTAACTAGGAAGAGAAGTGGAATTTGATATGGATATTTCAGCCATCCTAGTGTAAATTCATATCATATATCTAAACCTTTTCAGAATTCACATGGTTGAAATTATTGATGAAACTAGTAGGATGGGAAAGTAGGCTAGGGTAACTTGCCATCATTTCATATGGTTTGTTTTGTGTACTTCTCCGATTGCATGCCAATTTCAGGCAGCTGCATGCATAAGTGGAAGATCTGTCCTTGATCATATTGGTCGGTGATGCCTAGGAATTCATCTCAATATTTTGGAGTGGGAGAAGTTGTTGCGAGGAGAATTTCAAGGCGTAGATCGAAGGTGAAAATATTAGTGTTCTAATAAACGTAAAGCGTGATTAGATGTGAAATTCGAATTTCAAACTTTTCGGGCCTAGGCGAGACTAAGTGAGGGCGAGGTGAGGACAAGGCGTGGCCAGACGAACTTTTTAGAACAATGAAAAATACTGGAAGTCCAGAAGTTTTGATACCTCTGTGTATCTTCTTGATATTATTTTTTTCTCTGTGTCTACAAGATTAGCACGATCTTGGTAGAACATGTTAGAAGTGGTTAGTGGTTGCTAAGCATTTAGGTTCTTTGGATCATCTAGTAGATTTAGATCCTAGCAATGATTCTAATAGAATGGAGAAAGAGCCAATCTCAAATTTATGTGGAACAAGGTTTAGTTTGTTGTTGTTTACTAGATAAGATCCTGAATAGTTATGAATGCATTTGTTGATGCATCGGGTGTCTTTATGTTAATTACCCTAAAGACTGGCTGCTAAATGTACTGCAGCAAATTTTGAATCACCAATTTCTAAATAATGAGAAGAGATTGAAAATTTTAGTATTAGATTAGGGGAGAATGATTCAAGAGGACTCAACTGCAGAGGCGTGACTAGTTTTTCATTTTGGTTTCTCACTGGCCAGGTGGTTGGAGGGTACTCCATTATAATTTTAGTTCGACTGTTCACAGATCTGTATTAACCTCTCATCTTTATTTTGTGTTTTCCGTGTTCGAGACTTTTACTCATGCATCAATGTATTCTTTCTAAGTAAAGAAATTTAATTCTCCGAAAGATATCATCTTGAAGGCCCGGGCATTTGTTTAGTTCCTGGGAACGGGTACTTCAGATAAGAAATGTGAAACTTGCCCCTTAATTCCAGCATTTTTGTGGAATACATAATTCTAGGTGGGACTCTGTCTTCGTAGTCTTCAATCCAAGAATTTGGTGTGGAGAAAATCCCTTCTCTTGCATTGTGGATGACACATCATAGGTATTGTTCTTCGTGTACTACTAGGTTTTGGGGTGGGGGGAGTAGAGGAGGGAGGTACCAAATCCTTGAAACCTTCACCTCAGCTGTGGAAACAAGACACTTATTATTATTATTATTTTTTATTATTGGAATTGTATCAGAGTTCTAACACTTGACCATTTCATAAAGAACCATGATTGAAATCATTGGGATCCTGGCTAATGCATGATTAGATCACCAAGGAGAAATTGATTTTATGAACATATTTCTTTTATCTGCATTGCCAGCACTTTAATTTGTTTCATGCTTGCTTTCAAACATGATCCTCCAGGAATAACTTGAGATGTGGCCCGATTCCAGACGAAAATAGGTATTGTATTGAGAAATCTCTCCCACTCGTAACTTATCATTTTAAATTGGAAGGAATTATGCAAGTTCAAAACGAAATTTCTGCTAACTCATTTTGATGGCGATGTAGTTAAACAGATCACATAACAGCACCTAAAACGAGAGAGAAATAAAACATCACCATCCAGTTGTTAGTCTCAACAATCGGATCACAGATATCCCATTGGGAATATGTCACACTAGAACACACCCAAATGCAATGGGATGAGTAATTCCTAGAGACCATCGTTGGTTTCTAACCTGGGCAGAATATAACAAACTCTTACAAGTCTATTACAGTTCATTCACAAAATATTGTCAAAATCATCGAAAATGTAGTTAATTTGATCTATACCTAATTCAACCTTTAGTGCAAGTCTGGTAGAGAGGAATGAATGGCACTAGATAGTATTTAAGAAAGAAAAAAAAAAGGTTCATGCAGTCTGCCAAACATACACTAAAGTGTTGTGTGCTATGAAACTAGGTAAACAAGCTCACATAAGGGATGCCATACTATTTTTCCAGCTAAACAATCTTCGACTCGAGCGGGTAGGTGTGAAGCTAAGACCAAACATCTCCTTGAGGGCTTGCCCTTGGTCTGAGAATCCAATTAGCTTCGCCACAATGGCAGCACTCTTTGTAATGTGATCCATATCTTTATCATCACTCCATAATTGGTGGACAAGCTGCAACCTCCTCCGTTTTGAGTTCAAACTGATTCCCCATTCCTGGAAAATTCTGTTTCTTTCATTATCTGTGTACCTTTTATATACCAGACTGCTCAGCATCTCCCTCTCCCGGCGAAGAGCTTTCTTGCTGTTACTCCAAGAAAATGGTTTAGTCATAAAAACATTAATTCCAAGCTGTCAATCCAAGACAATGCATAATTCTATGTGAAAGTCAAAAGAAAAATCTCGCAGAAAGTCAAAAAGAAAAATCTCGCAGAAAATAAAAATTCTATACCTATTCATTCCATCACTGAGTAAATGTTGGGAAAATTGCACATTTGGATGCCAACCTATTGTCCCATTAGCAAGTTGGTCTCTAACCCTTAAAAATTGCACATTCTATACCTATTCATTCCATCACTGAGTAAATGTTGGGAAAATTGCACATTTGGATGCTAACCTAGTGTCCCATTAGCAAGTTGGTCTCTAACCCTTAAAAAAGAGAGAATATGGTCTCCAACCCACCATTATAGTTGCATAATCAATTCCCAAAGACGGAAGCTACAAAACCTAAATGATAAAGTTGGACATGAGGCCAAATGACAATTTTAACATAAATTTGAACGTTTTTCGTCGTTGGGTATTTATTGTGCGACAGTAATGAAAGATGGGGACCTCTCTTCTATTTTCGCAAGTACATAGAAATGGTAGGCACTGGGAGCGAGTGAACTGGGGGAGAAAGGGGCAACCTAATGGTGCAATTTTTCTCTAAATGTTACTGTGCCATTCATCAATTTTCAACCAAGAAAACAATGTGAATGGAAGAGGAAGCCTGAATACCTTGACGCCAATGAGAGAGTACGACCATTTTGGACTGATGGATTTCCGTTTGAAAATGTCTCCTTCAGGAAGGATAGTCTCCTGTGCTCTACCTCTATGTAAATGGAATCTGTAAAGTCGCCTTTAAAAAGAAGGAAGAAATATGTCCTATGGACCAATGGAACATTGCAAGCTTGCCACAATTCAATTATCAATTTCCGCAACTTCTCAAACTTCAGGGACCAATCTGAAGATGCACCCAGAGAATTGTGCATTGTATCCAACCCTAGGTTATGATCATTCTTTTCACCCCTCTGTTCCTTTTCTTGAACCTGGATATAAGAACATGGTAAAAAGTTAAGAATCACGTCAAAGGATCATTTTCTACATAACACTAGGATTCAGCTTACATGCATCTATACTATCTCAATAAGCGAGAAGAAAGAGCACATAACATACATGGAACCGTGTACAAGACGGGAACGGGAGAGAAGCCGGAAATTCATGCAAAAACAGACCTGGTTATTAAATTAGGAATATCTTACCTGGTCACCAACTTGTTCATACTGAAGCTTTGCCATCTCCTTGAGTCCCGCAACAAAAGAACCAAGAGTAGGAATATCCTCATCCCCTTGGATGCTATTCTGAGTTTTGATTTCATCTATAAAACTACTACAATTGGAGGATTGAGAATCGTTTCTAGAAAGTCTTGCAGCATTTGCACCATATATTGATGGGGGAAGTTTCCAGTGCTTTCTTTGGAAGCTGCCTTCTGGTCTTCCTGGGAAGCTTTTCTCCAGACCAGTAGGCGGGGTGGTTTCACTTTGTTCAGCCATGTCAAAGTCGGATGAGCTAGTCATTAGATTATCTCTACTACTCCAGCTTCTTGTCAATTTCAGGCTCCCAGGAGCAGTCAAACTGATTGATGAGGAGGCCCTTGGAGATAATTTATCTGGGTAAGGTATGACTAGTGAATCAATGGTCTTTTGCACATCTTGGATTTTCTGCTCCAATGCTCCATACATGTGACCGTTGTGAATGCCACTAGCTTGTCCGGGTAAGGTCGGTGATAGCTCCTGATCCACATCATGGCCATTACCAGTATCTGACAAAGCTGATATTCTTCCTTCATTTTGATTTGTTGACCAGCCAGGTGATTCAAATGTTATATCTTGGCCAGATTCAGTCATCTCAATGCATCGGACTTCCTTACACATATCATCAGAATTTTCAACAGTTCTTACTGAAGGTTCCTCTATTCCTTGACTCATATCAAATATACTATCAGATGAAGATCCATCCATACTGTTTTCTGGAAGCAGTAGATTCGACATCCCATCACTCCTAATGTCTCTATTAATAAGAAACTGAATTCCATTAAGTTCCTTTGAAGTTTTATCATTTCCAACCATTCGTAGTAAATCTTCAATCCGAGAATGAGCAAGATCTTGTTGCTTAGTTAGCTCCCTAACCTCTTTCTCCAACTGCAAATAGTAAGCCAAGCAAGCATGTTCTTATTAAATGCTTATTGTCAATATAATCATTCAATCTGAGAAATTTGAGGAGACTCACATCTCAATAGAAAAAAAAAAAATATAGAGCTCTTTAATACTTAATCACTATTTAGTAACACTTAATAATTTCATTTCTTAACAATAATTCACTACCCCAAATTTCTGCAAACACAGAAGCACAAAGAACTTAGTATGTCATCCAGATTGTCATTTTCATTAAACATTCAACTTCATCTGTATACTTAGTAAAAATCATGTAATGTAAAATTCAGTTGAAGATGAAATCATAACCTTTTGAAATGTGTTAAAAAGGCAAGTAAACTACCTAAGTTTCTCAGAAAGGAATTTTAACCTTTTGAATTTGCATGTCTTTCTTTCTTAGCAAGACTGCATGATCACATGTTGGTCCTGGAGCTCTTAACTCAGTCTCCAACCTAGCTACCTCTTTCTGCAGATGTTTCACCAATGCTTTATCAGACATCACTACATTGACCTGAGCATTTGTAGATACTTCCTTTGCACAGCTAGCAAACAAAAGGGTATTTCGTGATTGCTCAACATGGCTTCTAGAAGGGCTCAAGGTACAAATGATGGCAGTTCTTGCATTGCCCCCCAAGGCGGGCTGCAATATGCGTGTTAGCTTAGAGTCTCTATAATTGACGTGTCCATGTCTTCCTTTGCTGCATTAAGTCATAAAGGTTACTTTACAAATTACAGGTTGTGTAGAGCAGCATAACTATTTATAACATCATCAAAGGAGCCCGAAAAAGAAAGTGCATGTCTGTAAAATGCCCATGTGTGTCTATGGTGGGGGGAGAGAGAGAATGAATGCTAACCAACCCATTTTCACAAGGATGATGATCAGGTCCCCCATATCCTACTGACTAAATCCCTTATAAATGGAATCTTAGAGAGAAGGTATACAAGCACGTGGATATATGTTCAATATTGTCCTTTATGAGCACAAACAAAAATGGAACCACCTTTAAATGAAACATAAAGATGCTCAATGTCAAGAATCAACCCATAAGATATATTTGTAGTTGGTTAGGCCACAAAGGAACAGATGGCAAAACCCACTTTATATTCTCCAGATGCCAGACTGCTATAAACATACAGCAATATCCAAGTCGCAAGCTACAACAAAAGAAAGACTAAAAAGGCAGAATTAAGCAACCTTAGCTTGCGAATGACAGTCCCTAGAGTCAGTAAACTACGATTTATATGGCAACCTTCCTTCAGTCTTTGCCCAACTGATAATGCCTGAGATGCACGCTCACTTCCTGCCAGATCAACAAAATTCTGCAAGCAAAAAATTGAATATCTTATTATGCAACACTTCTATGTTTATTCACACCATCAAAAGAAGTTGCATATGGTCGAGCAATTTTAGTCAACAAATTCAATTTCATAGTACCACGCTAGCGGCAAGGGCGGTTGAGTTATCCTTTCCTAGAAACTCGCGAGCAGAACTTTCAATTGTCTGAAGAAATCAAATAAGGGAAGAATAAACTGTGAGACTATTTTTTCATAAATTTAAACGCTAAAATATAACGTTTAACCAAAAATGAAGAAGAGAGGCAAACCAATTTAAGAATTTGATGGGATCTAGAGCTTGTTTCATTCAAAGAGGTCTCCCCAATTTGTCTTTGTGCTGTGAGAATGCCAGAAGAGCACATAAAACATATGGCATATTGATTACAAAATTTTGAAGTATAGCAGCGGTGACAATAAAATATTAATCGAAACTCCCTTAACCTGCACATGTGGATAACAACTCCTTGAGATGGTTCCAATCCCTCAAAGTTTCTTCCGTGAGTTTCTCTATAATAGTCCCTCTCTGCATAAAGAAGAAAACAATTTGAGCTATAAATGTATTATAACAGGATATTGATAACGTGACGACTCACTTCTGGATCATCAAGTAGCCTTAGTGGAGCATTGTCTGTGCTAAGGAGATCTCTAACAACTTCATTATAAATTTCCACTGCAGAAAACTTTAGCACAAATGCTCTTTCTTCATGCTGGAGAGAGAAGAGAGAAATGTTTCTTAAGAAAGTCAAACAAATTGCATGGGTTACATCAAACGGAAGTAAAACTCTTCCCTAATGAGAAAAAATGTATTACTTTGCTATTGATCAAAAAATCAACACCAGATCAAGAATTTGGATACCCTTTGTATGTAATCGTAAATGTCAGCCACTGCATACTCCGTTATCCCGTTCATGGTGTATGTTTTTCCACTACTTGTTTGGCCATATGCAAAAATAGTAGCTGAAATGAAAAGGTTTTGGAAACACGTGAAATAGTTGTTGTTATGGGAGCAAGTGAAGTTAACAAATTATTACTGCAATTATAAACTGGGAACGTGGTCACTTGAAAATCATACTTACAGTTGATACCACCAACAACTGAAAGAGCAATGTCCTTTGTTCCTTCTTCATAGACTTCCCTTGTAGCGCAGTCACCCCTAAATACTCTGTCTATCTCATAAACACCACAGATACCGATTAAAAAAGGGAACAGGGGATTAGAATTCGCTCGGAAATCATGATTCTATATATATAATCACGAGGACTCAGGATCATCGATGAGTATATTAAACCACACCATCTTTCTGCATGTCTTACTAAAGAAGAAAGTTTAGTAAATTAAAATTGTCATCATCAAAGCAGAGGAAGCCTCCATAGAGACTAAAATTAGCATTGAAGTCCTTAAAAAGCATCTTAACTTTACCGACCGACCATGATGCGTATTCAAAAAAATTGTGAAAACAATGATATGTATAAAAATGGGACAGACAAGATGGGATTACTTCATTTCTTCTAAAAGGACCAAAGCTTAATACATAATGAAACTCCCACAGAAGTCTCATTTTCTCCTTTCCGCACCGAACAATAATTAAATCTAAATGTAAAAGACGATAAAGAACATTTACCAAATGAGTAGGCAGTGGGCAATCCAGACCGCTCCTGGAGGCTGTTCCTGTACAAAATGGTGGTTGGGTTGATGCATTCCCAATCAGCTACTTCATTTCTAGTGATCTCATTCTCACTCAAAGGCCTTAACCTCACCAACACCAGAATCTTCTCTTCCTTCCCATTTCCCATTCCTTGCATTTTCTCCCAATTGATCAATTCTTCCCCACCAATAGCCCCCATTTCTAACACCCACCTACCCCACTCCCCCAATCTCCTTCAAATACACTCCAATTGTACCAATCACGAAACATCCATAATTTGTAGTCACCCCAAAAACCAAAATAAAATAGGAATTATTAGAAAGCTTCTCAACAGACCATCTTGCTAACCAGAAAGCCAAGGCTGTTTAGCTGTGTAGAGTTGTTGCACTTGCAATAGAATTACCCCAGCACTCCAACTAGTGAATAACTGCAATGCTTGCCTGCAACAGAAAGACTAAATATAGAACGATATGAACTACAAATAAAATATTGATTGAGCTAAAAGGGTAATTATCCAGGGAGTTAGTAGTGATTAAGCACTTTGCTTAATCTTTGGTCTCAAGCCTTTTCTTCCAACAGAAACCTAAAATTCCATTTTGACAGAGTCAGAAACTCGCATCTGATAACTTTGCTTAATGGGGACCCCAACCATGCTTCGAATCCAAGTAACAAGGCACTTTTATTGATTTTTTCACAAGGCCGGTGAAAATTGAAATATTCACGAATAGTGGACCACTATGTGTGTGCGTGTGTAACAGACGCACACACATATATCCAATAAATTAAATGGAATAACAATGAGTTTCAAAAGAAAATCACCTCCGGTGTCGTTTTCGCGGAACTTTACTGAACTGTTAAAAATTGAATGGCGCAGAAGCTTCTGTCCGGTGAACTGACAAAAAATTCCCAAAATATGATTGTTAAAATTCCTTGATGACTACAACGGAAAAAAACATATAAAAACCGCTGCGGAACTGATGAAAAACACTGAATTCGATCGGGTAACTCCGATTTAACGGTAAAAAAATTGAATGAATGCGCCAAAAAAATCAATAAATGCCGCTAAAAGCGCACTTACTTACGGATTCAAATTCCAGATATGTTTACGTTGGTTATTAAATTACTCGAATTTTTCCAGGTAAAGTTGAGCTGATTTTTCCGTTCATCAAAAAAAAAAAAAAAAACAGACCGGAAAATCTATGATTTTGAATGGGTATATTATGACTATGAACTGTAACACTGCAATAGATAACAATACTTTTTACGCGTCGAAAAAGTCAATAAAACCTAAGCAGAAAAATAGAACCAAAAAATAGAGAAGAAACGTGAAAAACTGAACAAAAAAGGGAATCCAACGGCGACCGAACCGATGAAACAGTAATAATAGCGAAACCTTACCCCGCGATCTCAGTAAATCGCCTAAACAACAACAAAACGGGCAATGGAAGTTCACATGGAGAATGAGAAACTGCTATTCTCTCTCTCCCACACATACAGAACACACACATACACGCCTGGAGTTGGAGAGTGCAGTTGTTCTACATCTGTTTGAGGCGCTACCGGAAAGTGACAGTTAAAGTGACAGAATTGCCCTTAAATTGCTTCAAAAAGTCTGGATGTTAGCCACGTGCCCACGTGAGCGTCGGTATAGATTGGTGTGTCTTTAACTATTCGGTGTTTGTGTAGAGTAGCTTACTTTACCGTTAGAATTGTCACGTTTCATAGAAATACTCGCCAGGAGACGCGCACAGCGCACTGCAAATCCTACAACTTTGCTAATTACCAATAAGAAAAATGACCCAAATGGTCCTCAATGTTTATGGTAAGCAAATGGTCCATAATCTTTTATTTTTGGGTTAATTACACTAATGGTCCCCATTTTTTTAGATTTGTAACGATTTCATCCCAATTTAATTTTTTTAGCAGATATCATCTACATTCTTCCATTTATTCTTACATACCGTCCACACTTACGGAATCCATAAAAAAACAGCCGTTAAATGGGTTTTCATCACAATTTTTTTCTTTCTAAAACAAAGGCATTTTAGGCAAATCACATAAAATTATTTGTGGAATAAGATAACATACTTTTTGTGGAAGAAGATAACATACTGTAGCAAAGAAGAAGAAGAAGAAGGCATGAATGTCACTACTATAGATTTGTGGAAGAAGATAACATATTTTTTGTTTAATTGTTGTTGGTTGTGAATCATGGGATATCATTTATTTGCGTGGTTGCAAAAATACTTCAACAAGGACCACCAGCACCAAGGAAGCAGAAAAAAGAAGAAGAAGACATGAATTATCACTACTGTAAATTTGTAGAAGAAGATAACATATTTTTTGTTCAATTGTTGTTGGTTGTAAATTTTGAGATGTTATTGTTGAAAATAAGTTATTTATAAATTGGTTTAACCAAATATTCGAGAGAGTCTCGATAATCGATTGTTATTAGTTTACAGTCGATTGCATTCTACTCCATGAGTAGATGCCCGTAGTACATTTGGTTTTGCAAAACTATTTCCAAATGAATGAAAAATTGGTATCAAAAGTTGACACCTTGAAAGTGATAATTGGATATTGTAGTAAGTGGGAATGTGTATCCCACATTGGAAGATGACATGATCTTGAACCAACTAATATACCTCTAATTTGGATTTGGGTATGGGTTCCAACGAGCACCGCAAGTTTTTTAGAGGAGATGATGCTTAGATGCTATCAGGTTCGCTTCAAAGCCCACACGCCCGCCACCGTCGCCCACCCGCCGGGCCTGGCTCGTGGCTCGAGGCTGGGTCCTGGTCGTGAGTCGTGTTTGGTCCAATATATTCTTTTTGGACAAAATAAATATAAAATAATTTATTTATTTTGTTTTATTTTAATTTCATAATCCAATAAAAATATCCAGTTTTGACATGTGTCACGTGCACAAAAATACAAACACAATTGTTCAATTGAGTCCTTTCAGTTAATGTGTCTGTTCAATTGAGTCCTTTCAGATATTGTGTCTTTTCTGACACAACTTTTGGTTCGTTATAAATAGACTCATTTCTTCTGCGAATTAAACAATTCAATCTCATCTTTTAAACTTTGCGTTTTTGCCCTGCATTCTTTAAAAGCATTCTGCATCCATCCATATTCTACATAGAGAGTATGTAACAAATTCGAGTTTGTTGTTCTTGCTGTTTGAAGTGCTTCCACCGCAAGAAGAAGACCGTATCTTGGGAGACGATTGCTATTTACTGTGAGCACCTAGGCGGGGCAAATTCGTCTTAAAGACATAGAGTCGAACTCTAGCCTCGGTCTACCAATATTCATTCTGTATTTTTCATTTTGTGTTAATTATTCATTTTCAAGTAAGCCTACATCTTTATAGAATATATATATATTTTAGTATAATCAGTTATTTATGTGCATGGTTGCAAGAACACTTCAACAGGGACCACCGACACCAAGGAAGCAACAAGAAAGTAGAAGAAGGCATGAATTGTGGAAGAAGATAACATACTTTTTGTTCAATTGTTGTTGGTTGTGAATTGTGGGATGTCATTTATGTGTGTGGACATGTTCAATTTTTCCTTCGAAAGCTGTAGCAGTGCAGGTCCCCATTCTTTAAATGTAGTCACATTGTCCGTCCCCATTCTTTATATTCAGTCATAGCGTAGGTCCCATTCTTTACATATTCTACTGTTCTTATCTTTCTTCTCTCCTCATTTTGATGAATATTAGTTTGATTTTGATGCTGATTGTGATGGCTATGGTGGCGGTGATGTTGCAGGTAGAGACGCCTTTGGTGGGCTATTCTCTTCTTATTGGTCTCTTTAGTTGCAGAAGAACTCAATCTCACCAATCCTTCACCATTTGTGTCAAAAATTTGAAACGGGTTTCTGTTAAACACAGCTTGGTGCTGAGGAATCCCTTGTGGAATATAGCTATTTTCAAGGTTACGATTGTATTGAGAGGAAGAAATGGGAATTGAAAGTGGTTGAATATTGGAATCGCCTTTAACTCAGTCAAAAACATCATGAGCATACTTCACATGCTTCTTTTTACATATTATATACAAAAGTTACAATGCCTAATTCCAAAATGCTATTGATGTAATAAGAAACAGGAAAATTAGTTCTACTATAACCCCTAAAAACAACCCAGAATTTTTTTTGGCTAATTTTAAAAGATTCAGCCATTTTCATCTCACTAAAAAATCTCATAGCAATGGGAACTGTCTGCTATTCCCCAAGATATCCATAAGAATATGGTGTGCTTTTTTACTGTGCTGAAAATCCGAAATTTTCTGAGCCCAGATAAAGAATCTGTGAGCAGAAAACCCAAGATCAAACGAGTATTCATCAAGATCAAAATCAAACGAATACTCAAAATGATGAAGAGAGAAGAAAGATAAGAACAGTAGAATAAATCTTAGGTCGTTTGCCTAAAATGCTCTCGTTTTAGAAAGAGAAAATTTGTAATGGAAACCTATTTGACGACTGTTTTTTACGGATTCTGTGACTGGGGACGGTATGTGAGAATAAATGGAAGAATGAGAATGATATATGCTAAAAAAATTGAATGATGATGAAATCGTTACAAATTTAAAAGAATGAGGACCATTAGTATAATTAACTCTTTATTTTTTTTAAAAACAATCTTATTTAACGCACCCTACCACACCCAACACAAACAATCACAACAATTACGCCGACACCACCACAAAGCCACCCCCGCGAAATCTCTGCCATTAATGAGGGGGGAAGAAAATTGGTAGTTTAACGTTGGGTAGCGGCTGTTGTTTTGTTAAGTGTAGTAGGGTAGGGAAGATGTAGGTTGAAGAATATGATTTTTTTTTTTTTTGGTTATTTATTTTATAATTGTCAAATTTGTCTTTGCTATTAAAAGAGAATGTAAATAACTAATCACGCACAAAATTAATAGTTGTTATGGACATATTTCATCCAAAAAGACCAATTGTACACTTAAAAACATAGATTCAGGTCTTTTCCATCAAAAACAAAAAATTAGGAACCACTTCACCAATTTTCCATAGCAATATAGATAAACTTATAATTTTCTTTTCTTTTTTCAGAAAATAACTAAAAACTGTCAAAATGATTTCGCAATGAAATGGAATCTAAACAATGAGTTATAATTTTGCCCTGATAGTGAGTACTTTTAGAAACCGAGAGATACGAGAGAGTTGTACAATTTCAGAGATACATATTCATTTCTTTAAAAATAATCATTTTATAATTGACTGAATTATACTTCTCGTCTTTAAATTTTGAGAGGAAGATCGTTCTTTTTAATTTATGCTCTCTTTATTTTTTTATTTAGGCTGTGTTTGATTGGTTTTCATAAAAAATGAAAACATTTTCCATGTAAGGTGGAAAAAATATTACAATAAAATGGTGAAAAAATATTTTTCAAGAAAGTGGTCAAAAGTATGCTTTAAGTGATTGTACCTTAAAAATTATTTTTATTTTCCATGTTCAATCAAACAACCAAAAAGGTGGAAAATATTTTCCATAAATGTGACATTATTTTTTATGAATGTGATATTTTCCATAGAAAATTCTCTAATCAAACACAACTTTAAAGCAAATAATATCCGAAAAGTGTGTTGACATGTTTGTCCTTGCTAAAAAATCTACTTGCACCTCACATGCCTGATTTAACATAGTACGTTGATGGAATCCGCCAACAAAGTCGAATAGCGTTAATTAATAAAAAGTTTATGCCAATAATTGTTTTTTTTTTTTTTTTTTTTTTAAGTTAAGAACAAACGTGTAACGAGAGACAAACATTAAAAACGAAATATATATCATTTCACAGTTGTAATTACTAATTTATACTATAATTTGGTAGTTTTCAAAAAGAGAAACATTATATATGGAATCTTTTGGCTTTTTCTCATAACATGAAAAATCATGCCATAGAAAGAAAGAAATAATTTTTCTTTTAATGTCGTATAAATAAAGTCGAAATCTATTAATTTGAATAAATAATTCATCCAATTGAGTAATAACACATAAGAGCATCTCTAACGCACTCCATCTGTTGCTTTTTAAGCGTGCCATATAAACATATATAGACGGAGTTATAAAAAACTCTCTCCAATGCATGCAGACGATGTCTATCTGATTTGGCACACCAAAAATAGACTCTGTCTAGAAGTTCATCTAAATTTAGATAGACTTCTAGACGGAGTAACTCAATAAATTTAAATTAATCTCAGCATTTTAATTAAAAAAAAAGCCAAACAAGAAAAATATAAATTTAAGACCTGCCAATTTTTAAAAAATTTAATGCCACATAAACGGTAATATTAATTTTAGACGGAATCTATTGGAGACGAATAATAATTTAACCGTCTATTCAATAGACGTAGTGTTATATGGATCGAAAATTCGTCCATTTTACCTGCCACATAGAGTACAATAGACGGAATATATTGGAGATGTTCTAAGATAACTATCGACAGTGAACAACTATAAAAAAAACATTACTCTTTTTCTTATTGATCCTTTTTATTTTGGATTTCATGTAAACGATTCTAATTTCATATATTAATCACCATAAGGGAGGTAGATAAATTTTAATAAATTGAAGTTCAGAAAAAGAAGAAGTTTAAACTTTCACCGCAGTCACCGGCACCGCAAAGAATAACGTGGTTGAATAATTATGATGGGCCCACCTTATCACGTTTATGCAAATCCACTGGATGCCCCAATTGCCAATCGAGATAGTCAAAGTCACTAATAATTTATTTAGCACTGAGGTTACACGTGTGAAGATGAATTAATGTTTAATCTACAATATCTTAGTGGACAAATTAAAGTATCACCTAATTTAACCTTTCTCTATCCATACATTTTATCTGTGGACAAAAATAATCAACCAAATCGGGCCGATTCTTCTTAAGTTTAAATCAGATCACGAGGGTTAGAATCGAGAACGGTCCGTTTATAATTTGGTTATTAAATCTAGATTCAAAACTAAATAATCGAACTGGCTTTATTATTTTTTAATTTCTTTTAAAACTTAACCTATAAAGATAAAATATTTTATTTCTATATTTGTTATTTTGTATTGAGATTGAATTTTATGTTTAAAATTTGATATATTGTTCTTTTGTGAATATATTAAGGTTTGAAAATTATGATTTTTTAAATTATTGTATTGTTTCAAACAAGGAGAATAAAAACAATTGTTAGAAATATGATAATTTTGAAATTTTTGATTATGGAACCGAACCAAACGGTTTGGTTTCAAACCAGACCGCATTCATCCCTACTTACAGTGAATACAAGCTCTATTATACCAAAACGTGCATGTTATTATCACATCTTTTATATTATTTCATTGAGTGTGTTGTATTATTACTTATCATCACTTATATCTTCTATATTATTTCCTTGTACAAATTTCACATTTCTAGAGTTCTCTTATCTAATCTCGTCTCTATTTCATTATTTCTTATTGTCAGTTGAATTCAACCGAACATGTTAGAGTATTTTGTATAGATTAATCATGATTGATTCACTCACAAAGTTATGTTAAAGCATGTTTTGTGAGCTATATTGAGTGTTACCTATGCCTAAGAAAAAGCCCCACATATATGGAAGACGTAAAAAAAAGACAGTCATTTCTATTTTGATTGTCTAATGTGGACTTAGACACGCACCATTTTATTTTTATACATTTTTGAGGTTAAATAAATGAATAATTATTAATGATATTAAAATAATGACAATAATAGACATATTATAATTATTAAAATAATTATTTAACTAAAATAATTATTAATGGTGTTAGAATAATTAAAATGATTTTAAAAATACAGAAAAGTCTTATTATGTTTAGGCTCATAAGCTTGAGGTTTAACTTTGTTGCTTTGTTACTCTTTGTGCCTTTTAAAACTTTGACTGTATTATCACGACTGTATGGAGTTTTTTCTGTTACTGAAAAAAAAAAAAAGAATATATACGTTCGTATGTCACTACGTCTTCAATCTTTACAAATAAAACTCTCATTCAAACGATATTCTCTTTGCTCTTGCATCAATCTTAAAACCATAACTACAGCAATTCAGATCTTCATTATCTCCCATCAAGACTTCTTTAAGAACAAAGAAGTTCAAATCTCAGTGACCCATTCTCATAGATCCTACGGTCAAATTCTACCGCAAGAAAGCTGTATACTATTATATCCGACTATAAAAAGATGGACACATGTTTATTATTTGCTTGCTTGATGCAATAGACTACTTTTGATCGACCCATTGGACCAAATTACTTTAAAGCCCTATAGGCTTTTTCCTAATTTGTGGTATTTGCTTATGAGCCATGCATGGCCCAATCAAAAGCCAATCTTCTCAGCCTAATCAATAAGTGCATATCCTAATATAACAAAGGTCTGTTTCAATTATTATATAGTGCAAAAAAGGAGATGACAGGCGGCTATGGGTTTTTTTCCTTGTTAATGTACCAAAAATTGTACCCAATTCACCGTGAAGGGGAAGGAAAATGGGAGATTCATCAATCTGTTGCCACCAAATTTTATCTTGGGTTGCAGTGATTTCTACGAGACAAGTCATTTGATTACCTCGATTTAAGCATGCTGAGTTACCGTTATCAGTTGCAGGGAAAGGGGGCGATTAGCTCCTAAGATTCCGTCTAGCCTTATCGCCATTCCCTTTTCCCAAAATTTTGTTTCTTGATAGTTATCTTCAGCGATTTTCTCGACATTATCTCTTGAATTTTCGATGTGGTGGTTTATAGTTTTCTCCATCTGCCCGTCATAAATAGTGACAATGAGAACACTTTGTGATGTCTGCGCGAGTGCGGCGGCAATTCTCTTCTGTGCAGCGGATGGGGCTGCTCTCTGTCGTTCTTGCGACAATAAGGTATATATATATGGACAGTTGGAATGGTACTTGTTTATGTGCATCAAAATTTTGTAGAAGAGATTGTCTTGTGTGCTTCTAGTCATCTAGTGCACTTATGTTGGTTTGAATCTTGAACATGCAATTAAATTTCATTCCTCAAGATATTTGCTGAGATAATGCATAGAAAGCTGAAATCATTATCAGAATTTGTTCCTCTTTCCTTGAAATTTTATGGCACACATTCCATCACCAATGTAGTTTTCTGGTAATATCAAATTGTGATTGAGCTATGGGCTTCCATTTAGTTCTTGGTGCGGCTTAAAACCTTGAGGACATGATTGTTACGTCAGGATTTTACAGAAACAATGGACAAGATTTTAGCTTATTTTTCTTATTTAACAATGCCAAGTACTGTAAACTCCATCTTACCAAACAAGCCATGAATGGAAGCTCCTTTGTACCTTCCAAATCAATCTTAATGCTCTCCGTGATATAGCTACATCCTGAATTTATAAAAGTCGCAATGATAAAACTTATTAATATCAGGCTATGTGTTTGTATAATGTTGAATGTTCTATAAGAGTAAGGACAAAAATCTTGTTTTACTTTTTTGAAAACTTAGCTATAGTTATTGTTGGCTCATTTGCATATGGCAATTGCTGTGGTCACAAAACATGGTGTGACAGGTTCATTCGTGTAACAAGCTTGCGAATCGACATGTACGAGTTGAGCTTGCCAAGCTAAATGTTGTCCCCCGTTGCGACGTATGTGAAAATGCACGTGGTATGTTTCACTTCTCTAAATTTTCTTCTCACATTTGGAAAGTTGTCTCATGTTTCAAACATATTTTTACCTCGGCCACTGTATGTAGCTTTCTTTTATTGTGAGATTGATGGAAGTTCCCTATGCCTACAATGTGATATGAGTGTCCATGTTGGTGGTAAAAAGACACACGAAAGGTATCTCCAGTTGAAGCAGAGAGTCGAGGTTTGTGGTCGTGCCAAGAAACACCGTTTCTCGTGTTTCTTTTAGTCATACAACAAACCTCGGATTTACTTCTTCTATGATTTGCTTTTGTAGTTTCCAGGAGATAAGTCTGGACACGCCGTTGACCTAGGATCACAACGAGATGATTTGGATGACGTTAAGAGAGAACCTACTCAGCTGTCTAATCTTGAAGAAACCGAGCAAAATCACCAGTTTTCTCCAAATCAAAGGCTAGGTAACAGCACAGACGATGGTGGAAAAATTGAAAAATGATGGCATAGACCAGCCATATATCCTCTTTTATTCTTTAATTTATGTCTTGCTTCATATCAATTTTTTCTGACGAATTCTTGAATGACCAGCTTAGTAAGAAGTAAAGTGGGATTTAAAATCAAATTGTCTGCCCAGTCTGAGGGATTGAAAGTGTAAGGTTCTGAGCATTACAAAGTCATTTTTGTTCGAATGTCGTTGTTTTCGTTTGATAAATAATATTTGATTTGCACGATTCTCCTTAGATGAACACTGAATATTCGTCGAACTATAGTACTCAAACTCAATAGATATGCAACTAAGAGACCTCTGAAAACATGCACTAATTCTTACATGAAATCCTTAAATTTTGAAAAATGTAATTGGATGTGCTAGTGCTGCTGACTGTAGGCAATGATCACTGATAGAAATTACAAAGAGAAAGAAGTTCCTCCCTTCCAATTCCCCGGTCTGCCCGGTTTTTCACCCTTTCTCTTCCCCGTATGGATTTAGCGTACTTTTTGATCAAAACAGTTTCCATGCGACTTGTTTCATTAAGTGCTCCCAGAAAAAAATGTGGATTATTTCTGTTTATATCCAAAAAAATAATTGAAAGAAAAAAAAAAATCACACAAAATGCAGTCCCACGTGGTTGAAGACTTGTAGTACAAAATTAAGATAGAAGTACTTGCCATTATTTCGAGACGAATGAGAATCTCTTTAGTGTTGAGTTACCAATAATTGGTTGTCAAGTGGACAAGGCATTTAACTCAACTTCGTAGGTTGTGGAGGTAGTTAAAATGATGAGATTATTCTTACCTCGTAAAATGCTACAAATAAAATGGAACGATGAATAGAAAACTTCTACGGGCATGTTTAGAGCCTGTTTGGTGTAGATTTTTTTTTTTCAAAAAATGGGTTTTTTTGCCGATTTTTTTTTTTACTTTTCAAATTTTTTTATTGTGTAAAAAGTTTGAAAAAAAAAAAAAAAGGACAAAAAATAGATTTTTTTGAAAAAAAAAAATTAGGAACCGAACATGCTTTAGTAACGAATTATAGCAGGACACAATAGTACAAAATAGTACACAATTCTTTTGAGGGGATTTTTTCTCAAGATTTGGTGGGCCATTGAGCAACATGTGACCAAATCATTCCAGGTGGACAACTTTTGGGTCTACTACGGGGCCCAATTTCTAGTTACTGTTAAGTTAGAATGCTGGGGCCCGTAATTTGTGGTTAGTAATAGGATCCATTCATGGGCATATAAATGAAAGCCCATTAAGAAAAAAAGAAGAGAATCATAAATTTAGCTAAAAAAGAATTCCGTTGCCGGGACTTGAACCCGGGTCTCTCGGGTGAGAGCCGAGTATCCTAACCAACTAGACTACAACGGATTCACGTTTATCAAATATACTATGTCATATAAGACTGGTTCATAAGTTTTATCCAAACAAAAGGGACCTAACTTCTTAATTAATAGCGAACACTAGAACAGGTAATCAGTAAAAGGTCCAAATTAATAATAGTTCTAGACAAGTATTTAAACTCATTGTTTACATATATTTAAAGTGGAAATTCGTTCATTTCGTAGCTCATCACTATGAATAAATGACAACGAGCTAGCCACATGTTGTGGTTGACTCTCCTGCTAGAATTAAACTCTTTCACCTTTGCTATGAGCAAGAATACATACAACTTGTTATATATATATATATATATATTTGTTTATTATTATTTTTTTTTTTTATCTTAAGCAAGGTTAGGATTGGCCACAAAATATGCAAGCACACCAACAAATGGTGCATTTATGTAAGTTGTGGGCTCTGATTTTCGAAAATCAGCTCTATCATCCTCATAGACATCGTCTTCCTCCGGTCCACCCACCACCGCCCCAACCAACACATTCGGATTAGGGGCCGATGAGTTAAAATAAACCGAACCCTCCTTGCATCGAATGGGTTGGGGATGATCTTTTATAGAAGGAAGTGAAGATCCCCTATGGTGAATCCTTTGTGGGTAGTAATTGCTATAACCTACCATGTAAGACATTCCCTTAGGATTATCCCCCAAAATGTAATCAACTTGTCTTTTGGCTATTTGTCTAAGCATTTTTGGCCCGACAGAAATGCTACCACAGTTCACAATTTCAGATGATTTTTCCAAATAATTGGCGTATACGAGCAAGAGGAAAGAAATGGAAGTGGCATGTTGCAGGTTGCTTCCACCAGGCCTGTAAATTAGTCCGCCAGGACTTAACTCGATGTGGTTGGACGAGGAATCCGGTATCAGTGTGCACATGAAGCTATCTGCTGATACTTTGTATGACTGGAGGGAGTACATGCTCCCTTCCAACACTTCCTGCAAATGTATTCGTGTTAGTTTGGTGTCCAACACTGTATTCAGTCTACGTACAAAACATGCTCACAGTGACATTGTTTTATCTAATTTGTTTGCATTCAATTTTTTTGCAGATATTAACCTTAGAAACTAGGACATTTAGACCGGCATGCTTGTTGTCCCATCCAAATTCATTAATGTTGTCGTCTGCACCAAGTATTTTACCATTGTTTTGTATGTAATTGAGGTAAGAATCTCCCTGAGAAGCTCTTCTCAGCCATGCTGCTCCCCACAGTAATTCATCCTGTCAATTAACATTCAATAAGCATATGAATAAGCACGTGTTTTATAAGGAAGACTCGATAGTATTAAAGAATAAAAAGAAACTAAAAAATTGTGGATTATAATCTTCACTCATGTCCAAGACCACGTAACAAACATGTAGTAAGTACACATGATTGAGAAGAATGCTTGCCTGATATCCATCAAAATCACAGTAGAATGGACAGGCACCTTCCCTGATGTTTGAATTATCGCTATAAGCCCCTCGATGACCATCAGCAAAATCGAATACTCTGATGGAAGTTCGCAAGAGTGTCTCAGCGTATCCAGGATCAGACGACCTAAATGCAATGGAAGAGGCAGCCAGGGCCGCAGCTGTCTCACCGGCAACATCAGAGGCCGGATTCGGAGACTCGACTGTGTACACTGTTCTAGCAGTGTCCATGTCTTCTGGTCTCTCCCAACAGTTATGGTCTATAATTGGATCTCCAACCTGTAAAACGCAATCACATACACAAATTAAGACAATTCTAGAATTTTAGTACACTTTTCCTTTGGCATTTTGGGTAAATTCAAGTGATAGATGTATGAACAAATACTCAAATAGGATAATAGTGCAGAAATATTTTAGTCCTTAATTAACTCTCACATGGTAAGCAATATTTTGTAGCTTAGTGAAATAGTCATCAGTACTAGAATCTATCAACACATACAACAAATATAACATGTTCTGAAGCTGAACCTAGCATAAAAATCTAACATTCAAGAACCCAATTAATTTTCTGTCATATTTGCAGAAAAGAACATTTTCTGGCCGGCCTTCGCATCTGATTGAACAAATAATATACAAACAATTATAAAAAGAAACACTGTAAATGCAATTATTACCGTCCATCATATGTTAAACAGTAAAAGTTTCATGTTAGTTGTGTAAAAAATAAACAAACTTTTAGAAGATATAATTGAATGTCGTGCAAAAGAGTCTTGACTAAATCTAATTGTCATTCATTCACAAAATATTTTACCATGTCAAAGTTTTAATTAGAAAACGATGTGTGTACATGTAGCAACATGTTGAAGATAAAATGAAATACATGCATCCAAGCCCACTGCCCACAGGATGGTGCAACGCCGCAAATGGTGCAAGATACTTGTGGAAAATTGAACTTCACGCACTCTCAAATAGGTGCGTTGGTCCTGCATTTTTCTATCACTAATAGATTCGTGAACAAGATTATTGGGATTTGGGACCCAAAATGGCCAAAAAAAGACAAACCCATGGCCACGGGTCGTGGAACTGACAGAATCCTCTCACCCACAAATCCTTCATTAATTCCCACTCACAACCTTCTTTGAATAAGAAAGTAAATTTCATTGATTAAGAGATAATAACGTATAACGTATGCCATTCTTATTAGAGTGAAATTCCATTTTAACAGGACTACAAGAGTTCAATCCCAATATGACATAGTATTTCACGGATTAACACTTGATAACTTAGAACTTACGTTTATACAATTATACTTTTTCTGACTTTAAACATTATAATATCTTTAAAAATTATAGCATTTGAATATTGACATTCACATGTTAATTTTGAAACAAATGATATCGGCCTCTTGTTGACATGTTTTAACGATAACAATATTCATTTACATCCACTAGCGGATTCCCCACTGCCCCCACTCTAATTTCAAATTTTTTGTTTTAGTTTGGAAAGATATTTATTTTTATAATTTTGCCCCCACAACAATATAAATATTTAAATTTAGATAGATACAAATGAAGTTCTTTATCCTAGTGGCAAAGCTTGTTATTTGTGTTTGGGTAGATTTGGGTTCAAATTCCTATTGCCATGTTATTTTTTCTTTTTATATTATTTCGAAAAATTTGTGCAATTAATTTCTAATCTTATTAATAGCTTTTAAATCTCTAATCTTTAGTTCCATTTGCATATTTTGTCTTTTTACATAATTTTATAAACTTAAATATTAATTTTTTCATGTTTTAGAATGATAAAATTGACAAAACATTATACTTAATACCGAATGTAATACCATCCTAAGGTGCTACTAAATGGATGAATCTTATCAACGTCCATGAATGATAAATCATAGATCGAACTGGCAGCTATTCTTCACGTTGCAAAATACAGGATTTTTATCTACATTCTATTTTTTAATTGAAACAAATTAATCTTTTAGACCTTCAACGTTTATTTGATTTTCAATTTCAAATCTGAAAAATTAAATAAAATACCTTTTCGTTTTTTACGTACAAATCTAGTGAATAATAGTTGAGTTTTAAAATTTTTGCATGAATAAAATAAATAGTTTTATTGTTTTCTTCAACGAAGCTATATCTACTGGCTACTATTTCGTTGCTTACTGCTATAAACGCTACAAGCTAGTGCAGTACCATTGACCAGCACTATAGTACTGCTAACCGCTATATTGCCCCCACAAGATAAAATTCCTGGCTCTGCCCCTGTTTACATCCACCACGTGTCTGTACGTATTTATATGTGTGTTGTATAGGCTGCAATCAATTTGATTAATATATACCTGAACAAAAATACGGTTGGGTTGCGAAACCGTTTTGAGCAGATAATCCGTGCCCCATTTGATTGCAACCAAAGCATTCCTCAGCTCCGACGGCGGCATGTATTCTCCGAACTCGATCGCACTCCACGCCAGCATTGTAGTTGTGAACGCCATAGGAAAATTGAACTTAATGTTATCGCCGGCGTCATAATAACCACCGGTCAGGTCCATATTCACCGCCGTCGACCCATCGCCAAGGCCGGAATTTCCACGCCAAGCAATTCTCTGGTCTTGCGGTAAGTACCCGGACCGCTGGCCTTCGAAGAACAAAATTGATTTCGACAATGCATCAGCATAATCATGGTAATTACTGGAGTCGAATAATGAAAATTTTGAAAAGAGAATTATGCAAAGGAAATGGAGCAAGTTTACTGAGTGGAATTTCATTGTTATAGGTACGTATTTTGTGGATTTCTAGTAATGCGGAATTGCGGTTGCTTATTTATAGGGGATACACACTTGAAGGAGTGAGGCCGTGTCTGTGGGGCAGTTTTTATTTGCCTCATTTGAGGTATCACGGGTGTGTGTCTCTGTGCGTGAGAGAGAGAGAGACCCAAGGTGGGTTTGGCTGCCCTGGATTGAACCTCACAGCAGCACCCTGGATACGCCAAGTACGCCACGTTAAATATATTTTTGATGCGTATTTAATACGTAGTACTAAATAAGACCGCACAATTTAATAAATAAAATTTAAACATTTTCTAAAAATATAAACTTGAAAAAGACTATGATTGAGTATAAACTGCGTCCATGCATGGAAAAGTGAGGGCTTCCGTACGTGTCTTACACTGCCTTTTTAGTTGCGTGGTGTGAAAGAAAGCGATAAGTGATAAGTCCATTGGAAATTTGGAATGCTGTTTGTATATCTAAATTGACCTACATGAATAGTAAGGATACGTGTAGAAAATATTCTTATCTTTTCACTTAAAAGGCATAAAAAAAAGGACGCAATATTTTACTTTATTAATTTGTTTTTATTTTGGTTTCCAACTTTCCAGACGGCAAGATTGAAAATTGTTCGTTAAATGATGATGATGTTTATTGTACCGTGCAATTAGGGACGGACCAAAAGTTCTCCTGTGCTATATACCTTCCGCCCAAGAAAAAAACAAATTTTTATGTAGAAAAAAAAGTTGTTCTTCTTCTTCTTCTTCTTCTTCTTCTTTTCTTTTTCTAAAATAGATTTGTTTAGTCCAAAAACTTTTTTAGCACTCTTCTGACTCCACTTCTACATTCCATGACACGTTATTTTTTTAAAAAGTCTACAAATTGTTCACAGAATCACAGTTTATCTTTGTAAAGTGTCGAGTTGTATTTTAACTCTACCATTGTCACGATAAGTAAAAGTTTTGTATAATTTGAGATATTACTAGGTGATTGTTGACCCAAAATACTGGTGCCAACAAATTTTTATCAACTTCTTTGCTCAAATAAATAACTCCAATCTTGTTAATTGTCGTCTAAGGATCAAAAATTCATCTAGCAAGAATTTGACAAAAGTTTTATAATTAATCTCCTTTTTCTTTGGTTTATTTTGCACTATTTATAGATGTTTCAAGCATTTGAGCCTTTTGGTTTTTGTCCTTTTTTTGGCCACATGTCGCCTCTTAATTGGAGAATCTATAATTCTAGAAAATTTTATGACACATATTGTCTTAGCCATCACTCTCAACTAATTCCCATAACAGTTATCCCAACACAGTCTTTTCTAACTAACTTTGTTACGTGGAGATTCACCATGTAGTCAAAGAGATATTCTATAGTCATGTAATCACATGGTATTGCTCTCCCACACTTCGCCACGCCCTAGTTATGTGGCAAAGGCAAATGAATAAGGCGGTGTCAATCCCCTGCGGCCCACCGGTTGGTTTCTTAGCCTCACACTTTTGATTGACTGGAGAATCAACGAAAGTTTTAAGCAAGCTTTTTTCTACCGCGTGTATAATGAGGTATAATAGTGATAATTACACTAATAATAATAAGCAAGTGGGAATTGCGGGTTATTTTTATTCACCCTTAGTTGGAGGTGAACTCTCTCAAATTTGTATTTTATTTTATTTTACCATCTTCATAAAACATGCCAAACAGTGGTTTTAAAAAAAAAGTGGCGAAAGGGCGAAAAAAGAAAGAAATTAATATTAGAAAAAACTATGGGCCTAAAGTGAATGAATGAGTTTTCATTGGGCTGGGCCAACCTAAAGCTCAATCCATTGTACGGTACTACACATCATGTTTTGGACCGAGTTTACAATGATACAAGCTGAGTGCTTGGGCTAAAAATTTAATCCAATTACAATCAGTAATCTTGAACTTGACTTTGTTCGGCCAGCTTAATGTAACTGCATTAATTATTTTATTTTTTTAGAATTGTTTTATTAAACTAGTTAAAAACACATGCGTGCAATGTGGTTTTGTAATAATTTTATTAATTTTTAATATTTTTTAATTTTTTAATTATTAATAGTTAAAATGTTAAAATAGCAATTGCAATAAAGATAAAACAATACGATTCTTGATGATATGATGTATTGTATTATTTGATGTTGTATTTTATTTATATTCATAGAAGTATAATTGCAATCGAGATGAGTTTTATATTGTGATAATACCAACAGTAATTTGAACTCAATTAATATTTTTTGATGATTAACAAATTCTTGATATTAAATTTTATGGAACTGATGATGTCTTCATGATTGTATTTTACAAATAATAATATTATTAATTACTAATTTTAGTATGAAAGAATGATAGACTTACATGTCATAGTTGAAAGATTTGGTAAATTTGATTTCTACTAAATCAAAAAAAATTTGCAACAAATATTTTAAAGACTGATGAAGAAGTATAATTTTGGATTTGCCTACCCCCCTCCCCGAAATCTGTAGTCCACTTCACTATTCTGGAAAAAAATTCAAATATTGATCCAAGTTTCTCTAGTCAGTTTTGATCTTAAGTACTCAACTCAGCAACCAAAAAATCAAATTAGTATTCGAAAATAAATGAGATGATTCTTTAAATATATTAAGAAAAATCATTTAACATGGGTTGGTATTATAGACCCATTATTAAAGAGAAAAATTAAGAAATTAAATAGAAGATTATGTTAAACTTAAATTAAATGGGTGGGCATATTATTTTTGGCCTACTATGATTCAACTTAATTGGAAATGAAATTCTTTGGATTAATGGCGTTTAAATTTTTTCCTACTTTTAGGCCTGGATTGCCATTGGTTTTTAAGTCGATCTTTGATAAAGGTAGTAGGTCATCCTCAAAGTCGTTTCGTGGCTCGAGCTTGGAAGAATACTTAAATGTATTAGAGTTTTAGGTAATATTGCTTTAAACACAAATGGTGAAGACAACATATGACATTCGTGTAGTCATTGACGTACATAAGACAATTCACGTAATTGTTCTATCTTGTTATAAGGGATGCTTCTCCAGTTATGTACATGTTCTATATAAATATATAATAGATTATTTCATAATCTCCAATATACATGAAAAACTTTCATACATGGATAAAATATAGAAAAGTATGTGCATTCCACCGTTTTTAAAAAAATGGGTACTTGATAATTCGATTCACTATTTGCTAAAGTATGATTCTTATTATTGATATGAATCCCAATGGATAAAAATTGACATAAAAGAGTAAATTTACATTTGATTTCTCATTCGAGCAGCATATTAAAGTAAAGTCAAGATATAGGTGAATAGTTGTGCAAGCTGGTACAACTCTTATTAATATGACTGAATATACCAAAATATTGAGCGCTTGCAGATTGCCTACCGGATAAGTATGCCACAGAGAAACCTAAAAATGAGTCTGTAAATCATCTCCCACTAATATTTTGGTAGATATGCAGGATATCATCTTTTAATGCTTATTATCAAGATAATTATAAATTAATGTTGTTTAAACCGTAAAACTTTTGTTTTTTCAAATGCTTTTAATAGTTAAATGTGATTTATTATAGGAATCTACTATGAAAAGTTTATTTTATTTTACTTTTTTTAGAATTGACACTGTATAACATGAATTAAATATCAATTTTGAGAATTTTTTGTATGATAATTACATATTTTTTTGATGGTCTTATAATTATGTAATATTTGGATTATTGGAGTTTGAGAAAATGCTGTATTTATTTTTATTCCTTTTTGACGTGATTATCTATATTTAGTTGATTGTTAATACTTTTTCATCGAGTTATTAATTCAAAGAAAATAGAAGAAATTTTTATATTAATTACAAATGTATAATCTTTTAAGTAAATGTAAATTTTGAGGACAAAACTTATATAAAGAGGAGCATTAATGTAATATTGCAATATTTCATATACGTCTATCAGTAGTAGTGAAGTAGTTGAATAAATACGAAAGATGACTAACATTCTAAAAGCTCTTTGATTTATAAATAATACCGACAATTTAAACAAAATATGAAGAAAGAATCTCATAATATTTTATTATCAATAGAGAGAAAAAAAAAAACACCAAGAACTATTGGTTGTTATTCACGGTTTTTAAAAATACCTAATTGTCGAATATTATAAATATTTCAACCATAGTCCCAAATCTCTCATTAAAATAATTATTACATTCTCATTTAGCCAAAAAAAAAACCATAAAACTAACAATAAAAAAGAATAAACCACAATTTTAAATGTCCAAAAATTTTAATTGTACATTTAATAAATTATTAAAAATTTAATGTATGATCATTGAAGGTAGTTTTGGGAGGGCAAGAGACGTTTCATGAATGAATACAATTTTAATTTAATTAGGTAAACTTAAAATGTAATATAATAAATAAAATATTATAAGATAATTGTACATCAATGAACAATAAGAGTGAATATGAAATTTTAAATTTTTTGTAAGAATAGAATAATCTAAAAATATTTCTCTCTTTTAGAGCATTTTAGATATAGTATAATATAATAATGTAATATAATTATTACGTTAAAATATTTCTCATTTTTTTGCATATTTTAGATGTAGTATAACTATTACATTCTCAGTTAGTAGGAAAAAAAATCTTCCATAAAATAAGCAATAAAAAGGAATAAACCACAATTTTAAATGTTTAAAATTTTTAATTGTATATTTAATAAATTGTTAAAAATTAATGTACGATCATTGAAAGTGGCTTTGGGAGGACAAGAGGCGTTTCATGAATGAATACAATATTAATTTAATTAGGTAAATTTAAAATGTAATATAATAAATAAAATATTATAAGATAATTGTACATTAATGAACAATAATGGTGAATATGAAATTTAAATTTTTTTGTAAGAATATAATAATCTAAAAGAACTTTTTGAATGTAGTATGGATTAGTAGTGTTTCCACTAATCCTTACCATGAAGAGTCAAGAGTGGGGTGCTATATGCCATTTGAAAGATTCTTGTTTTGTATTTGAAGTTTCGGTTCCGGCACTATCATTGTTACGATATGTTTGGTAAAATTAAAATTAAAATTTAATTAAATTAATTAAACATATTTTTTATCCACACATTTAATATGATCAAAACTTAAAAAATAATTTTAACACTACTAAACATAGACTTAGACCAAAAAAAGTTTGAAAAAATACGGTGGAGCCCAAAAGATGGAGTCTCCTAATGCAAAAATATTTCTGGGAAGAACTATAAGCAATTAGATTAGGCGTATGTAGGTAAAACTTTTTTAAGTTTAGGTGAACAAACATCATTTTAAAGGAAATTGGCGCAAATGGTCCTTAACCTTTGCCTTTAGTGTGGAAATGGTCTCTAATATTTTTTTTTGTACAACAGTTCCTAACCTATGTGTTTTGGTGTGTAGTTGGTCCTTATTTGATGAGAAAGGCAAAAACACCCTTATTTTTAATTAAAGAAAATTGCAATTGAATTTGTAACATTTGTAAAATGTGCAAATATATCCGATACATTTATTAAATAATATTTAATTTAGCATATTAAATATATCACTATAGTCGTGTCAATTAAATTTTTCATAAAAGAAAAATATAAAATTATTGTACTTTAGGTATATATAATTGCTATGTAATGTGAAAAACTTGAATAAAAATTAAGTTAAATAAATAACAAAATAGTGTACATAATTTTATGACATTGAACCAATCTTATTATGTATTTTCAACATAAAAATACTAACAAAAATTAATTTACACATTATGTGTTCTTTATTTTTGAACGATAAATTATAATATGAAGAATACAATTTAAGTTCTAATATTTGTAGTTAATAAACGAATAACTCAATTAAATAAAAATATTTGAGTATCAAGTTTGTGATAAAGTTTTTTTTTTTATGTTGTAACGATAAAATTAAAGTTTAAAATTTAAATAATATAATTATTTAATAATAATAAAATAATTTAAATTATGAGTTTAATTTTAATTATTTTATAATAATCTTAAAATATACAAAATAATTTAGTATATTATCAATTTATTAGTTTTATTTAATTTTTTATAAAAAATAAAAATATCGGACTCATTTGCATTTTTTGCAAATGTAAGGAATCCAATTAAAAATTTCTCTAATTAAAAATATGTGCATATTTCTCTTTATCATCAAATAAGAATCAATTGCGCACCAAAATACATATGTTATGGACTTATATGCCAAAAAATAAAGATTAAGAATAATTTTTGCGCTGACGATAAAGATTAGGGACCATTTGTACTAATTTCCCTCATTTTTATAAGTTTTTAAACATCATTTTCAATAGATGTAATCGAAAGTTGTAGAACTACGGATATGAACGTGTAATGAATTAAAATAGTAAATAGCTCAAGACGTCTCACATCTTTGAATTTTAAATATTTTATTTCTAGCAACTCTGATCCCTAACGATAATGGTCAATTTGACTATTAAATAATCATTATTTAGATAAAATAACAATTATGCCCTTAGTTCAATAACATTAAAAAATAATAATTATTATTATTATTATTATTGAAAGAGGTCAATATTTACCGTTTCTTTTTTTCTTAATCGTCACTATTTCTTCCCCCACCCAAACCCACTTACCCAAACCCGTCCATAATTCTCCTCGAAAGTGCAATCATTTTGAATCTACCCTACCAATTATAAACTGTTAATTGTATATCAAATTTGTAGTTTTTTTGCATGTCAAGCAAATTTGGTCTACAGTGCCTTCACCAAAATTTGCTCTACTGTAAACGAAGCTACAAAAAAGAAATTGGCCGATCAAAAGAATTTATTGTGAAACAATCTGTGGTAACAGGTACCATAGGTGTTGGAAATTATCCGGTAAGTTCTGATTATAACATAACTTAAAATGATGTGCTTAATTAGTTCTTTACTGTCACTTGCACGTATTTTTATTATTTTTAGTCACTTACTACAACAAAGTATGATATATTAAATAAATTATATATTAATTTTAAAAGCTATCGCATAAGCTTCAAAACATGCTCGTTGAACAACGACTACGAAAAGGATCTGAAACTATGTGCTCATATCCGTGACACTTTCTTTGCCTTCATTTGATATATAATTATATATGTAGGCAAGTAGATCAGCATTGCTAAGCTTCTGTGACTCACTAGAGTTGAATTGTCTCCTGAAATGACTATAACAATTGTCACTACTTTTCCTTGTCATTATTCTAGAGCCCGCTCAAGCACTATATGAGCCAGGCAGTCAACTGAGGGCCTGGTTTATAAAACGCCACGAAATTTTTAGAATTTAGATATTTATGCATTTGAGAATTAATATTATTTGAAAAAACACAATCCCAACAAAACAACAATCATTTCTTTTGTTTTTCTTATACAATATTATCAGTAGATCCTCGATTTTTTGTCAGATGCATTAAAATGCATCACATTTTATTGGATAATGAATCAAAATTCGTTGTTACATAAATCAGTGATGATCTCTCCTAATAATAAATGATATTACTTTTTCTAACACTAACAACAATTTTTGCCATTAATTTTTATTTCTTCAGACTAGTATACTGCTTACTCGATGAAATCTGATCGTGCAAATTTGTTCGCTTTGAAGAATAACAAGGAATGAACAAGATTAAGAGGAGGATTTGAAGAATTGTGAAGAAAAATGAAAAGAGAGTTTTGAGAAAATAGATAAAAAAAATTCAAAATTGAAAACAAACGTACACATATTTTTATCGTGAGTTAAGGTGAAAACTCCCTACTAATAATTGGTGAGGATTGACGACTGACGAAGTTGAGATATAGGTATCTGTTACAAGGTTAAAATCTGATAATTGGTCATTGTAATTATTCTCATAACTGCCGGGGGGCCAAAATGGACTCGAACACCACAATAGTATTTTGTGTGTGTTAGTGCGAGTAGTGCATTTGACAAAAAGCAGAATCATTGTTGTGCCAAATTGTCAACGTAGCTTTTGTCGTCTTACTGTGCTTTAATGGTAGATCAGTAGACCAATGAGTCAACACTGATAAGATTAAAAAAGAACGAGATTTTGATCTCCAATCTACTTATCTTACTCATTTATAATATCTACGTTGAGGTGGTATCATATTATTGATATAAATAATGAGTGTGAGACCATAAATTACCAATCATGTGATGCCATATCAGCGTAGACATTATAAATAGATAAAATAAGTGGATAGAAAATCAAAACTCAGAAAGAACAACCTTAAGATATCAAAATAAAACAAAGATTTGTAATGTTGGATAATCTCTAAGGTTATTAATATTTGTTATAAGCCATTGATCAAATAGATATGTACAATGCATTTCTACATTTTTTTTTACGTTACTTATAATAAATGGAATACTAATTTGTATTTTATATATTTCATAATTAATTGTACTACTTGAATTTGAATCTTATTATTTAATTAATTCAATTATCACTCAAAACTTGTATTTCCACGTGTTAGGATTTAATTGATTGATTATGACGGAATGTTTTTGAAGAGTTTTAACTATATCTTTTTAACTGTATCAATTCTTTATTTTAGTTTACAATTGTCTATTTTTTTTTTTCTTTGATATTTTTCAAAGACCAAGTTGCACCAATAATTGGACATCAAAATCAAGAACATGGAACCAAAATCCTAATTTTACACAATATTATTAGGAATAAGTGAAAAAACAAAATTTAAATATTTTTCTACATTTTTCTTTCTTGATATAGAATACATAATTTATGACTTGGTCAAACAAATTTTGACCCAGTAAACTTTGCAAATCTTGAACTTCAATTATTTGCGTAATTAAACATGTCCTATTTTAAGAGCTACCAAAAGGACATAATTAGACATATAATTCAAACTTCAATAATTAGATAGTCAAGCCGATGATAGAATGTATAATTTAATTCAATTATTAGTCTTGGCTCACTCCACTACTGCATTTTTTATTTACATAAAAGCACATAAGCTAATTTCCTTAAATTATATCTTCATACCTATCAATTTTATGTCTTACACCCACCGAACATCCGATAGTATGACTTAAGCTAAAATGACCATTTTTTCATTCTAATTAATTTTATAATTAAGCTCAGATTTAAATCGTTAAGTAGAAAATACATAAGTAAACTTTTTGACCATAACAAATAGGGCAACACTTGCTAACATGAATACACTTTTTTAGCCATACTAATTGACTTTACTCATTGGTATATCAAACATCCTCAAGCTCATAGATAGTGTCCATTATCACATCCAAAAGGTAATCTATGAGGTAGTCGTGTAAATTAAACTCTACATTGTGGGCTTGTCCAATACAATTACGCTTTAAAATTCTCCAATATAGTCACTTTACATTTTTAATTGGGATAATTGCATATTTGATTTCCAACTTTTTAAAAATATTGGAGATATACTCATAATTTTTAAAAATAATACCACACATCCCAACATTTGAAAAACTTGGCATTGTAGGTTATTTATGACGAAATTGACATTCCCTTTAAATAAACAAAAAAAAAAGAAAAAACAAGAAAAAAGAAAAAAAATGATTGAAAACTAACCAAATGTACCTAAAAAAGAATAATAAAGATGTCATATTCTTTATCAAACCTCAAAATCCAAAATTCACCATCATCCCCAAAAACTCAAAATCCACCCAGAACATCCATTGCAGCACAAATTAAGAAAACTCAAGCTCTCCAGGCGCTGAATGTCGTTCGACAAAATCCCATTGAGGTTCATGTGGGAAAGATCAAGCTTCTCCAATGCACCATTGGAGTTGCAACTGTTCCCTGCCACCCCATCAAGCAATTTCCAATCTTTAAGTTGATCCAACGGATCAACAAGACCTGATTTTATCGACAATAAAACCGACACTTCATCGACCACCTCTGAAATAGTAAAACAATAACATGGTTATATAAGAAGAAGAAAAATGGGTTGTAGAAGAAGAAGAAAAATTACAGAGGTATGAGGCAGAGGCCTTGGGGAAAATGGGCAGCAGAGATAAGGGACCCACGTAAGGTGGCCAGAGTGTGGCTTGATACTTTTCTGACGACGGAGGATGCAGCGAGGGCATATGATAGAGCGGCTATTGAGTTTAGAGGTCCAAGAGCAAAGCTTAATTTTCCTTTTTCCAATTACACCGCCACTCAAGCTGCGGCAGAGGTAGCGGATAGTTCATCTTTTGAAGACCAGAAAATTCAAGAAAACTCGAGAATGCAAGTTGAAACAAGCATTACTGATAACAAATTAAGTCTCGTTTCTAATAAATTTGAGGTCGACTATGGAACTATGAATGATAAGGATTTCTGGGATCTTCTTATTGTCAAAGATGATATTCAAGAATGGATGACGATAATGGACGGCGATTCGTCTGATTCTGCTAGTGTCAATTTTGTTCATAGCGTGTGATTCTGGTTCAATTTAATTAAATGGAAATTAATTACAATTGCCCGTTTAATATTTGTTTGGGTGGATTTTGGGTTTTTGGGGACGATGGTGGATTTTGGATTTTATGTTTGATAAAGAAGACGACCTATTTATTATTATTATTATTATTATTTTGGTACATTTCTTACTTTTATTTTTTGAGGTACATTTGGTTAGTTTTCAATCTTTTTTTTTTTGTTTATTTAAAATGAAGGACAATTTCGTCATAAAGGACATATCATGCCAAATTTTTCAAACGTTGGAAATGTTTGATGCTATTTTTAAAAGTTAGGAGTATATCCCAACGTTTTTGATTCTCCTCGCAGTTACACTTTAGAATTAAACTCTATATTGTGGTCTTGTCAAATATGCTTCCAAGTGCACTAATGTTACTACTCCTGAGACCCACTCTTTACGATCAAGACAAACCCTTCACCCCTGATTGATGGAGTAGTCGACCCTATGTTCCAACTTTTGTTCATCAATCTAAGACTAATTAATGCCCAATCAAAATATACGAAATATACGTTGTCTATTTGTATTTCTCTATGCGAACATTCAACTTATATTGCCACAAAACGATCGAAAACACTTCATCCTAACAAGCTCAATAACATTATGCAATATTCAATTTAATAAATAAATATACAACATAGGTAATATTTATTTAATAGACAATAAAATTGTCTAACTTCTATAGTAACACTAGTACTTTTGGGCACATATCCTAACAAGCTATTTTCTTGTAGGTGCTGTAAGTTGAAAATCTTCAAAAGTTTACCTGAACTCTAATTTTTCTTCGCCTGTAAATTTCTTCGAAGTCCTTTTGATTGAATATGGTGTACAAGCTAATTTAGTAGATCTAAATGTGAGTTAGATCCAATGTGGAGGGCAACTAATGGTCCAGTCAATGCCACATCTGCCTTGGCGCCGTTGGACAAAGGGACGAGTTGGAAACAAACTCCAAAGTTCAGTAATTTCATTGAAACAAATTAAAAATTAGTCAGAAAAAAACAAGAGCATAAGTTCAGGGACCATTAGAAAACTTTTTTTAACCCTTGCACGACAAAGAAAGATCAAAGAATAATCGAGTCAATCAAGAAAAGAAACATAGGCAAATTTTGTTTCCTAGAAAAAAAAAATTAAAATTAAAAAAAAGGGATAATATTATTTATTAAAAAGGCATATCAACCAAAATGTGTGCCTTGTGATTGAGAAAAGTCCTGTAAATATTCTATTCACCCATTAGATTTTATTCTGCCAGCTGTATTTATCTCCCAACTGTATTGTGAATGAATGGTTCCAAATACTCGGAATAAATAGAAATATCATGATATTGCCGCCCCATCCCCAAACAAATTCAATTCAACCAAGAAATTCAAAGTTAGGATGAAAACCAGAATAATGTTGAAATGTTCTAGGTTGTCATGAGATCCCATGTTTTGTATTTTCATCGAATAAGAATTTTCTATAAAGTTTTTTAAGTTGTGAATGATAACGAGAAGATACGCAATTTTATATTTTATTCAAGAATCTTCACTCAAAATAACATAAAACGTTCATGGCGAAGTACATCGAAAAAGTAGAACAAAAAGAGAAAATCTGGATAACTATTTAATCGGAGTGGAACGAATATAAGAGTATTTGTATTTCATTTCTTTTTTATGAGAACTTTTACAGAATTAACATGAGTTAGATAGGGTCGTGACTCGAGTTTTTTAATTTAAAAAAAAAAAACTTTTGAAAATGGGTTATAAACAATGGAAATCATTCTATCATTTTTATTTTTATTTTTTTTAACAAAAATCTAATGTGGTAGACAACAATAATCACTGTTCTAAAAAGCTTCCATAAGTTTCGCCTAGGCTTGAAGCTCAACCTCCACGTTTAACCACGCCTCACGCTTCACCCTCGTCTTTCTATTGTCTTGCTTTTGCTTAGGCCTCGTTTAAGCTCGAAAAGCTTGAAGTTCGGCCTACATGCCTAGCTATACTTTACGTTTTTTAGTACATTGACAATAATGTAAAGATTTTGAAAATTAAAAAAAAATTAAAAAGGAAACAAGATATAATGATTCTCAGCCAACTCCCACATGGCATGCTTGTGTCTGGGTGCAACTTTTAAGCTACACCAATGATTCACGAGAAGGCCCATCAATTAATGCCATCATCAGTCCAATTGAATCTTCAATATCAATGACAACACTCTATTGGTGCCTCTTTCAATAATACTGCCTATTCTCACTTTTTAAAAAAAAAAAAAAAAATTATTTTGAAGTATTTGCATTGAAGAATAAGACACTCTGACTAATCATCCACTCACTCAAACAGGTGGATTGAAATATCAGATTCAATTAATTATAAAGTCTCTTATCAATTCAACGTGATGAAACCGTTGTATTGCAGTTCGAAATTTTTAAAAAACCGCGACTTTATAGATAACCCGTCTCTAGTTACTCTTTAAACTAAGTTGCAAATCATTTATTCAGGGTCTCGCGTACAATTTTACGTGTTATAACAAAAAAAAAAAAAAAGGACAAAAACTCATGTAAAATTCAAAATTCAAAATCTTTGTGAAATAGTGAATTTTTGTTTTTTATTATATTGTACACGGAGATATTTTAATTTTCAAAATCTACCAGAAGTGGGTAAGACCACACAACTGCTGTGGCTCCAACCCACCTAATGACTTGAAACCAAAGGGGCCCAATACAATTGAGTGCACCAAAACCTCGTGCTACTTTTCACTTTTTCAACGCCAATCCATCTAAAACCGCTCGACCGTTTCGAATTCTTTAAAAAATTGTACGCAATTAAGAGTAATTAACAAACCCATAATCCAAAAGTTAATTAATTAAAACAAATTATAGGCATCTCTTCATTAATTTAAAAACTGCAATTAAAAATATTACAACCAAAATTTAATGAAAATTAAAACCTAAATTCATAACCTCCGTAAATTCCGTTGAAAATTATGCCTACCGCCTACCAGCCTACTATCCACCACCAAAATTGTACATTTGAACCGCAGCCGAGCTAGACCTACCGGACCGGTTTTCTGACAACCGGTTGACAATTAATCCTAACCTATCCTCCGAAACACGGATTGATTGGGATCAGACAGGTGTCGGCCACCTCAACAATCTCCTTCTTCCGCCGCATTTCCAAAACTTTCCGGTGACTATTCGAGTGGACATCTTGAGAGAAAGTGGGACTACAAGCCGGTCTGTACTCGGGGAAAAGGCGACCGGACTTGTACCTAACGCCACAAGCATTGCACAATGTTTTGGGACCCAACGGTCCGGTACGCCACTGTGGAGTCTTCTGAACATGACAGTGGGTGCACCGACGAAGAGCCTGGGAACTGCCCGAGACTGAACCGTTTTCAGCCTTTGGTTTTCTCGTTTGCTTCTTCGCCGGCGGTTTTTCGATGTATGAAAACCAGTCCATGTCATGAACCGGATTTTTTAATACAGAAGGAGACAACGTGGATGACCCATTTGAAGACGACGTCGTTGAAGAAGACTCGGCCGCGCTCAACGACTGCGACGATAGGGACCAAGCCTTCCCATTCGGCCTCGGCCGTTTGCTCCTTGCTTTTCCCGGAACCGGCAACGGGAAACATGGTACCCGATTTTTCTTAACAGCCGGTTTACTCACCGGTACAATTTGGTTCTCCGAAAATTCTTCTGCTTCCTCCATGAAACTTCCGGCAGCATATGATAAAGAAAGCCCTGACGTAGAATCATCCACAAATTGCGAAAGCCACTCGAGATTCTCCAAATCGTCAACCTGTGAACAAATTTAAAAACTGGGTTATTTTCTGTTTTCAAAAAATGAAGAAAACGAACAAAATTTTCCAAAATTCTAAATTTTGTCCGTTACCGGAACAGAGAGTTCGCCCGAGGGGACGTTATCAAATTCGTCGGCGCCGGAAAGAGTGGAGGAAGAATTCGAATTTCTGTTTTGAGAACCCTTCTCTTGTCCATCTTCATGAAAAAATAACCCATCGTGAAAATCCTTATCAGGAAAATCAAGATTAAGAAGGTCTTCCACCGGAAAATCATCGCATGCAACGCTGTTAATTCCAGTCAAACACCACCCATCATCGTTCAAAAGCACTTGAGAATTCGTTTTCATGGAAGTTTGGGAAAGAAAGCTCGATTTCAACGCTCTTGCTTCAATGCACTCCATAACAACAACACAAAAATCTGCTGTAAATTACACAACAAAATCAATAAAAACCAACAAAAACATTTAAACCCTTTTCATTTTATATAACAATTTTTGTTACCTGATGAGAGTGATAAGAGGATGAAGAAAATGGAGAAAAAAAGAGGATAAAAAGAAAGAGGGCACTGAAATGAGGACTCGTTCGTGGCGAAACTGGTGGTGAGTTAATGGTTTTTCCTTTTCTTTTTATGTAATTTGTTCAATGTGTAAATATTTATCTACTTTCTCTCTCCTACAAAGTTAATACAGGGTATTACGGTGTGCTGTTACGTATGTTATATTAACTCATTTTGGCAGGCTGTGATACTATTCTTAGGATGCATGGAACGGACATAGAATAGGTTTGGCATGAAACGGACCGAATCCACAGGAAACCAAGATTTTTCGTTGACATTTGACCAATACTCAACAAAAACAAAAATTTGGGTATTTCCAATGGATGTTCAAATTTTGGAAAAGTAGGGAGGAAAAAAAGAAATTTCTAAACTGATAGCCATTTAATAGATGATCTGCATAATAATTATTTTTATTAACGTGGTCTTAGGCTAATAAATTTGTTAGGTTAGTTTATTATTTCTTTGGGGGAGATTTTTTCAAACAAATAGCATCATTTTACTTCAAAACTAATTTTTCAACATTTTTATTCATGACAAGATTTATTGTTATTTGATTTTATTGTTTATTGTGCGGTAATAAATCCATAAATAAATTATAAGAAATTCATATAATTTTATCAAATTAAGCACATATTTGATAGTGCTGAAATTATTTTTTACGTATTGAAATTATAAGTTATTTGTGAGTGTGTCGATAAAAAATAAATTATAAGTTGTCAGTTCTACGAAATATGTTTAAAATTATAATTTAAATAATTCCAAACACGTACTAACACACTTTCCAACATAATTTACTCGTATTCTCCTTTTTCTCTTAATTAGGTTTACTTACCATCAAACGGTCCTTAATCTAACTACAGTAGTTATTCAAATTAAACTTATAGATTACATTAATAAACAGGAAAGTCAAACTCAGCATGGATGAATTGTCTTTTGATGGCGCTACGATAATTCAAAAACGAAAACCGCCCATATTTTTTGATTTTTTGACTTTATTTTTTTTTTATGAATTTAAAGTCTCAAAAATATCATGTGTAATCACGAAACTGACAGGCTTTGCCGCGTTGATTGCGCCGCCCCATTTGGTCGTTTCTCAATCTTCCCGCTTTCTCTTTTTAATTTTGACGATAAGTTCGTATAACCGCACCCCACGCGGGTTAAGTTCGCGCGTGTGTATTTACCACGGGTGCAGTTAGTATTTTTAGGGAACTTTTTTAAAAGGTCTTTTTGGATCAAAATGGAAATTGAGATTCTTTTAAATTTTTATTTGTCCCAATATTTATTTTACTTTAACATTTACCAAGTGTTCCGTTAAAACCCGCCACATTTTATAGTATTGAATATTGATTTTTCAACCACATATTTTATTAATTTTTACTAAAAATTCTTACAAAATTATTTTTGAACTACACAAAACAGACAATGAGGATATAATGACATTGAATATTCTGTTAAATTTTGGCAACAAATCAAATGGGAGTGACAACATAAAATTTACATGATTGACTTTAAATTTACTGAAAATAAAATTATGTTTATCTTTAACATTTGTTGATTATACAAATTCATTTTTAATGTATGTTTGGTAAAAATTTTATACAAATTCATTTTAATGTATGTAATTGTGTTATATTATCAAATGATTTGATTTATTAATTAAAAATAATAAGTCGATTAAATTAATAAACTATATATGATAATTTTAAATTTAAATTCATACGATTCAAAGTCTGCCTCAGTTCGACCACAAAAGTGATTTTCAAAGAAGTGTTTCAAAATCTGAATTAGCTATATTGTTTTTTTAAAAATATCAATGAGTAATCAAATGTTATTTATATGATTTTTTTCTGATTTGAATGTAATAAATAAATAATATACTCTTAGAATATTTTAAAATCATTATCATGAAAAACAAATGACGTACATCGCATGTGTGATATACTAGTTCTGTTAAATTTTGGCAACAAATCAAATGGGAGTGACAACATATAATTTACATGATTGACTTTAAATTTACTGAAAATAAAATTATGTTTATCTTTAACGTTTGTTGATTATACAAATTCATTTTAATGTATGTTTGGTAAAAAAGTTTGTATATTATAAGCAGTAAGTTCTATGAAATGTGTGAATAAATAACGAATAAAAATTGTGGGTCTTATTAAATGTGTGGATAAAAATAATATTTAAATTATAAATATTTATAAGTATTAACAAACATACTCTTAGAATCCTAGAAACCTTTTTCTATTCATCGTCATGTTTGCCTAATATCATCAGAGTGAATTTTTTTTAAACTTTAATATTAATATACCATTCTCTATTCTATCAAAATTAGATAAATATTGTGATGAAATGTCAATTATGTTAAAATTAAATATCTTAAAACAATCAAACATGAGCAAAACTAAAGTGTATAGTCTTGTTACCAAAAACAATACATAATAAATTGTGTGCTCGCTATCGCATATCGCTCGTGCAGTGCTCATGGTACTTTACATCTGTGCATAATGAGCATTAGATTAGTCTTCCTTTCACGTGTTGGGCAAGCTTATCCTAAGTACAGTACATAACTTTGAGTGTATGTTTGGTAATATTGAAATTATGAGCCTATTGTGTGCTCGCTATCGCATGTCACTCGTGCAGTGCCCATGGTACTTTTCATCTGTGCATCATGAGCATTAGATTAGTCTTCCTTTCACGTGTTTGGCAAACTTATCCTAAGTACAATACATGACTTTAAGTGTATGTTTGGTAATATTGAAATTATGAACCCAGTTGATAGAGTTTATAAACTAGTTAATTTTACTAAAATAGTAAAAAATATCAGGCTACTAAAATAAATCTTTTGTCAAACAAACTATTTTTAGTCAAATAAACTAGTTTATAAATTCTACTTAACAGACTCTATATTTTAAATACTTATAAATTATAAATCTTAATTAAACAAACAATAAGTAGAATAACATGATAGTACTTACGCTGCTGCGCATCAATATTGTCGTTAGGATCATACAGCTTATGACAATCCTGTTGAATTACAAAAATAGGAACATAGTACACAATCCGTATACAATACTTGATTCGTTGCTAACGCCTATGTTGCACATAACACACTGTCGTTTTTGCTTGACACGTGGCTGGCAGTAGGCTGTCTTATCCACGCAATGTGGAAACGCGTGAGGGCGGCACTAGTGTCGCTTCATTATTACACGTAGTGATAGACAACACATGGTGCACTGTGTGTGGTTGCTGGACACTGATATTTCCGAATTGCGTTGTCATTCTAGTTGACATACCTCACGCGCACATGTTTCCCCATTATTGCTTATACTTTTACTCTACAATAATGACGTTATAATTCAGTTTTTTATTTCCTTTATATAAATTGACCACACTACCCCTATGCAAATGTGAAGTACTCCTTCGTTCTCTAAAGTTTACATTTATTTTTTAATTCATCTTTTCCAAATTATAGATAACTTTTTTATTTATAATATAATTAATTTTTTAATTTTTTAATATATTATTATTTAATGTATTTTGTTATCAACAAATATGAATTATTATTATATTAATATAAAAGTATAATCGAAAAAAATTAACAAAATTTATTGTTCTAGCTATAATAATTAAATAGGATAATTGCATATTTGGTCCTCTAACCTTTCAAAAATATTGGAGATATACTTGTAACCTTTAAAAATAGCACCAGACATCCCAACGTTTGAAAAACTTGACATGATAGGTCCTTTATGACGAACTTGACTTACCCTTTAAATAAACAAGAAACAAGAAAAAAGAAAAAAAATAATTGAAAAATAATCAAATGCACCAAAAAAAAAAAAAAAGTAAAAAATGTACCAAAAAAAGAGAGTAATAAATAGGTTATCTTATTTATTCTAAGCTGGCTATAATTCTAAGTATTTACATTAACGGCGTCTTCCATTTCTATTCTCCACGTAGTTTAGGGGGTACATTTACGTTGATAAATCGGTATGATTGTGTAGTATGGCCCAGAATATTAGCCAATGCCGGTGGTTCTAGATTGGATAGCACCGGATTTGAGCTTCTGTCGGGTAGCACGCGATCGTTTCAAGCTCTGTCGGGCTGGTTGGGGTGATTTTGGAGAAGAATTGGCTACGCATATGACGGGAGCACTGGGCTAGGAAGTTGCGCCACCAGTGATTGCAGGTTCAACCAGGTAGAGTGCAATGGTGTCAGAGCAAACCCGCCAGCAACCCTACAATTTACCAATGATTTTTGAGGCCAGTGGCAAGTCAAGTTATGTGCGTCATTGCGCGGAATAATATTGCAGCAGCGTGTATGGTACACCCGCCGCCTGCAGTTCGTCTTTTTATTCGGAGATTTTCAAAATCGCCTGCTTGAAATCGTATAGCTACGCATACGATGATGCTGCGAATACATTTACATATAGTGGAGCATATTATAATTTGGTTTTTGGGGATGTTGGTGGATTTTGGATTTTGAAGTTTGATAAATAAGATTGTCTATTTGTTACTTTTTATTTTTTTGGGTTACATTTCTTACTTTTTATCTTTTTGGGGGTACATTTAGTTATTTTTCAATTTTTTTTTTTTTTTGTTTATTTAAAGAGAATAACAATTTCGTCATAAAATGACCTACCATGTCAAAATTTTCAAACGTTGTAGACGTCTGGTGCTATTTTTAAAGGCTAGGAATATATCCTCAACCTTTTTGAAAGGATGGAGACCAAATATGTAATTATCTCTAATTAAATTTTCGTAATCTACGTAAAAATACAAATAAGTATATCCTTATGGAACGGATGAAGTATAAAATAAAGATAATCAATATATAAATATAAATCTCGTGTGTTCACATTCAACTTCTACTCATCATGCAAGTATCGTAAGATATTTAGCAAACTTATCATCATCAAGTTCAAAATCATTGTTTGAGGGGGATCTTATAGAAAGATGTTGCCTTTTTCCTAATCTCATAATGGAAGAACTCATAAGTTGTTATCGTCACAAGTGCTACTTTTGTCCTCGATTGATTCGATTTTATTAGTGAATTTGTCTCGATATTGACTGTTGTATCACAAGAACCATACAATTAAAATTGTATAAATAAACTTTTAAAATTAAATACTATTTAACATAAAATTCATATTTTAAGTTTTATTGCGGTCCAACTATAGAACTTTAGAGCCACATATATATTTTTAGTAAAAAATAAAAAAATCCAACGAGATCTACTTACAGGTGTTCTTGAAGATAAAATTTAATTTATCTGAAGTTAGTATAATGTATTGTTAATTGTCCGCGTGAGAGCTTAAGTTTTAGAAGAAAGGTTGACTAAATGCTGACTGGACTGAAGTCCTCAAGGCAATCCACAAAAGTCAATTGTGTGGATAGGATTCGCTCCAAATGTGCCGATCACGTAGAATTATTTTTAAACAGTTGCTTTTTCTTTCTTTAATTTGTTAAGACTTATCGGCACAAATGGTCCCCAACCTAAGGCCCTAGTGTGCAATGAGCACCTATCCTTTCAATCTTGACACCAACATCCTCATATGAACATTTGGATGTGAAAATGGTCATTTCCGTCTTGTTCCATTCATTTTCTCCGTTAAATAAGTGTTCCTCTATGTAGGGTATTTTAGAAGGGCAAGATTGAAAGTTCCTCTATGTAGGGTATTTTAGAAGGGCAAAACCTTCAATCTTGCCATCTTTTTCACATTATCTATGTTAGCCCTTCTTTTTCTCTCTCTTCTATAATCTACCCTCTCTCGTTCTGTACCATAACATCTCTTGCTTTTTTCTTTCTAGGTTCTTACATTTTATGCATTAGCATCTATAGAAAACGGTGGACTCTCACAAATTAAGTATAATTAATCTGAGTTTTAAGGAGAGTAACTATACATCTGTTATGAACTTCGAAATTCATCCGCCAAAGTGAGGATGCCGAAATGGGATTTCACAAAATATTTAGAGTTTTGCTGTAGGTTTTATGCCCTCTAACAAGATTAATTACTTCAACTTTCTATTGACATGTGCGTTTTAAGAGCATGTTCGGTGCATATTTTTTTCAAAAAAAATGGGGTTTTTTTGCCTAAATTTTTTGACTATTCAAACTTTGTAATTGTTTAAAATGAAATAACATTTTGTTGATTGGGGACAATTTTGTCATTTAACCAATTATAAAGTTTGAATAATCAACAAAAGTATTTTTTGGAAAAAAGTTGCACCGAACTAGCTCTTAATCCAACTTGAAAAATAAGAAAAAATTACTAGAGTCTCGCAATATGCTAATTCACGTTCATATTATTTGTAACTACTTCGAAACCATATTTGACTGGAATTTTGGTGTTGGATTTTTCTATCACCTAGAAAAATAATAAAAGTCTCAAAGAGATTAGAACTCGAACTGCTAAAGCATGCCCACGTGATAATACTTAAAATTAGAAATATAAGAGGCTAATGTGATTTTTTAAATTTAAGAGTGTCTCTGATATTGTTATAAAGCCGACACTTAAATATTATTTGGATTATGAGCACAAGATACTTGATTGTATGTTAATACCACAAATAAAATTTAGATTATCAGTACAAAATTATTGATTATTTGTTGTTGCAACAAAGTTGGTAGATTTATTTTGTATATATCTTCAACATTAAATATTTTTCTATTAGGTGGAAATTTATTTAATAGGGTGTTCTCAACTCAGATTTTAAAAGATTTGTTAATATTAATGAATTTGAATAGATTTCATGAATTTGAATAGAATTTCACAGAATTTATAAGATTTCAACAGAATTGTATATTATAAATTTCAATATATTCTTATGGGTTTCTATGAATTTTTACGAATTTGTGGTTTTTTAATTAAAAATAGTAATTTTACATTGTTTTTATTCTAAATATTTAAGTGACTATCCTACATAAACAAATATTTTGAGTATAATTTTGGAAAGAGAAAAAATATTGAAATATAAATAAGTAAAAAAAAAATTCAATCGAAGAGGTGAATGATCTGATGGATTGGAAGGTATATCAATCTGACAGCTGTGTCAGTTAAGCTCTTAGAGAATAAACTAATAAATAAGTCATTCATCGTCTCTAAACTTGAAGCGCAATTGGATCAATTGTTTTGGGGATTCACATTACTATTTTCAATTTCCTCAATTTTGAATTAAAAAAAATTTTGATTAAAGAGCAAGGCTTCTTGAAAAAAAAAATTGAAATAAAGTTTTAATTTTTACTTTCTTTCTATTTGTCATTTTTTTTAATAAAAACTTTCTTTCATATTTGAGACTAGATGATGGATATTTAGGATTTATTTTCTTCTAAAATCAGTTGTTTAACCATTTTGTGTAAAAAGTTGTTTTTATGGCTTAAAAATATAATTTACATGTGTCGCAGTTGACGAGTAAATCTTTTCAAGTTCAATTTTTTTTTAGTGTTATACTGATTTTACAATCCAATAACTAATTGTCATATATAGTATAGACTATTTATCTCATTAATATTTGTCAATAGATCATTTATATTTTTCAGCACAATTGTTTGGTTCAATGGTCATGGATCATTAAGAATGAAATTTTAAAGATGATATTTGACAATTGTACAAAAAAAATATTAAAATAAAAAAAAAATCAATAAATTTCCATGTTAATATAAGTTGAAAATCAAAACTAAGAGTTTACTATACAAATTTGTGGCACAAATTGATGAGAGAGCCGAGAAGAAGATATGCGTAAGAGAAGAGTTAGAATTGAAAATTTGAAGGGTGTGGATAGAATTGCTAAAGAATTTGGTATTCATATTTATGAGCTCGAAATCCATGCAAATCTGTTTAAATCTTTTAATCAATGAAATCTTTAGAAATCCACTCATAATTGGGGACACTCAAATTTCTAAAGAATCTATTTAAATTTGAGTTGAAGACACATAAATTTCAATTGAATCTATTAAAATCTGAGTTGGGGACACCAAAATTTATATAGATTTTTGAAATCTATTCAAATCTAAGTTGAAGACACTCCTTATAGTTTGTTTGATTAAGGAGGGTGTCCTCAACTCAGATTTGAATGGATTTGAAAAATTCACATAAATTTAGGTGTCCCCAACTCAGATTTTAATAGATTTCATTGAAATTTAGGTGTCCCCAACTCGGATTTAAATAGATTCTTTAGAAATCTATGTGTCCCCAATAACTACTGAATTTCTAAAGATTTCATTAATTGATGGATTTTGACATATTTCAATAGATTTGGAACTATAATTATAACTACTAAAATTTTTAACAATTCTTGTTCCAATCCTCAAAATTTCTCTCTCTCTCTCTCTCTCTCTCCACATACGATTTTGCTGAAACTCTTTTGTATGAATTGACTTTTTTTTCCTTTATCTCACAAACCTCTCACATTTTACATAAAAATTTATTGAAACTCTTTTATACCAATTTGTAATTATTCATGTCTTTATTCCGTTTTTCTCAAAATGATGCCCATATTTCCAACTTCATGAATTTTTTGTTTAAAATGACAAAGTTAGAAGTTTCTTTTAATGTAGGATAATGTTATGGATTTTATTTTTTTAATCACAATGCTATTTTTTTAATGATCTAGTCAGACATTATACTTTTTTCTTAGCTTTTTAAAAAAATAATAATAATCCGTTTATGCGCAATGAGTGGTTATAGTTAAAAAAAATCACAATTACGAACTCCATTAACTTCTATAATTTAGAAATCTTTAACAGTTAAAACGTCTCGATACTCATTTTTAATATTTAAAATGTAAATTATATGTATCAATATATCATGAATTAGTTGTCACTTTTTTTTTTTGCTATTAGTCTAGTTTTTTAAAAAAGAAAATTTTGTGCTTTTATGGTGAGTTTACTTGTCAACATTAATTTTAGAGCAAGTTTCTCGTCAAGACATAAATTGGTTTGAAAAAAAATAAACTTGAAATGTTACGATGAAATTTTAAAGTTTCTTCAAAATTTATAGCTGACACAATTGAGGAGATGAAAATATAATTTTTAATAAAAAGACCACAAATTCAATAAAATCAATGAGAATCTATTAAAATCTATAATATAGAAATCTATTAAAATCTTATCAAATCTGTCAAATTCTATTAAATTCCATAAAATTTATAAGAATTTATAAATATTAAGAAATTTATTAAAATATGAGTTGAGGACATCCCCTAAGTATTTTAGCAAATTTTGATAAGATGTAGGATAAAAGTTAATAAAAACTATGGATTAGATTAAAATGTATACTTAAAATTAACTCTGTTGATTTTTGAAAAATCTGAACCAAACGAATGGGCCGTGAATTGAAGAACTTCTTATTCAAGAGGGTCAAAAGCCACCCAGGAGGCTGTGAGTTATCAAACTGCAACACAATTAGTGGACAACTTTTGAATGAGTCATAATCCATAAAGAACAATCAGATCCGCCGCCACCACCATTTTCTCTGCTCGGCTGTCACTGGTTCGTCACCGTGGAATCCTCCACTTACGCATCTCCTACTCCAAAATCTTCCTCTATACCACACTACCACTCAAGCTCCCCCAACCCTCCTCCGCCATTACCCATCCTAAACGACAATAACTCAACCAAATTGTACGACCTTGTGTTGGACTCAACAGTAAATGATGCTTCCTTTGTCAATGGCGGATCCACTCAGTGTAAGTGGCATGTTTTATTAATAATGAAAAAAAAATAACATAATACAGAATTAGGAGTGGGCTCGGCCTTACTTTCAGTTAAAGTTGAAAAAATAATAATAAACTTGATTAGTTGGGGGAGACAAAGAGTATAATGTAAAAGTTAAATAACTACAGTTCATATGTCTTAGTCATTCTCATCGTCATCATACATCTAGTAAAATCTCTCTGGATATGTGTGTGTAAATACATACATTATATTGTGGGTTGGGAGAGTGTGTTGTCTTGTGTTGTGTTCTACAATCAACACTAGTTCTTTATGTTGGGACTGCTCATTTTGCGGTGGTGGTGGGGTGGGGCGTAGTTGGAAGGCGTTTGGGCAGGGTTAAATTAGGTTGGGGGTGTTGAAGAAGTTGAACTTTCAAAATTTTGTTTTCCTTTTCTCTTTTTTCTTTTTCACTTTTTATATGGATTTCATTAACATGAAATGATTAGGGTCAAGTGGTTTAACATTTTTGTCCTTCTAAAATATCCCATGTGAGAGGTGCACACTCATTTAACCGATAAAGTGGAAGGGACACGACGGAAATGATCATTTCCGCACCCAAAGATTCATAAGACGATGTTAATGTCAAGATTGAAATGATAGGTCCCGATTACAGACTAATGCCATAGGTTGGAAACCATTTGAGCCAATAAGTCAGTTTTATTTCATTTATTATATTTTCACTCATATATCCATCCCACTTTAATCAAAATAAAAAAAAAAGACAAAGCACCAATCCTCATTATATCCATAAAACTCAACATTTAAAAGATTCTCACAAAACTCACTGAGTAAATCATTTAACACAATTAAGATATTCTTATAATTTACCACAAAAAAATAAAATAAAAAATAATACAGAAAGAAGAAATAGAGGAATTGCTCAACAAACACAGCTCAATCAAAACCAGAATAACAAAGTAAGAGATAAGATTAGAAATAAGAAAATCTTTATCTTTTCAATGTCTTCTTATGTCGGTGTGTATTTGCTCTAATGATATCTCTTCCACGGTTTGTTTTAGTTTTAGTTGAAGGAGATGTTTTATAAATATTATGGTTTTAGTTAAATGTAAAGTCTAAAAGAATATAAAAGGTTCAAAAGCAAATAAATATTATTGAATGAATTTAGAATGATAGATTTTATTTATTTTTATTCTTGTCTATTTAAGTAATTTTATATAAGGTTAAAAATGTAATATAGATTTTTTTATTTTTTTAAAGTAATAATTTAAATGGTGAATGAAAATAGCGGCTTTTATTATTATTTAATTTAACAAGAATAAAATTCATGAATAGAAGTAACTTAAATTGCATTCAATACATATATATGTATAAAAATCATTGTTCTAAAAAGCCTGTCTAAGCCTCGCCTAGGTTTCGTCTATGCTTGAAACTCGGTCTTCATGCCTAGCCACGCATCATGCATTGTCCTCGTCTTGTTCTTATTTTGCTCTCGCCTAGAACTCGCTTAGGCCCGAAAAGCTTGAAGCTCGACCTCCACGCCTAACCACGCTTTACGCTTTTTAGAACATTGATAAAAATAACGAGTATACATTATTAACCCCACTTGCTGACGTTTACATATACACACATGTATATGTATGTATATTTTAATTCATTATTACGCCTAATTACAACAAACACACAACTAACCCTAATTGACTCCCACTCCCAACGGCACAAAATATTTTCCTAATTCCATAAACAAATCAAAAGATGAATTCTTAATATAGTCAATCAAGCAATTGTTTAAGATTATACAAAGCGTTTAACTCCCATATGTTCGTTCAACAACCAGGCGGCAATTATTTGTCTTAATCTTAACATCGTATTCTTCAAAAGAGGGGGAAGAATCATTCACTAGTGATGCAATTATGCAAGTAAGCAATCACGGATTTAATATAAAACGTTGTTTTCAAGAAATGTCATTTTCATAAATAGATTTTTTTTTACGTAAATGGATAATTATAACTTAGACGACACGTTTGGTTTGTTAGATTCAACAGTTTATTATTTTGTATAGTGCGCCTGTATATGTGTCAAATATACTTGAATAAATCTATGTATTTGACTTGGTTGAAGATTATTTCGTAAAAAATTAGTCTCGGCTATCTGACTTGCTCAAGGGTCATCCCACAATTAATGACCAGTTAATCAATACAGATTACGTAAAATTCCAAAACTTATCTCATTTCAAGTTCTAAGAACGAGGCAATGGCTAAATACTATTTACGGTTGAAAACTATCTATATTTGGTTACGCTCAAAATATGTAACTTATCAAAAGTAACAAAATATGTGACTTATTTTTAAATTTGATCAATAAATAATTTACTTGTAAATATACATTTTAGAGTATCAAATTTAGAGACTAAACACTTTATTTTACTTCTCCAAATAAGTATTCATTATTTTTCTCTATATTTTGACATGCTTCACTTCCCGTTATTAAATGATTTTCCTTCATTTTTCTTTATTTTATTTTTTATATACTATTTAATTTAATGTATGTTTGGTAAAAAAAAATTGTTGATTATAAACAGTGAGTCTTACTAAATATATTGATAAAAATGATGTTTGACCAACTTATAAGTACTGCATACACTTAGTCAATATATAAGTATTAAGAATTAAAATTCTTTGAATGCATTTAATTATAAAGAGTAGGTTCGGTGCTCCAAATTTGGAAAGTCCAACCAACTCTCTATTTTAAAAGTTAATTTGGAGAGTATCTTGGAGCATAATTTAAAATATGACTCTCTAAAATAGTCAGCATCTTATATTTAAACATGCTATTAAGAATCAGTTAGCAGCTAAATTTCATATTCGACATTGAATATGTATCAATGTTCACCCATGGATAGTGATTAAGAAATTGATTGATAGATAAAGCATTTTGAACTAACTCATTTTATGAGCTTAAACTATTAGAGAGTATACAAATTTATTGAGTTAAAAACTCGATTGCTCATCAAACTTTTTAAAACATGTCAGTTTAGTCACCAAACTTATAAAGTTATTTCAATTAAGTCCCTAATTACATATCCGTTAATAGCTTTAATTGATTTGGTGATGTGTTTGATGGCAAATGAAAATTATAAGAGGGCCAAACGTCAAATGGAGTAATATCCAAAGTTGTGTTGATCTTTATGTTGAGTGATGGGTTAAAATGGAAGAGTTAAAAATATATAAACGAGTGTTGTTAAACTAAAATCACGTGTGAAAGTGACATTTTTTAACTTATTAATACAATAGCCCAAAGGCCATGAACGACGTAAGCAAAACCCCCGCACACTTCAAAAGAATTGATGAATTTACTAATAAATATATAAAGAAAGACTTCAAAAAAATTGCTAAATTTATTAATAGATACGTAGAGAGTGACATACGCATCCTTTCCCCCATGATGTTTGCTTTATTTCAACATGGGGCTGGTAGATGCATGGTCCATTTTGCCTGGCTGTTGTCTAATTTGTAGGCTTTTATCATTTCATGAATTTCGTCAAGGTGGAGATTGTTGGCATATAGTGTAGTACAAAGTATTTTGTTGGGAATTGAGACCAATTCCTTTATTGCTCACAAGATCATTGTTCAGAGAAAGATAACGAAACAGAAAAATATAAAAGATAGATAAATATTTACGGGCTGTCAAAGCTTTCACTATATGAAAAATTGTTACAATCATATAGATTTCATCCACCCAAATTCCCAAATATCTCAAGAAAAATAATATCCTAAACTTTACCACACCCACCAATTTCTACTCTTTCTACAACCCACAAAGAGAACAAGAAAAACAATTAGGATGTCAGGCTTACAATTTTTCTGTCAGAAAATCCTCAGGTCACAACTACAAAAGAGAATAAACCAAGTTAATTTATAGTTAACGAATGACCTAATTTCATACAAGTTTAAACTGCCAAGGAGTCCAAGATTTGAAAACTTGTTCAATTTTAGTTGACCTAGTTCTGCCTTCCAAGTTTCGACTACCAAAGTGTCCAAGATTAGGAAACTTGTAATTTTAGTTGACCTAGAAGTCTTCCCTTTCAACAATTGGTACATCTTCTGATATTGGCAAGTTTTGAGAAAATATGCCAACAATCTCCACATTGACGAAAAACGAGTCAAAAATCAATCATCTATTCTGCAGCTCTTCATCATGATACTTCAAAAAAAAAGTACACTTTGACAATCTCAATTCTCAAAACAGAGAATTAACATACTCCACCATATAAGCATAATAATTTAGAATTAACGAATTCTAAGAATTTCATCAGCTCATGTTGAATAAATTTACTGAAATATTATGGTGCAACTCCCTTGCTTGACTTACTTGGAAGTTCATCAGCCATCGATATCAATTCTTCCACACCTTGTATCAATATCAAGCCAATGCCCGTGTGCAAACATGTGGACCTCTATCATGACAACTAGCGCATGCCACGAGGATGTAAATATTTACTCAAGCAACATCATCATCTCCCATAAAAGAGAGACATATTGTCCGTATCTGATGTCGAACAGTTAGCCGAGCCTGCTCCACCTTTTGGACAATTTTTTCTCACGTGATCAGGTTTTCTACAATTCCAACAAGATACTTTCCTTTTAGTATCTTTGTCAGAAACAGGGGTTGAGTTTCTTTTCAAAGCCTTGTGCAGTCCAGATTGAATCAAAACATTATTGACTTGTACTTGTCACAGGTCAAAATTGATTCTTCCGTCAAATTTCTCCACGTCATATTTGATAGACATATCTTTTCTTCTCTGTGCGCCAACACTCTGAACGACCTGATGCTCTAATACTACTGTTGAGAATTGAGACCAATTCCTTTATTGCCCACAAGATCCTTGTTCAGAAAAAAATAACGAAACAGAAAATCCCAACATATTTAACCCAAATTTTTTCACCTCAAATGTATCTTCACCGTAACCCTTCACGTGCATGCAATTTTTGTGCTGATGACTTGAAATTCAAAACATTTGCCTAATCTTGCACTAAATTGGACCGCCACTATTTAAAAACTTAAAACTTTTATAGAAGTGACAAATTTACCCATTTAACTTTTGTCTTATGAAATAGATGCATCTTGTAATGCAAATTATTCAATGAATTATGAATCATCTAAGTACATCGGTAACGATTATATCTAATATAAGCAGAAGAGAACATACACGAAGCGAATTGGACAAACGCGTAGGAAACTTATAATCAACCCATTCAGGGAAATATATGATCCAATTGAGGCATAATCAACCCAATTTAAACAGAAATAGCTCCAAAAAGCCTGCAATTCTCTAAATCTGTGATCATGAAAGTTACGTCTTTATTTAGCATGCAAGCTAGTTTAACGTGTCTGAAATCATAACCATTTGGGAACATAAAACTTTAATTTCAGCAAAATCAGTTAACAATCAAGGATTCAGGTTCGAGACAAGAATGTATAGACAAGAAATCTGATTATGTTTAATGATAGTACTCTTCAACAATGGATCGGACAATCAATGGTATCCTTACGACGTGCGATCCATCCTCCCACAACAAATTTCCAAAGGAGTACGTTCCTTGTACTCTTAGCAGGCTGCAGAATGTTACCTTGAACTTTAGTTTCTTCACATCAGAACTGAAAGCCAGAATAGGGGGTTCCACCACCACATCTGTTCCCGGGGGAGCTTGGATCATAGCAGTATAAATCGATATATCTGGACCTACATTTGTCACAATTCTTGAAACAGTCATGCAGTTCTTTAACTGAGGAATGGTGATAGAAGGCAGATTAAAGTTGGCTAGGAAGTTGGCAGTTCCTCGGCAAGGAGCATTAGTCCGTGTCAGCAAGCTGATGGCTGTTGCATTATAGCCCATTGCACATAAAAAACGAGCATGATCTTTGACATTCAGGTCATATACAAGACCTGGATTAACAGCTTTGTTAGGATCAACATGGCCACCACCATAGTCAAAGGGGTCGGCCTGCTTGTGTGGAGCTCCTTCTGCAACAGCTGCCTGACCATATTCATCTGTTAAAGAAGCTGTACACAGAGGACACGAGGTATAGCCATTGAGTTGCTTGAAAAACTAGTTCTATTTCGCTAAGCTTAAAAAAATGTACTTAATTTCCAAACACGTTTCTATTTTTTACCAAAATCCACCTATATCTGGGTGGGGGTTCGGCATTCATCACTACCTCGTCTAATTGTGTCTAATTGTGTTTCCAAATATGTATGGAGAACTTACTATTTTCTTACTCATCGGTGAAAAAAGTTAGAAGTACTTGTTTTGGAAGTAACTTTTACCTTAAATAACTTGCTTACAACTACAACTTTCACCAATAAAAAAATTATTTACTTTTTGGTGAACTTTTTAACCTTAGGCAAACATGCTGTAAGTGAACTCGTAAACAAAGTATTCCCTCCGTCCCACAAAGATAGACTCATTTCTTTTTTCACACAGATTAAGAAAACATATTTAATGTAATTGAAATTATAAATTTTTCACACACTTTTCCTATTATACCCCAATTTAATATTAGTCATTCATAAATCTAATAAATTTAAATACTTGTTTTGGGTTGATAACAATGTAAATTAAATGAGGGTATATTAGGAAAATGAAAAATTTATACACCCTCTTTAAAGTAAGTGGCCTATAATTTGGGACACATAAATAAAGAAAACGAGTCTATCTTTGTGAGACGGAGGGAGTACTATTTTACCAGTAGTGACCAGGGCAGACTTAATTGCAGCAGGGCTCCATGTGGGGTGGATGACCTTCAGAAGAGATACAATGGCAGATATGTGGGGGCATGCCATGGAAGTTCCTGATGCAAACTTGAATTTGAATGGATTAAGATGATTCTCAATGGCACCAGATGGCTGGGCAGCTGCAGCAGCCGACCAGGAGGCCAAAATATCAACCCCGGGAGCAGCAATGTCAGGCTGCAGAATATAATTAAACACGCTCGTTCGGAGAGCACATGGTTGAAGTTTATTATAGAAAATCAGCATATCAGTCAAGGTACGATTACCTTCAGTACATTGGGAGACAGGGAACTTGGTCCTCGAGAAGAAAAGAGTGCTACATTTGGGGAGATCTGCTGACCCACAGCCGTGTTTGGAAGGTTAAACTTTACAACAGGATTGCTGCAACATAGATTTTGCATATTCATTAATTTGTATCGTTAAATGAGAGGTGTACTGATAATCAAGTCCATTTTAATCAATGTACTCATTTAAGCTATTTTTGCATAGTGCAATCTAAATTCAATAGAAAGAAGTTTGCAGGCAAAAGCTGTGTAACAACACTATGCAAAATAATGAGTTTACACAAAGTAGTCCTAACAGTTAAAGACTTAACATTCCAAGACCCAGTTCACTGTGCAGTCAGCATGTACATAAAAATAATTTAAAAAAGCAAGCATGGCAAATTAGGCGGCTACCTGGTTGATCCTATGTACGTTAGCAGAGATGTTCCTATTGTTAAGTCCACTTGAGCACAGGGGACATCCAAACACAAACTGACTTCTTTAGTTCGAAACTTGGCAAAGACGAGTCCGATACCCTGAACATTTTTCACAGTGCTTGCAGCATTGACTGGAAACCTCTGGAGTCGAGATTCAAAACAAAGGAGGACCTTCCCCCTTGCTAAAGTGGCATTTAGGGAATCGGCAACGCAACTTCTGTTAAAGGAACAGACTGTACATGGTTCATACAAGATTTTGTGTAGACAAAATTCTAGTGGAAGGCATTTCACCTTGCATCATCTTCATATGCATCAGTAGACATGATGTCTTCTCCATACACAATGGGATAGAACTTGTCGAGATCCTCACTCATATACAATGCTTGACCCTGTGAAAAGTGAAAAGTATTAGCATCTTATCATTAAAAACAAATGCCTAATGCCACAACAACAATATTGTGACCCAAAACGAGCTCCAATTCTTGCTCGCACAGGTATGCAAGATAGATTTTAGTGAATTCTGTTAAACATTAGGCAGTTATCGATTGAAAAATAACTGCCCTCTTGGGTTTCTAGATACGGTGGGCATCCCAAATTTAGATTCAAGCGTTTCCAGGTAAATTCTCTAGTCAAATGGAACTTTTGATTTGATAGGCTCTGATAAATCTGCTAGCCGTGCACATAACTCAGCAATTTCTATTACTCGCAAGCCATAAATGGACACATGGATGTATAACAGATGTAAGTACCACAAAAGTTTGATTGTTCCCCAAGGTTATAATAATGGGAAAAGCTCTATCAATGGTGCTTGCTGCAACAGTTATCACCCATGGAGCTGTATTTACGACTGTTTCGGAATAGGGACCATTATTTCCACCAGAGCAGACTACAGAAATTCCTTTGGCCATAGCATGGAAAGAACCAATTGACACAGTATCATCAACATAGGTTGAAAGTGGAGGCAAGGAACCTAGAGACATAGAAATCACATCCACTCCATCCAATATTGCATCATCAAACGCAGCAAGAATATCAGCTGAACTGCAGCCACCAGTAGCCCAACAAACTTTGTACACAGCTAACCAAGCTGAAGGAGCACCTCCTCTGGCCAATCCTTGTCCTAATCCCAAAACATTTGCATTTTCTATCCAAGCACCTGCCACGGTAGATGATGTGTGTGTCCCATGGCCTGTTGCATCTCTGGGAGACAGAAACTCGGTGCCATCAGATGTGATCAGCTTTCCAAATTCAGCCTCATATCCTTTGATATACCAGCGAGCACCAATTATTTTCCTGCTCCATATAACCTGGATTGGGTTAATTACATTCGGCCATACTAATCACCTGTCAACTATAAAAACTAAAGGATAAAAACGAGAATTAACTTATTATAAAATTTTCAACCCGTTTAACTACCTTCAAACTATTAAGACTAGGGGTTCCATCTTAAAAGAACTAGCCCAGATTTTTATATGTTGTTTATTATTTGCATCTTTATTCGATGTGGGATTTATCCCTTAACATGCTTCCACAAAGCATAAAATAGTGGATCGTTTGAGAACACCAACCTTAGAATCCACGAGCTCATGCTCCTCTGAGTAGTCCTTTTCTAGTGTCTCACATCAGGGTGGTCTTAGTCGGATCAAATTGTTCGTTTGAACTTAACGGACTCTAATACCATATTAGGGCCTTGGGTTCCATCTTAAAAAATCAATCTTGTTAAGAAGAGCAGCTCAAACCCTTATATGTTGTGTATTTATCTAATCTCTATTCGATGTGGAATTTTATCCATTAACATACCCCTCACAAGATGGTGGCTCATTTCATCACACCAATCTTATAATCCGAATGCTTATTTGAACTTTAGACGGACTAAATTGCGCATTTGAGCTTAATAGACTCTGATAGATATTGAGACTTGGTGTTCTATCTTAAAACATCAACTTTAGTAAGAGGAGTAGCCAACGCCCTTATTGTTGTTTATTATTTGCATCTTTATTCGAGGTGGGATTTATCCTTAACACAAACCACTATTATGGTCGACTCAGTTTCTATCATTATTATATCACCCATACTCACCTGCAATGAATTCAGAATTCTATTAAATTGATTTTGATTTTTCAACATCTTCCTTAACTTGGCTGCTTGGTCAGACCACATGAAATAAGAGCTCGCAACCCTAGGATAAAAGATGTCAAATACGACCAGAAGCCCCATGTTGTAAAACATAATGAACGTGCCCTATAGAAAAGGAAAGAAATGTTCCCCTATGCCAAACTCACAGCAAACACAACAAATCTGAAATGCCGGAGCAGATATACAAGGAAATGATGGACATCCATATCATCTGACCTTCTACATGGACCAGACATTTGACAGTTGGACTAGGTTCTTGGATACATCCAATATGTAACAATGATCATAAACTTAGTAAGTGCATCAAGGATGTTTGATTTGTTCTGTAACAGTTAAAAAAAGATCTGAATATGCATTTGAACCTATTGATTACATTAGATTTCATTTTACCAATGAAATGAGGAAGAAAGATAACAAGATTGTGAATGTTTAACTGAACCACAAATCCAAAATTTAGATGTTTGACGAACCAAGCATTTGGACACATACACACAACCAACAACCATACTCAAGCTCTGAGCAATGCAGATGGACAGAGATAGAGGAAATAAAGCACCAAGGTAAGAAGGTGGATTTGTACAGGACTACTAAGTTATAGAAAGAACACTTGCTACAAATATAGCAGTAAAACATGGCAAGCATATAATTCACAAGTGATGCAACAAAATTTTTGAGATCGTCATGTTGATTTCCAGACAGCATTGCTTCTTCCTTGCTCCAATTTACTTATTTTGACTGTAATAATCTTTTTGCTAAAACAATACAAATTCTACATTATCTTTTACTTCTTGGTTGGTCCTTTACTCCAGCCTCCACAGAAGTTTAGTTCATTCACATATGACTATACAACACAAAGTTTAGATGTAACTGAACTCTGAAGTCATTTTACCTGTTACAATTTGAGCGATTGAATTCCTCGCCTTCCTGGCATATCCCCTTCCAACGAGAAGGAACAGCTTCCATTCCATCATCTTTGAAGCTTTCAGATTCAGGCCATATCCCTGCGCTAAACAAAAAATGGATGAAAAGTTAGACCAATTTTCTGACTTCCATCAGCTTGGGTGCATTTTCACTCTTACCAGAATCTAGGACGCCAATAATAGACCCAGCGCCAGATTGACCTTTCGAGAGAATTCCATTGGCCAATTGGGGATTGAATTGCAGAAAATCCCAACTTCTTGTTGTGTGCAATTTGAAAATTCGATTAGGAACTACACGAACTACTCCGGGCAAACCTGAATTTCATCGGTGTAAAAAAATCTTACCAACGGTAAAGTGAAGTGCATCATCTCAGACATGCTAATGTAAATCATATATTGAGTCACCTGCAACAATTCTGGCCAGAGACGGAGTTAAGACAGCAGCAAATCCTGAGAATCCATGTGTGTAGCTGTACAAAATTGCTTCCATGGCCGCCTTTTTGCTACCAACAAGAATCACACAACATTACTTTTATTGCAATTAGGCTTGAGTAAACGTGAACAAATTAGTCATATGGTTTAGTAGAAATCAATTAAGACTAAAGTAATTTTATTTTTCATTTTAATATAGAACACATAAGAACACGTTTCAGAAGTTCTTCTTAAAATGAAATGAAAATTTCCATTCTGAAACCAAAAAACACAAAAGTTGATGATCAAGTAAGTTTATTATCGTATTTTTCCTCAAATCTCCCATCAACCAGATGTAAAAGTTCATTCAGCTGATATGAGAAGAAGCATTTTGCTTGTGTCCAAGCAATTAGTAGACACACATACAAATATGAAGCAAATAGACAAAGGCTAGCTTGATGAGGATTATACCCTCCAAGAATGTCAGAGAGGAGTTCATGGTGGAAGTTTGCAGCAAGCTCAGGCGTATCATAGGGTTTTTCTCCCATATAAACAATGTAAACCTGTATATAACCAAACAACTTGTCAGGCTATGTAGTAGTATGAAATTGGGGTCTTCTTGGAATTGAAAATTACTCCATGCAAATATGAACTTTTTCGTCTTTCCCTTTCAAGATTCCACCATGCCACCAGAAACAGCATTGGAGAACAAAAAGAAATAAACCCAGTAAATGCAACTTTTAAAACATACATCAAGAAACTGAAGAAAACTCACATTGCTGGAAATTGTAGCAGTAAAGCAAAACTGTTGGTAAACTACCAGGAAAATAATACAGTAAGACCAAGGAAAAGCCATGGTTAATGAAAACTAACTCAAAAGCAAAGAATTTAAACACACTCCACACAGTTTATGGTGGTGATGTCTGAGTCTAATTGCTCTCTAGTCTACATACCTAAAACCCATCAACTGTAGTGCTATTTACTGTTAGTGAACAGATTTTCCATAGATTTGGCACCCTGTAATCTGATGCTTGTATAGCATGAAAGGGAAAGTTCTTTAAAAGTATCTGGGATGGGAAAAAAGGTATTGGGACATCAAAGTCAAAGAATGGCCTGTTAGGTAGGCCATTTTGGTGAAAAATGCCAACTTCGATTTCCATAAAGGGGACAGCAGTTAGAGTGGAGGTAGTGAAGTCACTTCTTCCACTTGGTGCACGAGTCACTTTCTTTTTCCCCTGCCAATCTGCCATTATTGCTTATAAACAACACAGTTTCAATTCATATGAAAATATCTTTTCAGATACACTGTAATTTGATTAAAAATCAACGGAGTCTATTAAATAAATATTTTATTCAAATCGATCCACTATTTCATGAGGCAAAGAAAAAGACATCACCGAACATTAAAATTTGAAAACCAAATAAACTTCTAATAAAGCTTTAATTATTTGGATAAGTTATTCTTCAAATCAGTTCTTAATTCAGCAATTGACCGCACGGACTTTGAAAGGAACATGAAATAAAATGCCAGCTTTGAAAATCCGCCATTTGTTTCCCGATGTTGTTTCTTACAGATACTCTCACCCATTCGCAGAGTCAGAAATTTTTTTTCAATGGACATAAATTAAGTATAGTAATTTTTTTTTTGAAATAATATAACTCTAATCAAAATATATCAATACAGTTTCCACGCGTTTTGATATTTTAATATTTTGAAAACATTGTATAATTACACTATTATCAATTTTGTAAAATATATATAATTTTTAACATATACAATCTAACTCTCATTCAACTATTGATTTCGTCCTTCAATATTTTTCTTTTGAATAATACAGGTAGATTTTTATAACTATTGACATTAAGTACAATAATATTTAAATAAACAATAAAATATATCGGTATGACATAACAATTAAATAATAGGTCGACAAGACAATAAAATAAGACGACAAGTCACAACAAGTCACTAATATTATAATAAACAGATAAGACAATAAAATAAGATGACAAGACAATAACAAGCATCCACAATTTCATTTACATATAATCAATAACAATTAAGAAATATAAAAATTCTGATAAAAATAAAAAACCTAGGAGGAAAGAAAAAATCTGAGAATCAAAACTAAAATATACATAAACAACATAAACCTTAAATTTTACATAAATGCTAACGGATTTAGTACTGATTTAAGAAGAAATTACTTGAGTCTAGGTCGGTCTTTCTTTTCAGTTGGACGTCATTCCATTTGAAAGAATGACTACAAAGGGAGCAAGCTAAACTTTCCTCTCTTAATCCCGATGCGAGCTGAGTTAACGGATTTATGACTCTCTCTTTTTTATTATAGCTTTAATTTGAAGAAATTGAGTGAGAATTTCAATTGGATTAGGCAGCAGTTATTTGTAGAGAAGATATTTGAATAGATTATATCAATTAGGCTTGCGAACTTGGTTGTTGAGCAACTAATATTAATTAAAACACGGAGCTTAAGCCAATTCGGACTAAAACTTGAATTAAAACAATTTGAGCTGGGTGCTTGGATATTTGGGTTAATTTATATTTTTGGATTTGGATTTGGGCAATTTTAAAAAAATTTGCAGAGTCCCTTGGTGGCTCTGTCCTGCTCCCATCGTCCTATAAAGATAGACTTATTTTCTTTATTCATCTTTTTCAAATTATATGCCACTTTCTTATTGATAGTGTAGTTAATTTCATAGTTTTTTAATATGTCTATATTTAATGTATCTTGTCATTAATAATTGTAGTTGTATATAGAAAAATATAAATAATATTTATTGATCCAATTATAATAACTAAATTTTTTAATTGATTTGAAAATAGAAGTAAGCTTATATGTATGGGATTGTTGCCAACAGAGCGAAGGGTCCTCTTTTTTCTTGTGAGCGGACATTTGCAACTGTAGTCCTTAAACTATGTCACGTAGAGCACTAAATCTTCAATTATACGTTTAGATCCTCAAACAGTCAAACTGCACATAAATCTCTAACGGTACGGAACCATAGGTTATTGGTGAGTTTCTATTCAGATTAATTGTACTGGTCGTCACCAACCTTTCACTTCAATTGCAATTAAATTGACAACAATCACGTCCCTTGATTTGAATTTAACCTAAATCAAATCACCCATTTTGTTGTTGAGATAGTTATTAAGTTCATGTTTGGTAATGCTTAACTTATAATTTTAATTGATCAAATTGATTAAACAAAATTTTTATCTACACATTTCATAAGACCTAAACCTTAAATCTACTTTTTGTCTACACATTCACTCACAACTTATAATCAAAATATTTAAAAAATAATTTCAATACTACCAAATATGAACTAAAACTAGCGTTTTGGTGCCATTTGAAATGACACATCACTCAAAATTAATGAACACACGTCTTCATTTCAATCATCAATTTTTAACACAAGTTCCATCTCAAACATCAATCATAAAAACATTTGAATAATTTTTACGTTTTTTCAAATACATTAAAACCCAAACACCCATTCGATTGTTGGGGTAAAAGCAAGAAACATAGAGTTTTTTTTCATATGTGAAATCGACTCAACTAAAGATGAATTTTCAGATTTCAATTAATCAACAAACGGACCTTAAAATCTCGAGTAACTTAAAAAACATTGTTTGATATGTGAAAACTTTAATTTGCAACTCACAATGTGAGATGAAAGATACAAATTACAAGTTCGGGGTTATGATAGCATGCAGGCCAAATAGCAGTACAAAAAAAATAAATGTCTCCTCTCACTATTTTATTTTCACAATACATAATAAGAGCCTGCACATTCACTTGGATCACTTAAATGTTGTAAGATTCAATGATACAAATTACAAGTTCCTGGCGTACAGTGACGTACAAGCCAGATAGCGGTACACTGTAAGAAATAAGGCTCCTCACATTATGTTGTTCTCACGATACATATCAGAGTTTGTACATAAGAATGATTTTATTTCTAGGCATTTGCTGATAAGGGGCTTCTCTTCTGAAACTAATCCTGTAAGAACAATAAAGTATCAGCAAAGGACACAGAAAACTATCTCTACACCAGTTATACACCTCTGTTTGGATCCTACATTTGGCTGATGAAAAGATTAAGGAGAAACTATTCCGATACCGACATAATTATGAGAAATTTTTCTCAATCATAAACATAATTACGATAGCCTTTAAATTCAAAGGAAAATGTACGAACAAAATTGTAGACATTCGCTAATTTCCCATTATTTCTTTTGCTTTTTCGTGATATTGAACAACATTTTAAAGTATTTAATTGAAATTTATTCTGTCAAAAAAGATAAGGCAATGAAAATTAATTTTTACCTGTTTCATAGTTTTTGAACACCCACCTAGTTGAATTGTTTCTGGGATCACTCCTGATTATGTACAGATTCCTGGTGGAAACAACAGGTTAGTGGAAACATTGGAAAAACAAAATGGTAGGAGGACAACTCAACGAAGCCAACTCACCTTCCGTTATGACGTTCTGGCGACCCTGCAAAGTTTTCAAGATTGCTTCTACTCTTTCCTTCGTTTTTGTAGCATTGGGATCATTGTCATCAATCTACATAATGCAGAAAACATACCAATGAGACTTCAAAGCAACTACTTTTCAATATCCGAGTGCAAGAAAGTCGCTGCGAACAATACAATGTGAAATTAACTTGATTGGGAACCTGCCAGTCGGAACCCAAGTGCTATAAAATTGGAAGGATGGGGATCTAAATGCGACAAAAATAGGTTGGGAACCCAAGTGCTCACTTGTTCAAATGTTGGCAGACTTCAGGTGCCTTTCCTAAAAGGAAATGTTAAAACAATATATATAACAGGCAAATAGAGTGATGAAAAAGGGAAAGGAAATGCCTGAGTTCCAGAAAACTGCCACATTGCGGAAAAAGTTATTGGGGGCAGTTTTAGTGATCATTCTTTGGTTCCAGCTTTGTTTGCTACGGCAACATCACTTGCAATTCATTCATTCATTCATCAACTACCTCTTCTTTCACTCCACTTTCTAATTTTTCATTGTACATTATTTTAGGTTGACATTTTCTTCTAATTTTGCCACTAACTTAAGCTGTGTTTGATTGGCACTTTTTCCATGAAAAATGTCACATCTATGGAAAATCTTTTCCACCTTTGGTTGTTTGATTGCACTTGAAAAATGAAAATGATTTTGAAGGTACAATCTCTTAAAGCATACTTTTTGCCACTTTCTTGGAAAATATTTTCTCACGATTTAGGTAGATTTTTTTTTCCACCTTACATATGAAAAATGTTTTCATTTTCCACCATTTTCTATGGAAACCAATCAAATACAGCCTAATACTAATCACACCACTTTTTCTAACCGCTGCAATTATTCAATTGGCTCACACGTAACTTATCCTCAACGGCACCACTTAAGCCAATCCAAAACTATGCTAGCCACACTCAATCTATGAAAATGTTGTTTCTTAACAACCCAACATATATTGCAGGTATTGCAAGAGTTTTTTCAATTTTTTCTTTTAACATTTTAGGAATTCCCAGATTGCACAAATACCAAAGGCACTCCTCCACTTAAATGAAACAGCCTTAATCCTTCAAGTAACATCACATTTGATATTTTCCATGACTATTCGAGCCAAGTATCAAAGTTTATCATTGTTTATAGTGTGTTTGGAAGAACTTTTTTGAAGTCTAAAAACACTTCCTAAAAAGTAAAAGTGCTTTTGGTTATTTTTATTGTTTTTTAGTTAAAGTCAACAAATACTTTTTGACTAAAAAAATAGCTTAAAAAAAATGTTTTAGAGAAGCCCAAATTTTGAGTTTCTCTAAAACGCTCTAATGGAGCTTTTACGAAAAATTGTAATTAATATTGAATGAACTTAAAAATTAACAAAATTACTATTAATACATCAAAAAAAGATATTAATTTAGTGTGTTTGGAAGAGCTTTTTTGAGGTCTAAAAGCACTTCCTAAAGAGTAAAAGTGCTTTTGGTTATTTTTGTTATTTTTTAGTTAAAGTCAACAAATATTTTGTGACTAAAAAAATAGCTTAAAAAAAATGTTTTAGAGAAGCCCAAATTTTGAGTTTCTCTAAAACGCTCTAATGGAGCTTTTACGAAAAATTGTAATTAATATTTAATAAACTTAAAAATTAACAAAATTACTATTAATACATCAAAAAAAGATATTAATTTATTTACTACATTAATTACTTATATCAAATTGTCACTTCATATACTTATATAAAGTGGAAAAAAAAATATTGGTGTGTTAAATAATATAATACAAATTATACATAATATGTTTGATTTAAATAATTAATTATTGTTTAATCAAATATACTAAAATAATCATGTTATTATAATTAAATTAATATATTAATTTTAATAGTTGTTATAGGATATAAAATATGATTTCTTTTAAAAAAAATATGAGTTATACAATAATTAATTATTGTTTAGTCAAATATAATAAAATAATTGTATTATTATAATTAAATTAAGATATTAATTTTAATAGTTATTATAGAATATAAAAAAAAAATTATTTATTTTAAAACAAATAATATGAGATATATAATAATTAATTACTGTTTAATCAAATAAATATAAAGTTTATACAAAAGTAACTTAGTTTATCAAATAAATCCAAAGTTTTTGTATGTTAATGATCAAAACATTAAACCTAAAATTAGTCATGTAACATCAGAGTTGTGTTCGTGCAGAAAATCTTGCTTGATTGCAGCATCATACCTTAGATTTCAGCATGCACACGTAATCGTAAAAAGCCTGATAGAAATCTGAGATTGTATTGATTCGGTCGACAAATTTAGCAGCAAGATCTAGTTTGAAGAGACAAAATCAGAAATAATTATCAAGGCCTGTTGATTGTACAACGAATTGAACATAAAATACAATACATAGTGCAAGATACACAATATTTTGGACACAAAAACCTCAAATTGCACATAAAAAGGGGATGGGGGATGAGGTTATTCCTATTTATTTTCAATTAGTTTTTCCTATCATCAGCAAGAACAAAAAAAGGGTATAAGGTTTTCACTGCCTGAGGTCCAATCATGGTCAGTATTGTTGGATATGTAGAGCCTAATATATTGTACACTTTTTTTTAAGTGTTATAGGGGTACTTCGAAAAATTTGCACATGTATTAGATCGACCTAATATTTTCCTCCTATATAAAGGGGTATTAGGACGAATGTAGAGAGAAAACAAAGAGAGGCGTGAGTCTAAAAACACATTGTAATTCTCTTTTTCGATATGGTACAATTCTGCAGCGGCACCAGGTGCAAGTAGCTCTCGCATTGATAGTGAAGCACCTTAAATTGTATGTTCTTTTTTTGTTTTTCTTATTTCGCTTTTTCATTTGATCCATAACAACGATCACATGTAAAAAGTTTAGAACTAATGAAAGGGTACAGGTGTTCATTAATGATTGCAGGCCAACTTAAAGATTCTATTGCTTGAAGAATGTACACAACTTACACATACCGGAAGAAAACGAAGAAACTGCATGGTGCCCATCAAAATGAAAGATTTTACATAGAAGAAGAAAGTGTGAAGAGATATTCATCGTACCACGTCTCAATGTCTTGACACCTCTAAAGACTTGAATGTTATTGTAGCACGAAGCTAATGTCCCCATTGTTATGAGCTGACAATAAACGGATCAGATGCAGATTTTGATAAGATAAATGCAAAAATTGATCCATGATTAGAACTAGTTCCGTTCAGGTGACAAAATTATGCAGAACTAGTGCTGAAAAAGGAAGACAATCTGTTCTGTAATTTCCTCTAATCCAGAGAAGGGTTATAGCTTGTTTAAAGTCGTAGATTGACATGTGGGGCTTCTTCACATATTCTCTTGTACTGGCCAAAGTGCTCAGAAGCTAAGAGATGCCAAGAATAGTTCTCATCCGAAGCAACCTCCTTGTGGTCTCATTAAGTACTACAACTGCTCAAAACACTGGTGACAAAAAACTATAAGTTGATTCAAAATGGTTTGGAAAGGATCCTAGTTTTTCTTTTGTACTTATTACCACTACATGGTCCTCAAGCAGTAATGAAGGCAAATTAACAATACAATCCCATGGCAAGAATTGCTTTGTTTATTGAAGGAGGAACTTTGATACTAAGGCTCAGTTCATTTTTGCTCTCACGACCACCATTATCATATAGGGAATGCCTTTCGAAATAGATATCTGAATATCTAAATATATGAATATAACTAAAAAAAAAAAATCTACCAGCAGCATAGCAAAAAGCCGAAAGATAGCTGGATCTCGGACGGCACCAATGTCCTTTAGGCAATCTTCTGCATGCAGCAATGCATTTGTGACCATGTCATTCAGGCAGTGTAATGCCTTGACCATGTTTTTCTCATATTGTAAGTCCTAAGGCACATAAAATCAAAGATAACAGTCAACAACAAAAGTAGCTCTGGTTGAAGTAACTGAAAATCAATATTGCAACTTAAGAACACCGGTAAACTAAATTTAAGATGAAGCATGGAAAAGAGATGTACCTCAAGTCTGTCAACGTACTTGCTCCAAATCTGGCGAGGCCAAAACATTCGTGACTTCGGTATCTCATTGATATCCTCGAGATAATCTTCGATAATGTCAGCTTTCTGCAATCATTTCAAAGGAACAAGATGAACCTTTCTATTTTAACACGAGATCTCAAAGCTGAACACTGTAACAATAGCTACACATGTTGGAATCAGTACCTGAAGAAATACAGACGTCGAGTGGAAGAAAGTACTAGGGGGCAAATCTTCCACTCCAGAAGCATGGAATAGCCTCGACAACCCTAGTCCAACAAGTCCAGCTACGTAGTGACAATATTCATCATAATCATCAATTGTTTCTACCTGGAATGACAAAGAAGCTGTCACTATCCAAGTTATTTGCTTTGTCTTAAACAAAGTTAAGTTAAAACCCTAGAAAATTACTAATAAACAATCTCAAGTCTATCATAAATATAATGTGTCATGGGGTTAGTAAATAATTGTAACATAAAAAATAATCAGCTGACAACACTGTGGCCGAAATGACTGAACTCTGTAATACTGGGAATTGTCTTTGATGAATTGTACTATGACAGTCAAAGCATTAGTGAACAACCTCAGGCATGATGTTTTTTTTTTCTTTCTTTTTTTTCTTCTTTGAGGGAAGATGCATCATTTTAAAATACCTCCTTGCAAATAAATTTTGCCATTCCAGCACCCATCCTCCTGGTAACATCCTCAATTACCTCCTGATAACTGCAAAAAAGGAGAGTTATACATTCACAGAAGAACGAAGATTATATAAAATGACTTAGTTATGATGTTTTCAGCAACCACAATACCAGTTCTCATAAGAATAACAAATGCACAACAGAGAAATACAATTTTTTACTGAATTATGACTGAGAGTTTCACTTCTGAACTCTGCAAGCAGTTTACATTACATAATGAAAATTGCTTTACATCTGCCAAAATCTACTGACATTTAAATGCTGAGGTATAGGATGTTTCAGTCGTGGCAGCACAAACCATGTGGCATCAGGGGCGGAGGTGGGGGGGGGGGTCCTGGGGGGGACCAGGACCCCCCAACTTTCTGAAAAAAGAAATTTTTTTTAATTTTTTTTTTTTTTTAAAATATTGTGTTTGATTCTCTATTTAATAATTAGATACACACAACAAGGGTAAAATTGAAATTACAAATTTATTGAATAGAATGTGGGCCAAAATTTGTTTAGGAAAAATCTATTTTTTTTCCAAAATAGTAGAATCAAACATGCTTTTAAGATCACTTATTCTTTCTAATAATCAACCAAAACAAAAAATAGTAAAGCCCAAACCCAACAATAAATGAACTAAACAAATAAAGTCCAATCTAACTCGGATTAAATTGGAATCATTCAATAACCAAGAAGAAAGTATTGAAGTTAGTCTTTTCAAGCATCAGAACAAACACGAAGTGAGTATCGAATACGTCTAACTGCATGAATCGATTGTATTCAATATTTTCTTGTAAACTTCTTAAAGATTATGACATAAAAAAATATTAGATTTTCATAAAAATTGACTCAGTAATCGTGGTTTAAGAAGAAGAAAAAAAATCGGGGGCGCTGCCCCCGAACCCCCGACAAGCCTCCCAACCCACCACTGTTTGAGGACCTCCCAACATTAAATTCTTGACTCCACCACTGTGTGGCATGAAGCGATAAATAGAAAGCAACATATTTACCTTACGTACTCAAAACGGCTGAATACAGATAGGCATCATCTACATTAATCTATCACATAAAAATTACTAGGACAATAGAGTGTGATAAAATTTCATATTCAGTTCAGGACGCTCATTAGTTATCAAGTACAAGACTTGAATAATCAAGAGAAAAGGAAACTGAAAGTCTTTTCTTTTGCTTTCGACTAAAAGGCATTTTGTGATCGTGGAAACTTTTTGCAACATTTGTTTGGATTTGTTCAACTTCAATCAACAATCTCATCAAATATCTCAGGCCCTTATTGCAAACCTATTGAGTAGTCTCAGCATTATTTACCTTTCATAGACCGTTTGACACATGATAAACAAGTCACAAAATTTTATTTATTTTTAAGTACATGCTAAACAAATTTTCTAATCAGTAAGTACATGATCAAATAGAATTTGACAACATTACAGAAGAAATAATTGCTTGTTAAGGAAAAACCTGCTTTTAAGCTCCTGAAAAGCAGTGGATCCATGATGGAACTTGTCCATGAGAACTCTGTGGTTTTCTGTACCACCTTTTAAGATAAATACAAGCAGGCTTAGGCAACAAGTCTATAGTATTCACACATTAAATTGTAGCGACAACTTTTCAAACACACAATCTCCCCCTTGCTCCCCCATCCTCGAAAGAAACAGTAGCAGATTGAGATTCATCATCCTTATAGGACTAACCAATTTAAGTTTCTATTAGAAGAGAGATATAATAGGTTGACAATGATGGACATCAAGAGTGATGTGATGGAACAAAACTAACTTATTGATCATCAAGGCATAAAGCAATCTCGATGACTCTAAATTAATAATTTTCACTCCGACCTTTCTCTTTTCATTAATATAGTCGATTTGGCATGACAAGTAATAAATAGGAATGTTTTATGCTGATGACAACATCTGACTGAAAAACAGTACCTATGTAGCGGAAGCCGTATATTCTCCTATCGTATTTTTCTTACAAGCTGAGAATATAGTACCTTAAAAATTGACAACAGGCGGCCATTTCTAACACAGTCCTATCTGCTGTACATGTGTGGGTTCAAACAGAGTACAAAGGCAGAAACACTAAAAACTCACATGCAAACTGCCATTCACGATCATACATGTAACGGTGAAAAGCCATCAGGATAGGGACTTTAACCTCCGCAGCTATGCTTGTGTCATCCTCTGTAGAAAGAAATAAAATAAATGTGAATAAAAGACAGCTGAATCAAGTAGTTCAAAGTGGAAAATAATAATTTGGAAGACTACTAGAGTGTGAAGGTGACTTAATTCTTACCATATTCATGTAAAGACAACGGATTACCAACGAACATAATCATATAAGCAACTGTATGGCAGCCATGTAACTAATACTAGAAGAAACTTCAAATTACCAGTGGATGAAACAATTCAATAATTATAGGATATATTAACAACGGATTACTTACAAAAAGTAAAAGGCTCTGAAAAATTACCTACAGACATTAATTCAGTCAGTAAATGAAGTAAAACTAAGCCATTTTTAAAATCCGTCAGGTATACAAAACAGTCAGGACTTCAGGAGAACGATACAACTTTCTCCTTTCCCCTCATATCCCTCACTCCTAAACCTCGCCACCACTGCTCGCTTTGGCAGTCAAAAATATCTATTTCCTTTAACCTAGCCCAACTCCTTATTACTAATATTCTACATATCCGGGGAAAATTCCACCGTAGAATAAAAGATTTGGAGAAAGTGAATTGGAATGGTGAAAATTATGGAAATTAAAAAAAAAAAAATGAAGATGAAAAGATTTTTGGGCCTAGAGATGTGATAATGTATAATAATATTATTACACCGTGGCGGTTAACATATTTTGGAATAATCGAATTAGGAAGATAGATTGAACGGGTCAACAAATTTTTGGAAGAGATGATTTGGTAGATGAGAAATTGAAGACGTACTTCTAAGTACTTTTTTCTTTCGGAGAAAATTTCCGTGATAAATACAGTTTACTTAAACTTGCATTTTTTTAACAGCATCTCCAATAGACTACAACCCTTAAATATTATACCCTAAACACTATTTAATTCAACTTTTTAAAATAGAGTCTATTTGTATTTTATACTAGTATATCACTTATCTTTGCGGTGGAATCCGACCGTAGAGAATTTTAATAGATTGAGGAGTTGAGAAGAATGAGAGAGAGAGTTTTGTTTAAGAGGAGTTTGATTTTGATGAATATGGAGAAGAATATAGAGAAATTGAGGAATTGAGAGAGAAATGAGTTTTGGTTTGAGATGATGAAGACATAGTGATGGACAAAATACTTTTTTTTTGTACTTGTAGCAAAGTAAACCTCCTTACAGTCGGTGATTAATTGCATTTCACTCTTTATGTACAAATGCTCTTTGAAAATAAAGAATGCTCTAAGAAAATGGATAAAAAACACTATTAGTCACCGAACTTACAAAAAAGTTTCATTTTAGTCGTTGAACTATATTTTCTTACAATTTAGTCACTCGACTTTAACTTTCTCCTAAGTTTCGTCACTGTGTCAAAACTCCATCTAAAAGATTAATGGATTTGCCAAAGTTGACTACGGGAAATCCTAGCTGTCAATATTTTATCATTATGTCAAATTACAAAGACACCCCTTTCTTTTTAAAAATTATAAAAACCTCATATGAAGTTTAGTTTTAGTAACAAATGCCCCGTTAGCCAAATATATATATATATATATTCTTGCCTTTGCGGAGCCAATTTCAAAGTCGGTACAAATCTGGTGATCTTCCTGTTTGGGATTTGCAAGGAAATTGGGAGATTTTAGAGAAACAATAGAGAGCAGAGAGGCAACTCGTTGAGATCCGAGAGAGAGAAATGGATCTATACATTGAATTGAGGAAACAGAAATGCAGGATTAATATGTCTCAAATGCGACACCGTATTGGACGAAAATATAAATAGTAATTAGCCCATTTACTCTTATATATTAGTAGGGGAATATATATATTTTCCATATTACCCTTTACTTTGTAGTGTTTTAAATTTTTTATTTAGCACATAAACGGTAGAATTTAAAATAATTTTTTTTTCACACTCATTTTCAACCACATATTTCATAGGATCCGCAATTTTTATCAATTTTTCAACTACACATTTCATCAATTTTTATCGAAATTTCCTAAAAAATTATTTTTAAACTACCGGCACTTAAATTATTCTTTTTTTTCCTTCTTATTTCTTAAGAGCATTGGTTCTAGTTAATAATATTTAAAAAATAAAAAATTTATATTTAAAAAAAAAATTACATTTTTTTGCAAATACGAGCGGTAAACAAACAACAAATCAACATAAACATATGTTGTAAAATAATTAAAAATTTAGCATTTTCTTTCATTTGTACTATGTTAAGTCTAGAATAATTCAAGTACTATTATCATAAAACTAAAAAGTAAAAATGCTACAAAGTTGGCATTGAATGTAATTTTTTTTTTTTTTTAAAAAAAAGTAGCAGTCTCAGTCTAAAAAATTATGATTTCGTCCCTGATCAAATGTGCAAAGCTTAGGACCTTTTCCCTTTGCTGTTTTAAACTGTTTTCAATTTTTAATTTTGCAAAACACCAAGAACTTGTTTACTATGTTGTTTTTAAAAATTCATTTCTAAAAACAAAGTTAAATTTATAACACAAAACTCAAAACAAAGTTTTTGACGTTTTGAAGATTTTCAATGTAACACACAAAACAAGAAAAATAAAATTTATTTAAATAAAAATTTATATAAACAAAAATTCTAAAATATAAAACTATAAAAAAAATTCTAAAAATTAAAATTCTAAAAAAATTAAACAAAATTTATTTAAATAAAAATTTATGCAAACAAAATTCTAAAAATAAAACATAAAAATAATTTTTTTTAAAATAAAATATAAATTCTAAAATTCAAAAAATGTAAAAATTCTAAATACTAAAAAATAATTCAAGCCCTTATTGGGTATTTAAATAAAAAAAATTAAACAATTAATTTAAATGAAAATTGATTAAAATTCTCAATCCATGTCATTAATTTTTATTTTTTATTTTGTTAATTTATTATTTGTTTGTATTTTATTTTTGTAAAAAAAAATACTGTAAGATTCATTGACTTTAAAATGTATATACTATGTTATTATATATTGACATAAAATTGTTCTATTTTACTGAATAATCAAATTCATTGAATAAAATTATACAAAACAGTTTCCCAAAATTCCAAACAAAATGTATTTTCTAGTTTTCTATTTTTAGAAATAGTTTTTCAAAATAACAAACCAAACGCGTTTCCAACAATTTTAAAATATACTCTCAAAACAGAAAATGAAAATGAAATTATAACTCAAAACCGAAAACTGAAACGTAAAGATAACAGCCCCTTAGGTTTCTTTTTAATGCATTTTTGTAGTCAATATTTCGGATCAATTTTAATTTATTCATTTTTATAAAAAAATGAAAAACCAGTTTTGATAATAATATGATCAAGGCAAAATCATTTTGTGCAAAAAAAGGGGAAAAATAACTTTCTTTAAACTAAAAACAATATGTTATTGTCTAAATTAAAATTAAGAAAAAATAAATATAAGGAAAAACTATAATTTATATCTAGTAAAATGAGAAGTGTATATTTATTTTTACAAATTGTATCTCTCGTGCATGAATATTGATGATTCTGTAAACTTTTATCAAACTCAAAAGCTTTGAAGAGCTTATAATAAGTCAGTAATATTTTACTCTCTTTGTACTTGCAGATTCTTTTCACCATTCTTTATTTTGGACACTTTGGTAGTCAAAACTTGGAAGGAATCTAGGTCAACTAAAATTGAACAAGTTTCCAAATCTTGGACTCTTTGGCAGTTTAAACTTGTAAGAAAATTAGGCTATAAATTGACATAGTTTATTCTCTTTTGTACTTGTGAATTGAAAATTTTCTGAGAGAAAAATTGTAAGCCTAGCATCCTAGTTGTTTTTCTTATTCTCTTTGTGGATTGTACAAATAGCAGAAATTGGTAGATGCGGTAAAGCTTAGGATATTATTTTTCTTGAGATACTTGGAGATTTGGGTGGATGAAATCTATATAATTGTAACAATTTTTTACATAGTGAAAAATTTGACAGTCCGTAAATCTTTTTCTATCTTTTATATTTTTCTGTTTTGTTATATTTCTCTGAACAAAGATCTTGTGGGTAATAAAAGAATTGGTCTCAATTCTTAACAGTAGTATCATAGCATCAGGTCGTTCAGAGTGTTGGTGCACAGAGAAGATATGTCTTTCAAATATGACGTGGAGAAATTTGACGAAAGAATCAATTTTAGCTTGTGACAAGTACAAGTCAAGGATGTTTTAATTCAATCTGGTCTGCACAAGACTTTGAAAAGAAAACCAACCCCTGTTTCTGATAAAGATACTGAAAAATCCAATATGAGCAATGAGGTTTGGGAAGATCTGGATTTAAAAGTTGCAAGTACGATACGTTTCTGTTTAGCAAAAAATATTCTTGCAAATATTCATGGAATATCTGGTGCAAAGGAACTTTGGAAAAAACTTGAATAGTTGTATCAAACAAAGAGTCTTTCAAATCGGTTGTACTTGAAAGAACAGTTTCATTCTCTGCGAATGAATGCGGGTACAAAAATTTCAGACCATCTGAATGTTCTCAATGGGATCGTTTCTGAACTGGAGACTATTGAAGTTAAACTTGATGACGACGATAAAGCGTTAAGACTCATATGGTCTCTTACATCCTCGTGTGAACACATTAAACCAATTTTGATGTATGGGAAAGAAACTGTGAGCTTTGAAGAAGTTACAAGTAAATTAATTTCTGAAGAAAGAAGGTTGAGTGGTGGAAGTAATATTTCATCTAAAAACTCATTACTTGTTGCTGAAAAATAGAAGAAGAATAACTCTATGAAAATGAAAATATTTTGTTAAAATTGTAGACAACCTGGTCACATGAGAAAAAATTGTTTAAATGGTGAAATAGACTCGGCTAACTGCTCGACATCAGATACGGACAATATGTCTCTCTTTATGAGAAATGATGATGTCGCTTGAGTAAATATTTACATCCTCGTGGCATGCGCTAGTTGTCATGATAGAGGATGTGTTACTACTAGCGGGTCAACATATTTGCACACGGACATTGACTTGATATTAATGCAAGGTGTGTGGTGAAATTGATGTCGATGGCTGATGAACTTCTAAGTAAGTCAAGCAAGGGAGTTGCACCATAATATTTCAGCAAATTTATTCGACATGAACTGATGAAATTTTTAGAATTCATTAATTCATTAATTCTAAGTGATTCGTTAATTTATTTGTTAAAGTGTACCATTTTTTTAAGTATCGAGATAAAGAGCTACAGAAGAGATGATTGATTTTTGACTCATTTTTCGTCAAGGTAGAGATTGTTGGGATATTTTCTCAAAACTTGCCAAAATCAAATGATACACCAATTATTGAAAGAGAAGCCTTCTAGGTCGACTAAAATTACAAATTTCTTAATTTTGGACACTTTGATAGTCGAAACTTAGAAGGCATTTAGGTCAACTAAAATTGAACAGGTTTCCAAATCTTGGACTCCTTGACAGTTTAAACTTGTAAGAAAATTAGGTCATTCATTAACTATAAATTAACATAGTTTATTCTCTTTTGTAGTTGTGACTTGAGAGTTTTCTGAGAGAAAAATTGTAAGCCTAGCATCCTAGTTATTTTTCTTGTTCTCTTTATGGGTTGTACAAAGAGTAGAAATTTGTGGGTTGTTTTATATTTTTCTGTTTTGTTATTTTTCTCTGAACAATGATCTTGTGGGCAATAAAGAAATTGGCCTCAATTCCCAACAGGCACTGCAGGGCCAGCTCAATTTTACCATTCTTCATGATCGATTTGCAATGTTTTTTCTTTCATTCCGATTGTCACTTGAGTCGTAAGGGTGTAGGACCGGGCCGAAAAGGGGGAGGCTGTGGTAGTTTGGGGCGGGGCTCGCAATGACCAAGGGGCCAGGTTTGTGGTGGTTTAGGGATAGGGCAGCGACCAAGGAGGAGGTGATGATTTCGGAGATTATTCTGGTTTTTTGATTAATTTTTTACATATTATTTTACACATGGAATGCTAACGAATGGTCGAATTGTGACAACTATGATTTCCCAACGTCCATGTAGGCAAATCTGTTAATTTTAAAACAAAGTTTAACAAGGTAATGAAAACGAGACAAAAATCAAAGTTGCCGACCAAATTGGAACAAAATAAAGTTCGTTGACTAAGATGAAACTTCGCTATGATTTGGGTAACCAACATTGTTTTTTACCCCAAAAATAGATATTATCCATAAGTGAAAATAATGTCACTTATGACTTATGAGTAATATTTCAAACAACGTCATATGACAATTGTCTGTGTATGCTGGTACATCCTTTTAGAGCAATTGTACATGCACTTTTAGTGAAGTTCAAATATGAAATGGAGCAAGTCGTAGATAGTTAGAGCATACCAACAGTGTCAAGTGCTCGGAGCATGAAATGGAAAACGCATACCTGTAAGTTTAAGACATTTTACTGGATCATTACTTGTAGAGAAATATATATAGAGGCGAAATTAACATGACAAGAAAAAAGTTGCAACTTGGCACAAGACTTATGGAAACTCAATATACCCTTCACAAAGATCGACTAAATCTGGATCGATTTTTTGGATAAGGAAGGACAATAGTTCTAATCCTACCTCGCATATTAATTTGCCCGTGGAACCCTCACCCTTCCCGCGCTCTCTTTCCTAGTGGGTCCAAATTCAACCTTCACCCATTTCAGTTAGTGTAGCCAACCCTTGCCCTACCACAACCATCTCTACCACTCCAACCTCAAAACACAGCCACCCACCAATACAACCTAACTAAAATCAAGATAATATAAAAATACAGAGACATAACTCTTCTTTCTTCTGGAGTTCTTTCACACTCAGCACCATATTCCCCAAAACCCAATTGTGAGCAATTTTCATCAATCTCCCTTGTAAAACCCATCACACAATTGAGTCAACTTGACCACGTAACATTACCATCGTGGTTGTACTCTTGATAATTGAGGAATAATTTTGACTAGTGACCTGCTATTAATATGGGACTTGGTGAAGCAGTCCTCAGCAAAATTAATTAGCAGACAAGGTGATAAAGGCAGCAGATTATGATGCCTAGTTCAAGCAAAATTTTCCACAACTCAAACACACAGAATCAGACGTGAGTGATGCAAATAGTGGTTGAGTGTCAATGGTGATAGTGGTTGTACTGGTGGTTATCTTGTGCAGTTAAGGTGGGGATGCCAGCAGTAGAATGGGTTGCTGGCAGTGGTGGCAGCTTCTTGGACTCGGGTGGGTTGAGGAGTTGGAGGGTAGGTTGGCGCCAAAAAAAGTTAAAATGCTTGTGAACTCTTTTTAAATGTCAACTGTCCAAACATACATTCTTTTGTAAACATTCAACTGCAAATATAAATAACAAAAGCTTTTCACATTCAGTAAAATCATTATAAATATATTAAGGAATTTCATCTTTGAAACAAGAAAGGAAGGCAACTTACAGCATTCCGAAGATCTAGATCTAATTGGTGAATGATGAAGGCGCCGATTACGGATTCCTGACAAAGGATCGTGTAGCAAAATCTCCAGTGAGGCACCTGAGGTATCTGCTTCTCTGCGTCTCTCATAAGCATCTTCATCCACTTCTCCATATCCACCGTGGGGTTTAATTCATGATCACGAAGTTTTGAATTCTCCCTCAAACTCCCATTTCCCCAACAAAAGAGAAAACAAGATATCAGCATTATTGCAGTCATACAAAAATGAAATCATATAAATGTTTTGAGGGTAATCATATCACGTCTCTTAAATATGAAATAACAATCAATATACAATCACTGGGGTACTCTTCATAACAGCCTTGTTAAGATGGAATTTCAAGACTCACACAATATATACACATCAACATTTCGTCATTACATGCTCCGGGAATGGTTCTTAATGGACACTGCACATTCCACACAAACAAAATACAGTATTACTAACTGTAACTAGTGAAGAAATTTTACTACTCACCAGTTGGCAACTGTTAATGGTGTGTTTTTATGGACCAAGGCTGAGTCCATTCTGCGGGAGCTGGAGGAGAAGTGGGGGACCCCCTTTGCGTTGAATCTCTGGCCGGCGGCGGTCAACAAGATGCTCGCCGGCATGAAGCTCAAGCTGCTCATCAGCTACCGTCGGCGACCTCAACTCCCAACTGGGTATAAATCGTAATGATTGTTCAAGTATTTGGGATAATTTAAACTGTAACACCGAATGCTTTCGACTAGTACCGTTCATTATATAGGTTCGACAAACATTGCTTAGAGACAGTCAGATACCACATTTTGAAATCGATAATTGCAACAATAATGAGTGTTGATTTAGGCTAATCATCATTTAGATGCGGTTGCGGTAAGATTTAGTCTAATCATCATTAGTTAAAAACTTAAAATATCTAATTTCCACGAATTTGGGTATTACCTTAGCTGTTGACCGGCGGCGAGTGCGGCGGTAGCGCGGGGATTGTACATTGGTTTTGGAGCCTGCGTGGCGGTCTCACTGTCGTCCATTGCCGGTGCCGAAAGCAATGCGTTGAATATAGCAGAGGGAAACGTAAATGTAGGGTAACTAGCTAGTATATGTTTCTCCGTGCCGATCTGCCCAGTCCGGTATGGTAATTTTTGCAGCGGTATTCCGTATTCTAGTCTCACTGTCGTCCAGTGCAATTTCTCCTGTCTTTTCGTGCTTCTCCAATGCAACCTTTGGGTTGTTAATTTTTTTTGCTAAAATAGAATATCTTAGTTGCGTTGGGATCTGAATATCAAAAAATTTGACCAAAAAAAAAAAATCAATCAAATAAACAAACAAAATAATAATATTAATAATAATTTACTGAGACTCTAAAAGTAATACATTAAAAATGTCCATTAACTTTTTATTCTATATTCATTAGTTTTCAGATTCACGTCAATCACACCATTGCATTTCATATTTGCTTAGGCCAACTCCAACTAAACGCCAAAATAGCGCAGGAAAATGCCTCCAACGCTGCGCCAAAATACTACTCCATTTTGGAGTAGTGAATAGTACTGCGCCAAATTTGGTGCAGCACTGTTCATTTGGGGCAGGATTTTTGCACTTTTTTTATTCCAATTTTGTCCTTCATTCTGCACTTGTGAAATTTGTTGTTCCTCATATGTCCCTTTTCATATTCTTTTGCAATAAAAATATTTAATTTTATTTATGTTTCTTGTTATTTCATTATTATTTTATTAATGTAAAAAATTGTAATCGATTAATAAAAAATAATTAATGTATACGTTAAAATAAAATTACTCGTTACTTTTAAAAATATAAAAATGTGAAAACTCTAACAAGACGATATGAATTATTACGACAACAACAACATTAAAAAACGTAAAATACAATATTAAATAATAGAGATCATTTAATAATTCGGTAGATCATTTCCAGATCCTCCAAAATCATCAAAATATTGACCAAACGGATTTGAAGTACTTTGAGATTGTTTGGCTAGCTCTTCAAATCTTTTTTGCACGATCCTTGTTTGTTCAGTTCGAATAAACTCACGTAGATATGGATATGCAATATCATTTAAATTTGTGAGTAAAACTCTATTCTCCTCTAGAATTTCAACCACATCCATTTTTTTTGCTGCCACATCCACTTTTTTCTTCAGTTTGAGCTCGTAGCATTTGGATATAATAATTTTGTTGTCTATCGTCATTTCCCTTTGTCAGCCTTTCAAAAAGTTGTCGATTTTGTTCTCTGATTTCTTCAATCACTATTGTATTTTCTTATTTAGTTTCCTTTTTAGTAATAAGAAATTATTTAATTTTTCATTTATAAATTTGAGTAGTGATAGAATATTTAATTAAATAATTTTTGAAATCAATAAATTGTTGGAAATTAAAAAAATAAGGAAACAAAATAAGTATTATTCATTTGGTGCAATTTTTGAAGGTCATGGATGGAGATAGTAAAAAAAATAGTGTGAAAATTGTACTATTTTGGTGTAAAATTTACACTATTTTAAAGATCATGGTTGGAGTTGCCCTTAGAGGTAAATAGAATCAAGAAATTTATTTATGTGTCGGGGTAAACAGAATCAAGAAATTTATTTATGTGTCGGAAATATACAATTGTGTAATAATTTGGGTTGGGTGACTTACAAAATCATTAAGTTAATTTATTCCGAAGAACATGTGAATAAATATGTAAAAATCTGTGCTCGCAAATATTTGCATGTAATTAGTAATTAAATACAACTATATTCATAGTTATTAAAAGCACAAAGCTCACCAGACCAGGTCACCAAGGCATATTGATTCTGAGCACAATGCAAGGCATGCAGTTAATCAAGGAAAAGAACAAATTACTCTTTAATGAAAATTCTCCATGCATATTTAGAAAATTGCAGCAAATTCAGTAACTTTCAGCAAATATCAATTAATTTGAGCAATTCAGTACCAACAATTCCAGAATAAAATTAATATGCATTCAGCAACTAATCTAATTCAGATGACAAGTATTAACACATAACAAATAAAGATAAAATAAAAAAATCAAATGAAAAGGGACACAGAAGTCCAAAACTTAAAAAAAAAAAAAAAAATGTTTCGTTGTCGCTTTGCACTTCTTTCTGCTTCATTGAAGCATTCTTCAACAAAAAAAGAGCGCCTAGACCGCACGTAGGTGCACTTAACATATGGTAGTCCATGCATGCACCTTGAACAAGAATACATATAATGCTTAATAGAATTGTTTTAATGCAATCACTGTAAATTAATTAAAGCTTGAAATTCCAATTGCAGCTTTAGTCATTATTTTTGGGAACAATTTTAAGGAGAGGAATTAGGAGTTATACTTGACTAAGATGAATAAAAAATGAAGTTGAACTATATTTATGGCAGTGCTGGTCCATGTTCTAGTGTGATGACTAGAAGAAATGCTGATGATAAAAGAAACAACAACTCTCTAAGGGACGCATTTTATTTGGCAATTTTTGGTTGTTAAAAACTATTCGACGGTTCCTTTCTATAGACATTAGAAGCACATTATGTTAATTTGAGGTTCCTTACAAAAAATTATCACCAAGCAACGTCGTCAATTGAGGCACTTGAAGTCAAATAAAGGTGCGTGAATAAAGCCATCTTCAAGATTAACAAACTAAGTCCAGAGATCACGAGATCAAGTCTCAAGCTATGATAAATAGAACAATTTCGTAGGTTCCAGACAAAAACCTAGAGAAAATGTAAGAATAATTAAATGCAGAAAATAATCTAACTATATAATACAACATGTAAATTCCAAAAGTAATCTTGGAATTCGATTTTTCTTTTTATTCTTTTTTTTTTTAACATCATTTGGTAGCCTAGGCAATTTCTGCTTTACCAAAATGCAGCAAATTCTTTGCCCTCTGCTAACACCCCAGAAGTACAAGGTAAGCCAGATAAGTTCGACCTCCAAACAATAAAACTTGGTTGTCAAAATAGTTCTAGGCAAGGATGATAGGAAAAAAACAGCATAGACAAGCAATGATTTTGATGCATTTCAAGTCTCTTAATAACAATAATCTTAGTGATGAAAAGGGAGCATGTCTGTACACAGTATAACAAAAGGGGGCGTGTCTGTATACTACTAACCAAGAAACACTAAAATCAGATTTATTTCGCACTGCTTGTTATTATGTTTGTATTCAAAAAAATTTAAATAACGCGCAATGTAATTATGAGGGGACCAAAAACAACTTCACATTCTATTCTCTTACAGAACTGCAGCACTCACTTCTCCACAACATAGTGCTAAATTCAGTAATTTATGCATTAAAATTCAAACAATCTATTTCTCTGAATTCAGACACACAAAATTGAGAACCATCAATGGCCCCAAAAATCCCTAAAAAAATTTCAAAGCAATTGACAAATTACAATTAGCACCCATGAACAAATGAATTACCCTTCATGATAATTTAGTTGAAATGTACATAATTTAGAAAATAATTGAAAACATATCAAATTCACACAAAAAAACCCAAAAAATGATAAAAGAAAATTGATCAATTTTACCAAACACCTATGAAAAAGATGGCTTACCAAATGTTCAATAATAGTAATCTGAATCTTTTTCTTCAGTCTTGTCCAATCTTCCTCATTTGTTTCCTTTCACACATCTACCCGATGTAATGACAATCGGTTACTTAGATTAGAACTTCCTTTTTTCTGATGGAGTTATGATGGGCGAGGATGGTTTTAGGGTGGTAGATTGAGGCGGTGAGTAGAGTTGGAAATGGTCGTTTGAGGGAGAGTTTTGTATGAGGAGGAAGATTGAAGATGCAATGACATACGGACGTAGAAGTACTTTTTTCTGTCAATGTCAATATCGGAGAAAATCTTCTTACGTTTGGTGATAATCTCTAAAAAAATTCCATTTCAATACAAAATGTCAAGGACGATATTAAGATGACGTGACCGAAAAAAAATGGACAATGTCTAGAACTCTTTCTAAGAGCATCTCCAATGCTCATTTCATTTTGAGTGTCTAGATGAAGTAGAGGTGACAAAACTCACATGACAGCATTTATTGTACAAGGCTGTCCAACAAATTGTGTTCAACTCATTTTTCTATTATCTTGAGTCTCTCTCTATTATCTATTTTTCCTTATCTTCTCTCATTCCACTCTCTCTCTTCATTTCCTTTCTCTCTCTTGCCACATTAAAATTGTGGCGCATGAATTTATGTTAGATAAAAATAGCCTCAATCAACTAACTAAAATTCTAGCCAATCCTATTCAAAATTAGTCAAATACAAATTCTACCAAAAATCAGATCGACAATAAGAATCCGCCAAAATACATCGGGTAAGCAACCACCGCCTTGCCCCACTCGTTGTGCCACTGCTGCCCACACCACCTAACTCAAATTAGTTAATTTTTTAGTAGATTAATTTGGGCTTGTTTTTAGATATAATTTCTGTTGAAAATTTATAGAATATGGTTGTAGAAAATTTGTTGAAAGAAGTTGGATTGATGTATTGTTGAAGGAAGAAGAAATATTGCGGAAGAGGACTGTGGAAATGATAGTACAACTGTCCAAACGATGGTCTGTAAAAAAAAAGGACAATTGAACTATTGAAATGACAGTTTTAAAAAAAGGATAGTTGAATTGTCGAAATGATTGTCAGTTCAATTGTGTGGAAAAAAAACGACAGTTCACGACCATCTAAGATTAAACAGTAAAAAAGAGACACATCCATTTTTTAAAACAATACTTGGGAGATTGAAACTCTTAACAACTGCGGATATTAAATGCAAGATGGCACATGAGATTAAACACGCAATTGAATCCCCCTATTTATCAGCTAATAATTGAGCCAAATATGTTTACATCCGTGTCTAGGGATTGTCCATTGGTTAATTGCTACAACAGTATATAGCTAATCTTGAAAGGCAGAAAGTAAAACTTAACATTTTTGTATATATGATTTTTTGTATTTAAAAATTGCTATTTTTGCAAATGTAGCTATATTGACACTATATTTCTTTTAAGTGCGCCATATTTTAATTGTACTTAAGATTCTCAACTTTTGTTCTTTATAGCAATTATATTCTTAATTATTTCGTATAATTCTTATCTTCAACTTCTATTAATTAGCACATTACATTCTTAATGATAGTTTCTGTCAATATATTATATTTGCGTGCTTTGAAATGAGAAAATAATATTTCATCGCACTTTTGTATTTATTTTTACTTAGTTTTAAATATGACGGGTAAATAAGTCATTTTACACCCCTCAACCAATGGATTTTTTAGAAGAAACTGTTATTAGACATAAGATGTGCTAATTAGTGAAAATTTGAGGATAAAATGCGATAAAAAAAAAAACCTTGAGAACATGAGTGCTACAATGAGGAAAGATTGATGATGTTAAGTACAATTAAAATGTAGTACAACAATTAAAAAGTGTAGTTTGAATATAATTACATTTTGCAAATGTTATTAAAGTCATCATTTTTCAAAATCATCATTTGTTTTTTACCACTTCTCTAAATTCTCATTTATTTATTTTGGATTTTTTTTAAAAAAAAAAACTAGTTTTTTTCCAGCCATTTTTTTATATTAAATATATGCATTCGATGATACAAAATGATTGTAGTGCCTTTTGGCGTGAAATGCCAAAATGGCGTCCCAAATTCCCTCCAATGGGTATCCAAATGGGGACGCCATTTTGAAGAAGTGAACAGTGCTGCACCAAATAAAAAATTTATTTGAGGGAGTTTTTAGAGTTTTTTTATTCCACTTTTATACTTCCCTTTACCGTACAAATAAGTAATAGAATATGTAATCAAATAATTTTTGAAATAAATTAATTGTTAACAATTAAAAACTATAAGAGAAGAAAATATATATTGTTCATTTGGTGTAATGGGTTGGAAGATGACTAATCAAATGGTGTGAAATTGCACTATTTTGATGTATAAGTTGCTCCAATTTGAAGATGTTGGTTGGAGATACTCTAAATGTTCTCTATGCAATCTAGACAAAATTGACGAAAAAAATTTAGAGTGTTAAATTAGCTAGAAATTCGCGTCACTTTAGTCAGCTTGATGAGATGGCCTAGATAATCCAAGATTTGTAAAAACAAGAAGAGAGAATGTTCAGATGGTACAAATTCAAAAGAAATGAGTTGGAACATTTCGTAACACTTTTGAAAAGAGAATGATATTATTTTTTTTAAAAATAATCCAAAAATGAACATTGTTTAAAACTTCAAAAGTAGTACACAAATTATTTTTCCACTCTAAAATTATCCTATAGTAGGAAATTCCTCTTCTATTTTTTCTCGCCAAACCAGCACTTCCCAAACAAATTTCTTCAACAAAGTAGTGTAATCATTTAAACTACGAGTAAAATGTAATTAACCTTTTTATGGTACCAACAGTTTGCGTTAAAAATAAAATAGGGTTCTATTTAAAAACAATGTTAGTAACCTGACTTGCACTTGTTTCACTTCGGTCATCAATTTTTCTTTTTCTTTTTTCCTTCCAAATTTTGTCACTAAACCTTCATTTTCGTTTCCAACAATAAATATCCGTTTCAACCCATAAAAAAACAATAATGTTCCAATGTAATCGGCATTCTCGAAGCAAAGCTTCCTCGGCCTGCCTTCTTGCGGGGGAAGAGAATGACTAGATGCCAAGTTCACAGTATGGAGAAGAAACGAGAGAAGATTGAACTCAACCTGATTAAAGCTTAACATTCTAACTAGTATTTATATTTATGTAACAAGTGTCCATCAATACCAAGGAGAGTTCAAATAAACTTAAAATTAATACTAGCATAAAATAAAGTTCGACATTAGTTGTCGACACTACAATTTGTTGACAAACGGACAAAGTGAACTTATATACAACGGACGAATGTTCGAAAACTTTAATTTATAAGGTGCAAATATTCAAAAATAAAAAATCGAGATGAAAAGATACAAATTACGAGTTCCTGACTTATGTTGTTCTCGTGATACATATAAGAGTTTACATTCACTTGGGACACTTAAATGTAATAAGATTCAATCATCAACATTTGAGTACGTGCACATAAGCATGATTTAATTCTAGGGATTTGCCGATAAGGAAGAAGGCGCTTTTCTTTTGAAACTAATCCTGCAAGAACAACAAAGCATCAGCAAAAGGAGACAGAAATGAGAAAAACATCTGTACAGCAGTTATCAGGTTTGATTTGATCCTAGATTCAACTGAAGAAATTAAGGTGAAACTATTCCAGTACAGACATAATTATGAAAATTATTTGTCAATTTATATTAACATAATAACAACACACTTTAATTTCAAGCGGCAATGTACAAACAATATTATAGAAACTTTTGCCAATTTTACATGTATTTCTTTTCCTTTTTCGTGATATTTAACTACATTTCAAATTTTTTAACTGAACTTTGTTTTGGAAGGTAATAAAAATTAATTTTCAAAAGTTTCATTTCCCCTTTTTATTTTCTCTGTAAAATCTCAGATTCATACAGGACAAAAACCTTTTGTGGATTTGCACATATTATCGACTAGACGGTCATGGCAGAATAGTGGCCAGTATGATAAAGATGACAACAATCTGTAATATTACAAGTAGAATGAGAAAATATCTACTGAATTGAGAGAGGGAGAGAGGGAGGGAGGCCTTGAAAAACACTTACCTCGTTGAATTGTTTCTGGGGTGACTCCTGATTATGCACTGTGTACTGGTGAAAACAACAGGTTAGTAAAACATTGAAAAGAAAATGGTAGGAGGACAACTCAACGAAGCTAACCCACCTTCCGTTTTAAGGTTTTGGAGTCCCTGTAAAGTTTTCAAGATTGCTTCTACTCTGTCCTTCGTTTTTGTAGCATTGGGATCACTGTCATCAATCTACATATAATGCAGAAAACATAAAAATGGGACTTAAAAGCAAATTTTGAATATCAAGTGCAGAAATGTCACTGGGAACAATACAACGTGAAAATACTTGATTGAGGCTCCGTCAGAGGGGACCTGAGTGCTACAAAAATGAAACATAGGGAATCTAAATGCGACAAAAAATTGGAAGTGGACCCAGGTGCTCACTTATGCAAAGGTTGGGAACTTCCGGTGCCTTTCCTAAAATGAAGTGTTGAAACGTAATGTATAGCAGGTGAACTGAGCGATGAAAAAGAGAAGGAAAGGTGAGAGTTTCAGTTGGTGTATCGTGCTAAGGCTGCCAAATCTTCGAAAAGTTTTAAGTCAGCTTTAGTGGTCATTCTTTGGTTCCAGCTTTTCTTGCAACAGTAACATCAATAGAGAGCCCTTCTTATTGGCTTGATGAGGGATCAACTTCAAAAGTGGTTATTTCATGCAATTCATTGTTCAACTAGTTCCTCTTCTTTCACTCCACTTTATAATTCTTCATTTTAAATAATTTTTAGTCGACATTTTCTTCTAAATTTGCCACTAATACTAATCACACCACTTTTTCTAACTGGTGCATCTAGCAACCTTTGTAGAATGCATCTAAACCATCTCAATCATGCAACTTAACCTCGACAGATACCACTTTTGCCAATCCAAAATTATGCTAGTGACACTAAATTAGGAAAGTTTTGTTTCTTAACAATCCAACATTCCATCGTTTTCATTGTCTGACTCGTACCAGGATAATTTGTACAATTTTCATTATCTCCCTTTGTTTTTATATCGTCAACTCATATGACATCTATTTGTTTGTGAATTGTGAGTAATATTGTTCAATAATTTTGTCAACCAAGAGACTCCCAACTACTTCATAACACTTTAAACCTCAGTAGACATGTCATCTGGTTCCAAAGCCTTACCAATTTTCATCCTTTTCAGGGCTTTTCTTTCACCACAAGAGAAAGAAGAATCTAATTTTTTTTATTTTTTTTTTAAATTCATACGGATGGGGATATGCTTTATTTTTGGCTGCAACGATAACTATTATGATACATCATATCTTGGTATTAAGTAACGAGTTAGTGAATGACAAGAACATGAAACTTCAAAATTAGTCAAGTAGATTGAGAGTTGTGTTTGTGCAGCAAAACTTGCCTGATTTGTGTGCAATGAATCATCATACCTTAGATTTCAGGATGCAAGTGAATTTATAAAAAACTCGATACAAATCTGAGATTGTTTTGGTCCCTTCAATAAGTTCAGGAGCAAGATCTGGGTTGTAGATACCACAAAATCAGAAATAATAATTATAGCCTGTCGATCGTACAACAAATTGAACATAAAATATAACAGAGTAGTGCAAGATACATAATGCAATGTGCAATGCTCAAAAAACTCAAATTGCACATACAAGGAGGTGGGAGGGTATCCTTTTTATAATTCAGTCAGTTTTTCCTATCATTAGCAAAAAGAATATTAGGAAGTTTATCAGCAAATAAGGTTTTCACCCTTTAAAGTCCAATCACGGTCAAGATCACACATATGGAGTATAAAAGTTTTGAAAGGGCACAGATGCTCATTAATAATTGCAGGGCAACTTAAATTTTGAATTGCCTTTATATATTACCAGTCACTTGATATAAGGTACTTCATAATTATATAATCGATTTTCAAAGAACATATAAAAGATACACATGCAAGAAAAAAATGAAGAAAGAACGGTTCCCATCAAAATGGAAGATTTTGCATAGAAGAAGAGAGCGTGAAGAAATTTTAATTATACCACGTGTCAATGTCTCAACGCCTCTAAAGACTTGAATGTTGTTGTAGCACAAAGCTAATATCCCAATTGCTCCGGCCTGGCAGTAACCACATCAGAAGCTTATTTTGATATGGTATTAAAATATGTTGATGCATGATTAGTACCAGTTACGGTTCAGGAAACAAAATCATGCAGAACCAGTGCTGGAAAGAATGTTGACATGTTCTAAAAGTTCCTCCATCCCCAAAAAGTGAGATAGCTTGTTTATAGCCGTATCAGATGTAACATATAGAATGACACGTGGGATTCTTCAGATATTCTCTTGTGCTGCCCAAGGTGCTCAGTAGCTAAGAGCTCGCCAAGAATAGTTCTAGCCTCATGCAATCTCCCCTTCTTACAACAACTCAACCATTGGTAACAATAAACTAAAACTTGATTCAAGATGGTGAGGAAAGGATCCTAGTTTTCCTTTTGTACTTGTTACCACTGAACGGTCCTTAAGCCATCATGAAAGGAAATTAAATGACACAATCCCGTGGCAAGAAATAGCTATAGACTAAATTCGGTTCATGTTTGCTCTCATGACAACCATCATCATGTAAGGAAATGCTTTTTGAATAGGATTTGTAAACAAAAACATATATTGATAAAGGTCTAAAATATCTGAATTATCACTATAACAACAAATCTACCTGAGCTAGTGCGTAACCCCGAAAGAGACCTGGATCTCGCACAGCAGAAATGTGCTTTAGGCAATCTTCTGCATGTATCAACGCATTTGTGACCATGTCATTCAGGCAGTGTAATGCCTGGAAGGAGTTCTTCTCATATTTTAAGTCCTAAGTTGCGTAAAACCAAAGATAACTGTCAACAACACGCCTTTCTCTGGTTGAACTAGCAGAAAATCTATATTTAAATCGAAGCATAGAAAAGAGATGTACCTCAAGTCTATCAGCATACTTGCTCCAAATTTGGCGAGGCCAAAACATTCGTGGCTTCGGTGTCTCATTGATATCCTCCAGATAGTCTAGGATTATGTCTGATTTCTGCAATTATTTCAAAGGAACGAGACAAGCTTTTCTATTTTAACACGAGAGTTCTCAAAGATGACACTGTATCGGTTGCTACGCACATTGGAACCAGTACCTGAACAAATATACACGTTGTCTCAAAGAAAGTACAAGGTGGCAAATCTTTCATTCCAGAAGCATGGAATAGTCTTGACGACCCTGATCCAACAAGTCCGGCTACATAGTAACAATATTCATCATAATCATCAATTGTTTCTATCTGGAATGATAAAGAAGCTGTGTCACTTTCCAAGCGATGTGAATTCTCTTAAACAAAGTTTAGTTAACACCCTAAAAACTATTCAACCACTTTAAACCTATTGATAATATTTGTTTCATGGCTTAGTAAACAATATAAAATAAAAAATAGATAGCTGACAACACTGGCTGAATAGACTGAACTCTGTAATGCTGGGAATTATCTTCAATGAATTGTACTATTTGATGACAGTTAGTGCATTACAGAACCTCTCAGGCATGATGTTTTTATAATACCTCCTTGCAAATAAATTTTGCCATTCCAGCACCCATCCTCATGGTGACATCCTCAATTACCTCCTGATAACTGCAAAAAAGGAGAGTTATGAGTCATATGTGGCATGCACAGAAGAATGCATATTATATAAACTGAACTAGTTATAGGGGAATGTAACTTCAGCAACCACTATACCAGTTCTCAGAAGCATGACAAATGTAAAAGATGCATACAGTTTTTCAACTAAATTATGTCTGACATTTTCACTTCTTCTGAACACCGAAAACACTGTTCATTCCACATGATGAAAAATGTTTTTGTATCTGCCAAAATCCACTTAAATTTAAATGCAGAGGAAATTTTAAATGTCAAGGTAATTAACATTGGCAGCACAAACCATGTGGCATGAAGCATTCAACAGAAATCAACATATTTACCCTACGTACTCGAAATCAACTGAATACAGATATCCATCATCCAACTTTACCAATCACATACAAATATCTAGGAAAATAGAGTGTGATAAGATCTACATAGTCAGCTCGGGATGCTCATTATTCACTAAATAGATGTATAGATGTTTCTTAGTATAAGACTTGGATAATCAAGAGAGAAGGAAACTGAAAATCCTTTTCTTTGGCTTTTGCCTCATATAGGAATTGCGTGAAGATTTTTGTCGCCCTATGTGCATTTTGTGACCGTGGAAACTTTTTGCAAAAATTAAATGGTCATCCATTTGTTCAACTTTCCAGTCTCACTAAGTACTAAAAACTCAGGAGCTTATTCAAAACCCATTGAGTAGTCTAAGTATTATTTATTTTTCAAAGATTGTATAACATTAACAAGATTGAGCGTGACAATCATGTTGACCGAAAGTTGCAGCAGTAGTTGTGTATCATTGTGTATTAGCTTTAAAAAACATGAAGTAACCGAAAATTCTTTCATGTTGAAGACATGCTGATCAAATAGTCAAATCAGTAAGTAGATGATTCATATCAAATTTGTTATCATCATGGAAGACATAATTGCTTATTTGGGGTATACCTGCGTCCAAGCTCCATAAAAGCAGTGGAAACATGATGGAACTTGTTTATGATAACTCTGTAGTTTTTTGTACCACCTTTTAAGAAAAAAATACAAGGATTAGGCAACAAGCCTGGAGTAATAATAGTTAGAAAATAGAGAACTTTTTAAACACAATCTTCCCCTTTCTCCCCCACCCTTAGAGTAATACAGCAGTAGGCAAAGATTCAGTGTCCTTACAAGACCAACCAACAATTTCTATAAGAAGAAGATGCATAAGGTTGACAATGATGAAATACAGAAGAGGGTCTTCTGTTAACTTATCAAATGTGATGGAACAAAAGCAACTTATTGATCATCAAGTACAACACATTCTTCAACGTCCAAAGCCCAATAAGTAGAGTGTCAAACAGACTATAAAGGTAGAAACACTAAAAACTCACATGCAAACTGCAATTCACGATCATATATGTGACGGTGAAAAGCCATCAGGATAGGGACTTTAACTTCGGTAGCTATGCTTGTATCATCCTCTGTTGAAACGAATAATAAATGTGAATAAAGACAACTAAATCAAGTACTTCAACTGGAAATAATAATTTGGGATACTTTTAGAGTGTGAATGTGATCTAATTCTTATTATCATTGCATTTGGTAGAGATTAAAAACTGTTTTTGTTTTTTTTCAGCCTACCATTTTTTACTTTTCAACCCATTTTTAACATGAAAAGTCAACAATTTCAACTCAAATAAACCACTTTTGGTTTATAAACTGTTTATAATCTCTATCAAACGCACTCTATGTTTATGTCAACCCAAGCTCGACACTCCTTCCCCCTTCCCTTTTTTTGGCTCGACAACCTCCGCTTTTGTCCCATATCCCCTGTCCCACCATTCACCACCGAGTGTCCCTACGGACCCAGCCCCTTCCCTGAGTTTTTACCTTTTAGGATATTCTTCAGAAATGTTAATTTACAGTATCTTAAATTTCTGTAATTATTTGTATTTACTACTATATTTTAAAATTTTATTTATTTGAATTGTTCTTTAATTCTTTCCATTACATTGTTTTAAAAGTAGACATGTTAGTTTCCATGCACCGACAAAACACGTGCTTGAATGAAACTTGTCTCGTTCATTAGTTTCAAAAACAAAATTAGGCGTAGGCCAGGTAGTGTAATTTGTGTATGTTGTTGTGTTTGTTGAAAAAGTTGAGTACACTCATATTATAGAGGTAATTTGTCAGCTTCTTGATTCAAAAGAATAAGCAAGCATAATTCAATTTGCTTACCACGATAGTGTTTCCATTTTAGCATGTATTTTAGTGTAATTAACATATGAAAGAAATCAACTCATGGATAGTTAGAACATACCAATAGTGTCAAGTGCGTGAAGGAACAAAGAGAGAATGCATACCTGTAATTTAAGATATTTTACACAAAGATCATTCTTCAGAGAAGAATATACAGAGAGGCAAAATTGATTTGACAATATTACTCAAGTCTGTATTACTGTTAATAAAAAATTGCAACTTGGCAGAAAACACGGGGACAATTTACAAAGCGAAACTCAATACACCTTTCACGGAGATTTACAGAGTCTGGATCGACTTTTTAGAAAAGGAAAGACCTTGGCTGTTTTATCCACCACCTTCTCGTCCTCTCTTTTCTAGTTTGCGGTCAGCCCAAATTGTGTGGTGGTGGTCTTGTGTGGTTGAGGCGGTTATGCTAGTGGTAGACTGGGTTTGTTTGTGGCAGTGGTTGCAGCTTCTTGGACTAGCTGGGTTGCGAACTTGGATGGTAGGGTGGCGCCAAAAAAGGGCAAATGTTTGTGAACTTTTGTATACAATATTTTCATTCTTTTGTAAACGCTCAAATACAAATATAAATAAGAAAAGCTTTTCGAATCTGGTTAAACTAGTTTGCATTATCTTTCTGTTTTCTTTTTTTCCTTTTTTTAATGCAGCCAAAGGTAACTTATCGAAAAGCTTTCACAACATGAATAACTCGAGGAATTCTTTTTCAAAAAAAAAAAAAAAAAAAGAGCAAGTGGGGAAGGTAACTTACAGCATTACGAAGATCTAGATCAAGTTGGTGAATGAGGAATGCTCCGAATACGAAATCCTTGCGTATCGAGGAGTAACAAAATCTCCAGTGAGGCACCGGAGGTATTTGCTTCTCTGCATTTCTCACCAACATATTCATCTCCTTCTCCCCCATCCCGCTTAATTCATGATATGGAATTCTCGACTTTTCCCTGAAATTCCCAAATTCCCCAACAAAAGAAAAACAAAATATTTAGGTAATGGCCACTCCAGGGATCACGCACACAAAAGACAGTGTCACGAACCGAAACTCGTAAACAAATTCTACTCACCAGTTGACAACTATTTCTTCTGTGTTTTTATGGGACAAGGCGGAGACCATTCTGAGGGAGCTGGATGAGAAGTATGGGACCCCTGGTGCAGCAAATCTCCGGGTGGCGGTCGACGGGATACTCCCCGGAAAAAAGTTCAAGATGCTCATTAGCTACCGTCAACAACTTCGTCTCCTAACTACTGAATATATACTGTAATATTGCAAAGTCTTTGGCATAAAAGCTGTAACTTAGAATGCTTTCGACTACTGATGTTCATTATATAGGTACGATTACAATTTACAGGTAGCACATTTTGAAATTGATGATTGTGACAATAATGAGCGTTGAAACTGTGTGAATTCTTTAATTTTCTATGATGTTAGATGGGTTGTTACGGTAAGATTTTGATTAACCAATAGCTACATAGCTTAATTCCACAATTTTGGGCACTACCTTATGTGTTGATCGGCGGCGAGTGCGGCGGTATCGCTGGAGTTGTAAATTGGGTCTAGAGCTGGCTGTGGGGTTCTCACTGTCTTCCATAGCCGGTGCCGCAAGCAAAGCATTGAAGTTCGCAGAGGGAAAGCGATATACATGTGAACGTATGCATAATGTATGTCAATATGTTCTATAGTGTGTTCTATTAGGTATTTCGGCACGTGCAAATCTGTAAGGTCCGGTGACTCCGTATTGTCACAAGACTATTCTTTGCAGCGCGAAGGAAATAAGCAATCTGTTGGAATTGCTTTTTGAATTGATTTTGGAGCGCAGTTAGGCAAAAAATTTAAAAGTAATTATAAAATAATGTTACTCCTCTGGCAACAGATTTTAAGAAATAACGAATTTTTAATTTTTTAATTTATATTTTATTAAAATACTCATTTATCCCTAATTAATAAACTAATTCTTTTAATACCTATTTGAGAAACTAAATTGATGCAAGTTGGATCATAAAAAATAATATAAATTTAATTAATTTTTGCACTATATGACTACATTTTTATTTTATAATTTTTATAAAATTTGAAAATTATTAGGTTTTTATTATTTTTATTTTAAAATAATAATAATAAGTGCATTGTATTGTTAAAAAATATTTGACTAAGAAATTTTTTTTGGCACTTGTTACAATAATAATAAGAGTGGTGATCTCCAACACACCAGTGGACAAGATGTAATTGTCCACTGGTGATATAGAGGCATTTTGCCCACAAGATGAAATGGCCCACTATCACAATATTGGGCAAGATGTCTCCACATCACTGGTGGGCAATTACATCTTGTCCACTGGTGTGTAGGAGAACATCACTTATAATGATAATACAAAATAACATTATTATAATCAATGTCATTATTATAATTAAAATAACATTATTATAATATCGTTACAGCAATAAATCACTTTTATTTATCAAAAACTCAAATGCTGCTTTTGAAACATATAACAATTTTGAAACAAGAGTTTACCAAACACTTATCTGATTCTTCGCTGATTCTTTCTATAGCACAGCAGAAACTGATTCTCTTAAAAGCACATCAATACCAAACCAAAGTGCTAATAAAATATGACTCTGAAAGTGTAAATAGAGAATGTATCTCCTGCCCGAGTCGGGCATGTGCCCGACTCTCACAGAATATCCAACTCGGGCAACATATAAGTTCTCGGTGTAAATAATAGATGAAAAGTTTAATAATAGTTGTGTGAATATAAAATTTATTTTATTAAACATATCATTAAATGATGTATAAATTGGTGACTATCATAATCATGAGTTATAATAATTAGCATTAATCAGATAAAAATTATATTTAATCACTTTAAATTATTATTTAAGCTTAAGTAGACATTAATTTCTTTGTTGTCTTAATTCTTATCAATTTGGACAAAGTTGATTGTATTTCGTATTTTATTGTAGTATTTGTTATCGACAATATTCAACCCATGGTACAGTGACAAAGCCGACTCGGCCCATTTCCATACGAGCCTGTCACGGCTCAGGAGACTAGGAAGGCTTGGCTCGGCCCACGACACGTGAATATCATGGGCTGCGTTTTTTTTAAAGTACAATTTTTAAACAACTTCAAAATTTCCAAAAAAATTAAAACAATCAAAACACAAGCCTAGCAAGCTTGGTCGTAAACGAGCTGGAACTGGCCATGAGCCAAGCCGCCAAACCCACATATCGCTCGAACCGTTTGCTACCCCTAAACTAGTTTGTTTTATTGTTAAAAATAAAAAATAAAACTTTTCATGTAAAATTTGGATCTTTCCTATTTTTGTGTTTTGTTTTTTGGTTTAAAAAGCATTTTTTTAAGAATAGTATAGCCCATTCCCAGTTTTAGTAGAAGTTTTGGAAACCTTGACGATTTCAATTAACTAATCGAGACTTAAAAAGTTACAAAATATGACTCTAAGGCCCGTTTGATATATGGTCAGACAGTCAGTGAATAAAGATAACATATAAAATTTATCTTATTTTATTTGAGCACAATTTAAGTAAAAAATTGTTACCACACGATTACGACATGGCTGCCACGTCAGCACAGGCCCCATCCAAGCCCAGTAAGGGCCCAGTCCATAATCTGTCAAGAATCCTATCTAGGCCCTGCTAGGGCCTTGGAAGAGCCCGTCACACACTTGGGCCTTCGGCAGCCAGAGATCCGCGAGTCATGTGGATGGCCTCGGTGCCCTCATGCGAACCATAGGGCCTCGTCAGGCCACGCACCATTAGTAACCAGCGTGCAACTCGATATGCCGGGGGAACCAGAGAAGTAATTAAAGAAAGATTGCGTTGGATTGGGCGCACGAATCTCCACAAGGAAACACAATCATGATCTCCTAAAATCATGCAACGTGATAAACTCAAGGAAGAAAGGCAATCTCGGGTATCTTTATCACATAAGGAATGAGGATTCGATTGGAGACCGAATTGATTTGTCTTCCAAATCAATTAGAATTCTTGCGCTATAAATACAACGTCTCCTGTTGTTCCAAGGTACGCACTTTTTATGCTTAAGAATCCCACCCTAAACTCTGCTCAAATCTCTGTCTGCTTGTCTCTCCCACACCCCTTTTTTTTGTTCCCGCCCCGTGTATCTCCCATATACCAGCAGTTGACTTGATCGTCGGAGTGCCAACGATCGCCGGACCCTTTTTCTCCGAAGATCTTGGTGCCTAACGGTCGTCCTAGTGTGCAGGTAACATACGAGCTGGCAGAGGAGTGACTGGAGATCTGTTGGCACGTGGACTGATCAGGTTCAGACGTCAACAAAAATGAAAATACATTTTATCCTCGAAATGAGGGAGACAAAAATTTTTATCCAGATAAAAGTTCAGTCAAATTTTTTAAAAGACGAACATATCATTTATAATTTAGAACAAATATATTTTTGAACATCCATATACTATGATTATCATCGCCACTTGCTGTCCACCGCCACCGCTCGCCCTTCGCCGGGCTACAAATTTTTTTTCTTTTTTGATCTTTTATTTATATTTTTTCGTTTAATTAAAAATAAGGGTAGAAATGTTTTTTTTACGAAAAATTGACTTTTTAATAGGGTAATTATATTCACATTACAAAATTTATTTGTTGCACCACATTTTAATTGTATTTAAGATCTTCAATCTTTATTCATTGTTGCACTTATGCAATCAACTTTTTTTCGTTGTTTTTTATCTTCAATCTTCCATTAATTAGCACATCTCGTCTTTAATAAAGTTCACGTACAAAAAGTCCGTTTGTAAGGAGTAAAACTACTTATTTGTCAATCATATATATATTTTTTTAAAAAAAGAATAAATACAAAAGTGTGACAAATTTTTTTATCTCATTTTAAAACATGTAAAATAAAATATTTTAACAAAAATCATCATCAATGACGAGATGTGCTAATTAATTAGAAAGTTAAAGATAATAATTTGATGGAAAAAATGGTAGGGACATAAGTATTATAATAAGAAAAGATTGAGGACTTTAAATTTAATTAAAATGTAGTGCAACAAAGAAAAATTGTGGTGGCAATATAATCACCTTTTTTAATATTGACTTTTTCCATTCTTATACATAGCTTAACTAAATAAGATAATAATAAACTTCTTATCCGGATAACTTTTATCTAGATAAATAATTTTATACATAAACCAAACGGGTCATAGAAGTACTAAATAAAATTAAGAGGAGATACTGGTGAAATGGAGAGGGTTGGAGGGGGGTAGTAACACAAAGTTGAGGACCAAAGTACAACATTTGTAAAAAAGTTGGGGATCAAAGTGCAAAATATTGACGATGGGTGATTATTTACATATTCTCACTTTTATTATTTGTTGTAGTATATAGAAAAATGATCTCCTAAGTACCGTCACTTAGCTTATGCTAAGTACCGGTGATGTGACATATTAATTACTATGTTGATTACATTTGTTGGTAATCAAAATACAATGTAATCAACGTGGTAATTAATATGCCACCTCACTGACGCTTAGCATAAGTTAAGTACCGGTGCTTAGGAGATCATTTATGGTATTATAGATATGTATCTAAGATGTTAGATATAAATATAAGATACTTGTACTTTTCTAGGCTCGCCAAATATGTTATACGAATGTATAACACATTTTTAGTTACATATTAATTGGCAACAGTTATTGGCGTGCTTTTATGCATCTAAGAGAGTTAGAGAGAAGTTTGAAATCGAGCACGAAAATTTCTAACTGGTGATCGTCGGAATATTTGTTGGCCACAAACTGAAGCTGTTCATCAGCTATTGTCGATGACTTCGTCTCCCAACTAAATATATATCTTAATGTTATTTAATGATAATTCAAATATTTAGGATAAAAGCCGTAAAATGGACTTAAAATTGGATTAAAAACTTTGTTATTCACCAAAATTTCAAAAAAATTATCTTTAGTCACCAAACGTTTTGAAATTTATTGCTTTAGTCACCAAACTTTCTTTTAGCACAGATTATAGCCAAAATTACAAAATTGTGCCAGTTAAAACCCTCCTCACATATGTTTGTCAATTTTGACAAACTATGGCAAAATTTACTTATGAAAAAAATTGTCAACTATCAAAATTCAAAACTCGACCAAATTGTTATTCATATATCTGCGTTGAATCAAGAAAATGAAGAGTTAAAATAAAAATATTTAAAACAATTAAAGTGTTATAAATCAAAATCGTGTTGAAAAAACATTTTTGAACTTATAAATGCCCTTCTCACCGAGACTGTCACACAAACAATGTCAACAAATGTGTGACATAAACAATTTCAAAAGTTTTTCTGACCATATAAGAATTTTTTAACCTATACAAAATTAGAATAAATTATGTAAAATTACAGGGCTATCCCTTGTCTTTTCAAAAATTACAAACTTATTTTGAGGTTTGCTTTTCAGTTCTTTAATGATGTAATAAATATAGTTTAAAATAGAAAGCTAAATTTGCAGGGCAATGCACCAATTCTAACTTCATAATGTACAACTCAAAATGTTAATGCAAATAAATTTACAAATAATAACTATAAATATTAATTCTTAGTAGACAAAGACATTTTTATTTTTAAAGAAGAAAGGAAAAAACTTAGATTTTAAGCATTGCTTACATAACATGTCATTATTGTGATTAAGATTGATAAACAAATACTAATGATAATTATATAATTAGGAGACAATAAGTAGCTAAGTTTTTGGGTCACCTTAGTAGGTCCTCCCATAGAAAAGCCATCAAGATAGGGAGTTTAACCTCTGTATATATGCTTCTTTTGTAATTCTCTGTCCAAAAAATTATATAAAAATGAACAAAAACAATTAGATTAAGTTTCTTGCACAAATGTAATTCTTATTATACATGTTAGGTTTACGTAGGTACATGAATGACTTGAATTTGATAGTGTAATCGATCAAAATTTATAGTGTTTTTCTTTATTGATATTTTTCAATATTATCTGATATGTCTGATCAAACAAGCCACGTGGATGTGGACGTGGACCATTTGCCACCCACTGCTCCAACCCGTGTGCTTGTGTCTCGAAATACAATAGATGCATATAATCTTTAAGTGCTTATATATAAGATGTTACCTTTTTAACTTATAACTAAACATAATTACTCATATCGACATTAAAGTGGAAAATACCATTATAAAAAGTAAGTAAGGGAATTTAATCATTTTGTCGTTGAAATAATGAACTTAAAACAACAAATTATTGAATTAATTTAAAAATGTTAAATTTAAGTAATTTTTGCATTATATGAGTATAAACCAAGTGAGTGCAATTTATCTATCTTACATTTATAAAATAAATGTAGTCATTTATAAGTGAAAATAATATTACTTGCAAATAAAAATTTTAAATTACCTACGCACACCCTAAAAATCGTGCATGCAGGGGCAAATGCAATAATTTTTTGGAGACCGGACTGTTCACTTTAAGATTAGGCTGTTACTAAAAAAAAAAAATTTACACTGATTTTTTTTTTTTTACACTATAAACAACGATTTTTTCTAGGGCAGCCCCCCTAAATCCGCCCCAGCATGCATGCACTTTTACATTAACAGATTAAGTCTTTATTTGATTTTGTTTAAAAATTTATAAAAAATTGAGTAAAAATCAACAACTAATTTTAATCACACATTTCATAAACTTTTATTAACTTTTCAGCAACACATTTCATTAATTTTTAGCAAAATCAAATAGGCACTAAGTGTTCCTTTCAATAAATTTAGGATGGATTATATTGTATCATTATTAGATCTACTCGGAGAGTTAAAATAAATAAATCATTAATAACTATAACAAGTCACATTAATTTAATCTATCTTTATCTCTACTAGTATGTTTTATTGAAGCCGTACAACTATCAATTAACACGACGTACATGCACCTTAAATATAGTTAAATGTGAAAAATAGCAACTCGGATAATTAAAAAATACCAATAGCGATGAGTGGTCAAAAAGCCAAATACACCGCGTATATCTGCAAAATTCAAAAAAATATTTAAGTGTGTTTGATTTTGATTAAAATCAGATTTTTTAGTAAAAGTTGATAAAAGTTGTGGGACCATGAAATGTTTGGTTAAAATTAATTGTTGATTTTGACTTCACTTTTAGTTTTTTAGCAAAATTAAAATTGAAAACAAACGGACTCTTAAAGAATTGGAAATTGGACGGCGTGGTGACGCCAAAGAAAAGTGAAATATTTATAAATTAAATCTTTGTAAACGTAAACAGTAAACATTCAAATAAAATAAAAATGAGAAAGATCTGCGCTGAATACGAAAGCATTGCGAATCAAAAATCTCCGGTGAAGCGGCGGAGGAATCATCTCCTCCTCATGCCCCACCGCTGCCATGTTCATCTCAACCGTCATGTAGAATTCATGATCAGGATGTCTTGAAATCTCTCCCAAACTCCACAGGTTCCTGAAAAATAAAAATCAATATTTTCGTAGTTATTATTATTATTATTTTTTTTTTTGAAGAACATGTATAAATACAATAATTTGCTGATGTCTTACATAATCCGACAGTAATGTGTTGAGGACTAAATTTAATTAAATAAAAATTAATGAAACGATTAATATAGTATAAGAAGCAGACAAAAGACTTTAATTATTTATGTCAAGGTAAAATCCTACTGATTATAGGAGATCATAATTATCAAATGAGTCATTTGACTAGTGTAAAGCTGAAACGAGAACAAGTTATCACGAGTATGAGCTACTACTCTTATCTTAACAAGGTAATGATCTTTTAAAATACAATCATAAGTATCAATAATTTCAAGTCTTTAGATTTACAAATTTATGAAAAATTGTTACAGGTTTTAAATAAAGATATGAATTTGTTGTCTCCTAATTAATCGTTTAATATTTTAGTTGAAATGATTAACATGACGCAAATTGTTAGGAATGAAACTTTTAAACATAGTTTAATTACTCACCAATTAGCAACTCTTAATGGTGTGCTTTTATGGTAGACCATTCGGAAGGGGGTGGAGGAGAGGTGTCGGGCCCCCCGCATGGCGAATCTCCGGCAGGTAGCAGGCGTCAAGAAGCTCACTGGTGGCAAGCTCAAGATGCTCATCGTCTACTATCGACAACCTCGTCTCCTATATGTATATAATTTCGTGTTGTTTAATGTTTGATTTAATATTGATTCAAATCACTGGGATAAAAGCTGCAACATGGAATGCTTTCTATTACAAGCATTAATTCAATATGTAGGTTAGAACAATATATTGATCAAAGATAATGTATAAATGATGGTTTGATAATTTGAGATTACTTCAATAATATTTAATGCAGTTAGGTGTAGTTTTTATTCTTTACAGATTGCCCACGATTTGAAATAACCTTCACTTATAATTGTACCTTAATTTGGTTTAAATTAAGTTGGTCTCAACATAACACGGGCCACGCTATATGAAAGCAAAGCATTGAAAGTACACGGGGAAGAAAGGGCTTGTATTTGAGATTACATAGTGTTGGTCTTAATGAATTTGAGTTTATTATTAGATTTGTTGAGATTTTGAAACAACTAATCCTCTTAAGTTGTAACAAAATGACTTTTTACGAGTCCAAACTTATACTGACATACGAGCCAAATAGAAGTATACTAGAAAATACATGGCTCCTACAATGATGCATAAAAGAGCTTGTACATTCACTCGGGACACTTAAGAGCTGGTACTTCCTTGATAAGCAGGGGCTTTTCCTTTGAAATTAATCCTGCAATAACAACAAAGAATCATACAGGAAACATTCTTTATAGCACTTAACAACTCTGTTTGGATCATAGATTCCTCAGAGAAAATGATTTTAAGGAAAAACTATTCCTCTACATGCATAATTATGAGAAATATATTTGGCAGTTCATACAAACACGAGCACAAAAAAATTTAATTTCAAAGAAAAATACAAGATAACAAACGAAACTACTGATCAACTAGCATTCTTAAAACTTTAAAAATTTTAAATTTTTAATTTTCTTCGTTCTCAAAGAAAATGCAATGATAGTTACGTCGATCCCAATTTTGTACTATTTCCCACTGGCAGTAAACGTTGAAATAAGAAAATGGTAGGAGGATAACTTAATGAAGCTAACCCACCTTCCATTTTAAGGTTTTCGGAGTTTCTGCAAAACTTTCAAGATTGCTTCTACGCTGTCCTTTGTTTTTGTAGCATTGGGATCATTGTCATCAATCTACATGATGCAGAACACAGAAAAGTCGTTACAATTAGATATTGAAATGACAAATAAATCAGTTGTTTTTTACTTTCAGTTCAAGTCGTAATAGCCAAATAAAAAGACTAAAAACAGGAAATAAGAATTTTATTAAGCCTCCGTTTGGTATAGATTATAAACTAGTTTATTTGACCAAAATGGTTTATTTGACTATTTTTGGTCAAAAATGTCATGCTACAAGGCAAAAATGTTGGTCAAATAAACTATTTTTGGTCAAATAAACCATTTTGGTCAAATAAACCAGTTTATAATCTATACCAAACGGAGGCTAATAATAAGCAGTGTACGGGCGCAGGCACAGGAAGTGACTTTTCATGCAGGATAGATATGCCTACGTAACCATCCATTTAAATCATTTTAGGTAAATATTCTTGTAAAATTGCCATTAGCAGCACTTGCAAGCGCCACGACTGTAATGATTAGTCTTGTAACCTCTGTAGTCCGCCTTGTTTACACAGAAGCATCATACCTTAGATTTCAGCGTGCAAGTGAAATCGTGAAAAACGCAATAGAAGTTTGAGATAGTTTTGGTTCCATGAACAACTTTAGTAGCAAGACCTAGATTGAAGCAACCACAAAAAACCACAATTACTATGGTATTGTACAACAAATGGAACATAAACTATAAGACGAAGTAGTGCAAGATACACAGTACTATATATGTCTGCCTTGTAACTGTGATCTACTCCCCACTAGTCCACTTGTCCAACATTGGTTGGACAAGCACAAAGTAAAAGTGGCTTTTACTTTGTGCTTGTCCAACCAATGTTGGACAAGTGGACTAGTGGGGAGCTTATGCTCCCCACTAGTGGGGAGGAGATCAATTTTCGTCTGCCTAATAACTGTCAAGATAACATATAATAAGTTTATAAGGACTACTGAAATGGTACAACTGGTCATTTGTAATTGCAGGCAAACATATCCTTTTCATGATTCCATAAAGAGCATATACATGTTACGTGTACCATAAAAAAATGAAGATACCATCATGCCCTGAATCCTGATGGAGTTAGTTGCTTAATCTTAGGGTGTTTACTCAGTCGTTTATGTTAGAATGAGCTGTTTTTCCATTTTTCTGTTAGTCTTGTAAAGGCTATTTAAGCCACATCAGTGTTTCAATAAAATAAGAAGATTTTTAGCCAATTTGTGTAAGCTTTCGAGCAAATTGCAGTCTTTGATTCCACTGTTTATAACATGCCCATGAAAGATTTTGCATAGAAGAAGAGGATGACAATAAAAATTCGTCTTACCATATCTCATTTTCTCAACACCTCTAAAGACTTGAATATTATTGTAGCACGAAGCTAATGTCCCAATTGCTAAGATCTGGCAGTAACCAAATCAGAAACATATTTTGATTAGTTACGCAGAAATCTTGATTATATATGGATGGTTATGTTCAAATGCTCACAGTGGACAATGTTATAATGCCCACTTGGACACTTAGTGTCCAAGTGGGGGCATTAAATGAGTGTAAAGTGTCATTTTACACTCATCCAATGCCCACTGGACAAGTGTCCAAGTAGGCATTATAACATTGCCTATTGTGAGCATCAGAACAGTGCTGATTATATGGAATGCTTTTTGAGGGAAATGATCTCCTCTGTCTAGTGGGGGGAGATTATTTTGCCCATTTAACACTTGTCTATTGGGATTAGCCAATTAAAAACTGTTTGAGCCAATGCCCATTGGAATGTCTAGTGGGCAAAATAATCTCTCCCACTCTGTGGAGGAGATTATTTCCCTGCTTTTTGAAGGGTTTGTAAACAAAAAAAAAAAAAGACATCGTTAAATCTAAAATATATTAATATCACTATAGAAAGCAACTAAACCTGTGTCATTGCACAAGACTGAAAGATGGCTGGATTTTGCACTGCAGAAATGTTCTTTAGGCAATCTTCTGCATGTATCAAAGCATTTGTGACCATCTCATTCAGGCAATATACTGCCTTGACTGAGTTTTTCTCGTATTTGAAGTCCTAAGGCACAAAAAACCAAAGAAAACTGTCTGGTTGAGACAACAGAAAATCTGTATAGCCTAATTTGAGATGTAGCATGAAAAACAGATATACCTCAAGTTTGTCAACATACTTGCTCCAAATTTGGCGAGGCCAAAACATGCGCGCCTTTGGTATCTCGTTTATATCCTCCAGATAGTCTTGGATAACATCTGCTTTCTGAAATTATTTCAAAGGAACAATCCGGGCCTTTCTACTTTAGACACAAGAGATTTCAAAGATGAGCATTGAATCGATTGCTACATAAATTGGAATCAGTACCTGAGCAAATATAGAAACTGAGTGGAAGAAAGTGTCAGGCGGCAAATCTTCTATTCCAGAAAGATGGATTAGCTTTGCAAACCCTAATCCAACAATTCCAGCTGCATAGTGACAGTATTCATTATAATCATCAATTGTTTCTACCTGGAATGCCAAAGCAGTTGTGAGTGGCCCTATCTAAGTGATCTATATAATCAACGGTTGTAAACCCATCGATAAATATATTGTGTTGCATGTTGGTAAATAACGGTACACAACAGAAGATAATTAGTTGATAACACCGTGCCTAAGAAAATTGAAATCTATATTGCTGGGATTCTTCCTATAAATGAATTGTACTACTGAGAAAATTTACAGGCAGACAAGAAATCGAATGGCTTAGAGAAGATAATTTGTAAAATTTCATCAAAAGGCGTTAAATGCGTGAGTTATCAACATGTTTGATAATTAACTCTGCATAGCATTGATAAACCACCTATGGCATGACATCTCTAAAATACCTCCTTAAATATAAATTTTGCCATTCCAGCTCCCGACGTCTTAGTAACATCCTCAATCACCTCCTGATAACTGCAAAAAGGGGAGTTATCTTGCATGCACATAAGAATGCATATATATCATATACCATGAGCTAATTATATGGTGATGTAACTTCAACCGACAATTTATATATCTCTCAAAGATCACAAGACATTTGACAAGATCAACGCATGAAAAACTAGTAGCGCAAAAGCTCACAAATAATTATCTATCGTTATGTATTAGCTCTAGAAAATATGAAATTTGAAAATTCTATCATACATGATCAATGAATTTGACAACATTACAGAGGAAATAATTGCCAGTTAAGAAAAACCTGCTCCCAAGCTCCAGAAAAGCAGTGGAAACATGATGAAACTTGTCCATGAGAACTCTGTAGTTCTTCCTACCACCTTTTAATGAAAAATACAAGCTGGATTAGGCAACAAGTCTACAGTATTCATACACTAGATAATAGCTAGAGACGACTTTCTTAATTCACAAACTCCCATTTCCTCCCTGCATCCACACGAGGGGAAAAAAAAAAAGGTAAGCAGGCCAAGATTCAGCGTGCCTGTAAGACACCAACTTCAATTTCTGCAGGAAAAATGTTGCATTGTAGGACTAAATCATCAAAGCCTCTTCAACATTCCCCTCACCCCCAACCCCCAACCCCCAACGCCCAAGAATTTTACAGAATCTTCCGAGGAACGCAAATAGGCCTTAAAACACACTTCAATATGCAAAGTCCGATAAAGAGTGTTAATTTAGAATTAGAAACACCAAAAAGGCAAAAACTCACATGCAAAATGCCATTCAGGATCATATATGTGACGATGAAAAGCCATCATGATAGGTATTTTAACCTCTGTAGCTATGCTTGTATCATCCTCTGTCCAAAGGAATAACAAATGAGCGAATAGATATTCTTCAAAAATTTGAGAAGCTCAAAAATAAACTTTTTTACACAATTACTCTGGATGATACTGATAAAATAACTAATAAATTTTAAAGTAAATTTGATCAATAAAATAACTTAAATGTCTTGAATAATTCAACATAATCTATTCTACTCTTAATTCAAATTATTTAATATTCAAAAAAATATTATAAAAATATTAATAAATTTAAATTTTATTGTTAAAATGAAATTTTTTATCACAAATTATTAAATTATTTTACATATTAAATTTAAGCCATTTTTAATCATATCCATCCTTTTTTACTAAACACTTGACTCTTGAGTTCTGAGAAGTACATTAAAGTCTTGGGTTAATTCCACTAATAGGCCCTAAAGTTCAGAAGTTTCTAGTCAATAAAATATATAATCAGATAGTCACTTCTTTAAGTTTCTAACTTGAAATTGTGATGTGACATACAATAGACCTTTATTTATTGCATAGTAGTCTATATATTTTAGATAATATTCACTTTAGTCCCTGTATTTTCAATTATCTTTCAATTCAGTTCTCCAAAAATTACATCTTATGTTATTAATCTTTTACATCTTTACACTTTGATCCCCAAATTTTAAATTATATTTGAGTTAAGTCCTCCAAAAATTGCTTATTAAGTCCTTCAACTTTTTACATGTTCAAACTTTCATCTCCAAATCCTTGATTTTAGTGGCCAAAATAAGTACAATTTTAGTGGTCAAAATAAGTGCACTTTCAATTAAATCCTTGACTTTACACTCGAATTTTCACCTAAACGAACAAAACAACATAATTAAAAAATAAACTACTTGATAGAACTTACAAATATCCACTTTTAGTGGTCAAAATAAGTGTAAAATTCGCACTTATCACTTAGAGTTGACAAAAAAATCTTTCATTGACAACTCCAGATGATAAGTGCGGGTTTTGTACTTACTTTGACCACTAAAAGTGGACATTTGTGAGTTTTGTCAAGTATTTTATTATTTAATTATGTTATTTTGTTCGTTTAGGTAAAAGCTCGAGTGTAAAGTCAAAAATTTAATTAAAAGTACACTTATTTTGACCACTAAAATTGTAACTATTTTGGCCACTAAAATCAAGGATTTGGGGGACCAAAGTTTGAATATGTATAAAGTTGAAGGACTTAATATGTAATTTTTGGAGGAGTTAACTAAAAGAAAATTGAAATTATATAAAGTACAGGGACCACCATGCAATAAATAAGGGTCTATTGTATGCAACCTCACTATTTCAAGTTGAAAATTTAAGAGAGTGACCATTTGAGAAAAGATTAAGGCTCTGTTTGGTGTAGATTATAAACTAGTTTATTTGACCAAAATAGTTTATTTGACCAAAAACGATTTATTTGACCAAAATTTTTGCCTTGTAGCATGACATTTTTGACCAAAATTGGTCAAATAAACCATTTTGATTAAATAAACCAGTTTATAATCTACACCAAACGGGCACTAAATACTTTAGTGACCAATGCTGTAACTTTTGAACTTTTTTGATCGTTTTGAAATTTTAAGATAACTTGAGTGACCGTTAGTAAAATTAACCCTAGAGTCTTAGACTCAAACTTGCATTTTGAAAAAAAAAAATATCACTATTAAATAAAAATGATATTATTTATGGATAATAATTTTACAAATGAAAATCCGCAATTGTCTGCTTATTATAAGCAGACAATTGCGGAGCTTATACTAAAAAGTGCTTATATATATTTATAGATAACAATTTTAAATAAATTTCTTATATGGTCTAATCCATACGCTAATGGATCATTAGAGCAATCTGCATATGGTTTTAGCATACTCAACATATTACCAACAGTGTCAAGTGCGTGTTGGACCAAACAGAGAACGCATACCTGCAAAATTTTCACAAGTTTTACACAGATCAATTTTTCGCAGAGACGAATATATAAAGATTAAAGAAGCGAAATTAATATGACAAGTTGACAATACAATTCTGTACAGCTACATAACGACATGAAATTTTCCAAGGTATTTTTTGATTTGGAAAGGAAGTAGGTAATTACTTACTGCATTACGAAGTACTGGATCAAGTCGGTGAATGAGGAATGCGCCGGATACAAAAAGCTTGCGAAGAATCGTATAGCAAAATCTCCAGTGAGGCACCGGAGGGATCTGCTTCTCCGCCAACCTCACCACCATGTTCAACTCCGTCGTCGGGTAGAATTCAGGATTACGGTGACTCGAAATCTCCCCCAAACTTCCCATTCCCCCAATAAAATATCAGTATATTTGTAGCAATCATATTGTGTAAATACTATGTAATAATCAAAATAATCCTGATTGCCGCTCCACAATCCACAAACACAAAAAAACGTGGTTACGAACTGAAAATTGCAAAACCAATTTTACTCACGAGTTGGCTACTGTTGATGGTGAGTTTGTACGGATCATTCTGTGGGAGCTGAAGGTGAAGTATTGCGGTAACCCAGAAGCGGCGAAGCTCCGAGTGGTGGCCGTCGAGATCGCCGTCGCCGGCATCAAGCTCAAAATGCTCATTATGTTTCGTCGACAACCTCGCCTCCCAACTGGATTTGTATCGTATTAATGAGAGCAAGTTCTGCTGCCATTTTTCCATGTAAAAACCAATAAATGCTTGGTGGGCATCTACTGAATTCAGCATTCACTTTTGTCTACTACTTCAACCACTAGTATTCATGTCGTTAAAGGGTGCTTGAATTCGGTTGCGGGCAAACAAAGTACAATAACTAAAAATTAATTATTGATTTAACTCAAATTTTTATCAACTTTTTTTAAAAAAAATCTAACAAATGGTAAAGTCCAAAAAACATAAGTCTAGTTTCTGAGAAGTAAATTTTTTAACTTTGAAAATCACATTAATAAGAATTAAGAACAATAATTTTGACTTACTTTCTAAGGGCAACTCCAATCATGATCTTTAAAATGGTGTAACTTTTACACCAAAATAGTGTAATTTTCACACTATTTTTTTTACTATCTCCAACCATGATCTTCAAAAATTGCACTAAATGAATAGTACTTATTTTGTTTCCTTATTTTTTAAATTTTCAATAATTTACTGGTTTCAAAAATTATTTAATTAAATATTCCATCACTACTCAAATTTATAAATGAAAAATTAAATAATTTTTTATTACTAAAAATTATAAATTAAAATTTTAATTTAATTACCCAAAAAATAGCATTTATCACAACAAAATTAAAAAGGCATTACAATTATTTTGACAATTAACAAAATACAACATTTAACATTAATCGATTACAATTTTTTTACATTAATAAAATAATAATGAAATAACAAGAAACATAAATAAAATTAAACATTTTCATAATAAAAAAATATGAAAAGGGATATATATGGAACAACATATTTCACAACTACAAAATGAAGGACAAAATTGGAATTAAAATTTCACAAATTTTCTGCACCAAATGAACAGTGCACTACTCCAAAATGGAGTAGTGATTTGGCGCTGCATTGGAGGTTGATTCCTGCGCCATTTTGGTGCAGCCTTAAAGTTGGCCTAACATAGCCAAATCCATTATTATTATCTAAATATGGTCTTCCACATTTGTTTCGTATTAGTTAATTTTATCATGGTTATATAATCTGAGAACAACATTTAAGAATTGGACTACTCACTTGAGTTTTGAATCAATCGAGTTTTTCATTTGAGCTCTCGAACGTTGATAAATAAGTGTTAAAGTACAAAGTATAACCTTCAAATTCTTTTGTTATTTCTCATACTAAAAAGATGTAAAATTTTACTTTCAAGGGTCGGATTCATATTTTATCAAACTTCGACAGAGTTTGAACAAATATTATTTAAAGATTATGAATTTATGATTTTGTAACAACCTCACAGTTGTGTTGTTGACTGACCCTGGGCTGCGGCGGTTTCTCTGGGATTCTACCGTGGGTTTGGAGTTGGCTGCTAGGAATCTCGCCATAGAAGGTGCCGAAAGCAATGCATTTGAAATTATGCTAGCTATTAGATGCTTCACGTTACTAATAAATTCAATTCAAGTGGACTATTAAATTTTATATATATATATATATATATATATATATATATAATTAAATCACCTTTAGAAATTAATATTATCTTTTATATTATAAATGTTATCAGTCTCGAGCTAAGAAAACATGTATTTAATAATTTTAATAATTTTGATTAAATTACAAGAGAATAGGTTTTTCAAATTCTCCTTACTTGTTGTACAAATTAATAATTTGTTAAAAATACATATAAAATACATTTTCCTTTTTCCTTTTTCTAGACTTACAATGACATGGGGCTTTTCCATGGAAAACCAATCCTGCAAATAGGAACAACAAATATCAGCAAAGACAGAAAATGCTTTCCATGTAGAAGTAGCTAAGAGCCCGTTTGATAGGGTTTATAAATTAGTTTAGTTGGTCAAAATAGTTTATTTGACTCAAAAATTTGCTTTATTAGCCTGACATTTTTTACATTTACTGGTCAAATAAACAATTTTAATCAAATAAACTAATTTATAAACTCTACCAAACGGGCTCTAAATAAGCAAAAAAGCTTAGAAATTATTTTGTGGCACTACAAAATAAGTTTGCTTTTTTACGACATGTAATAAAGGCCGTAAATTAATATTTACAACGTAGCTGCACGCCGTATAAAGGGGGTGGTTAATTAACTTATTAACTTATTACGGCATACAATGAATGCCATAACAATAATGAAAGGGGGTGGTTAATTAACTTATTACGACCTTTTGATGCACGCCGTAAATACATATTTATTTATGACATGCAATGCTTGTCGTAAATGCATTAATAGCCAAAGGTTGGGTAGCCAGTACGATGAAGACGACAACAATCTGCATTAAAATATCTACTAGACAAAGGTCGGGTTCAATTACCAAAAGGAAGGACTGGGAACACTTGCCGTAGTTGAAATGTATCTACGCTCGCCCCTAATGATGTAAGATTTCCTGGTAGTAAGCCATCAAGGTTATCAAAACATAAGAAAAAATGTTCATAGACAAATTACTGGATAAGGCTAAATTACCATTTGTTTAAGGATCCGGAGTCCGTGCAAATTTTCAAGATTGCTTCTAGTCTCTCATTTGTTGTCTTAGCATTGGGATCACTATTGTCAACCTACAGAAAATTAACATTTATTCCACAAACAACAGAAGGAATCGACGTGTATGTTCAAGAATATGTCGATCGGAAAAAGAAAATTTATTTTACACGGCCATAGGACCGCGGTACCCAATTAGTTGCATATCCTCGGTGTGGACGTCATTCTTGCCAGAAAACTAGCCGAGCATGTTTGGTTGTGCTTAAAAACCACTTTTCTACAATGTAATTTTGCTAGTAAAAAAAGGAAACTTTAAAAGTCATGTTTGACAAAATAACAAACTTATTCTTAAGCACAACCAAACATGTGGTGTATAATGAAGCGTCTTACCTTAGACTTCATCATGCACGAGAAATCATAAAATGCCCCATAGACATCTGACATTGTTTTGGTTTGATCAAAAACTTTAGCGGCAAGACCTAGGAAGATGAGATCATAAAAATGTGAACACATATTGATTGAAATACAAATTAAACATAAAATAAATAGTACTCATTTCTTTGTGTGCACATTTCTATAATCCAATTTCTCGATCCTATAGAAATTAGACTCCAAACAGAAAAACAAAGAAACCATGCCTCATCAATAAGATCACATCAAGCAATGTTCATCTTACCATGTCTCATTTTGACGCCGTCCCTGAAGACCTCAATGTTGTTGTAGCATAAAGCTAGTTTTCCGATTGCCATGATCTGATAGTATCGGAAAAACCCAAATCAAATATATTTTTGATGGAATAGGTTACATATCCTCCCTCTGCCTGATGAATTATCAGAACTGGTAACACAAAATAAAAGCTGATTTCATATGGTTGGTTTGGATTAAGAATTAGACCTTAAAAAACTAGAGCACATCAGGCATATGGTGTGGAAAAATCTCCAGCAACGAGGAATCATTAACACAACATAATGGCTAGATCAGATTGCTAAGAATATTGAAGGACAAACTTCAAGACTCATTTGGTCTGTTCTTGCTATTACAACTACTATCATGCATGGTAAAGCAAAGAAGCTTTTTGAGGGGTTTGTAGAACAGAAGTCCAAACTCCAAAATATCTGAAAATAACATAAAAACATATCTACCTCTGAAATTGCACAAATGCGGAAGATATCTGGATCTCGCAATGCAGACATGAACTTTAGGCAATCTTCAACATGCATCAAAGCATTTGTGACCATGTCATTCAGGCAATGCACTGCCTTGACCGAGTTTTCCTCATATTTTAAGTCCTAAGGTTTATAAAAACAAAGGATAATTGTCAATAGCACACTTGCTTTTGTTGAATTTACTAAAGATTACTGGTAAAAGATAAAATAAATTTGAGACGAAGCATGTGAAAAAGATATACCTCAAGTTTGTTGACATATTTACTCCATATCTGACGAGGCCAGAACATTCGTGACTTTGGTATCTCGTTGATATCATCCAGGTAGTCCATGATAATGTTTGTTTTCTGCAATTGTTGCAAAGACAAAAAGGATTGGCCTTAATTTTATCCTCAGTAGATCTTGAAGATGAACACTGCTTGCTACATGTATTGAAATTAGTACTTGAAGAAATAAACCCATTGAATTGGAGAGCGTGTCAGGGGGCAAATCTTCTTTTCCAGAAGCATGTAATAGCTTTGACAATCCTAATCCAACAAGCCCAGCTACATAGTGACAATATTCATTATAATCCTCAATGGTTTCTACCTGTATGCCCCCAAAAAAATAATAATAAATAAATAAAAATGTAAATGACACTGTCAAAGTGGTCTGAATTGTATTGCACAATGAAGGCCAGAGATTTAGAATTTATCAAGCAGGGTGCTTATAAGTACTTATAAGCCGGTCAATCATCATTTTTATCCACACATTTCGTAGGACTCACTGCTTATAATCTAAAAAAAACATTACCAAACTACTATATTTTGTCTGCGTTGTTGTGAATTTCTTCTTTTTTTTGATGAATTATATTGCCGAGAATATTGTCAAGCGCGCAAAAAATCACATGGATTGCGAATGATAACCAATAGAATTTCATTAAAGGCCAAGTTAAAATCCAAGTACCACATATTTGATGACAATGAAAAAGTATTGATAAATCACCTCAAGCATCAAATGTTTTGATATACCTCATTGCATGTAAATTTCACCATTCCTGCACCCATTCTCCTGGTAATATCCTCAATTGCCTCTTGATAACTGCCAAAAAAGAAATGGAAGTTGGGTTGCATGCATATTACATGCAATAAACTAGCTTAGGAAACGTAAAATCAGCGATAATTACAAACTAATTCACATAAAAAATACAAAGCTGATAAAGTAGATTCTTTCTTTAACCAAATTTTTACGTGTTAGATCTATGAATTGATGTTATTTGAAAATTAATTTAGTTTTTAGTTGATCGCGATACACAAATAGCTATGATCCAATAAAATTTGATAAAAACAATGAAACAATTGCCAAGTAAATTAGAAAGACAAATCAGAACCTTCTTCTAAGCTCCAAAAAAGCAGTGGAAATGTGATGAAACTCATCCATGAGAACTTTGTAGTCCTTTTTACCACCTTTTAAGAAAAAGGATATGGAGGATTAGGTAACAATTCTAGAGTATTAGTAGTCATGAACTATATCTTTTTGTAAGGTTTTGCTGTTTGGGGATCCTTGTAATATATATTACGGGGAGGTTTTAGATTTGAGTACTTCAATTCGTACTCTTTTATATGTTTCCCCTTAATGTTATTAGTAAATTTCATTTTGTCTCCACCAATGGACATAGGCCAAATGTCGACCCACATAAATTCGGTTTGTTGTTTCTCTCTTTTATATTTTGTCTATTAAGTTCTAATTTGAGAACCCTCAAAGAAAAAGCAGAAGAGAATAGTCTAGAGAGTGAGAATAAGTCCTTTAAGTATTCTTCAATCTGCAAAATTAAAGATAATCGATGGGAAAAAAATGTGTTCAAACATAATATCAAGGCAGAAATACCAAAAACTCACATGAAAAATGCCATTCAGTATCGTGTATGTGATCATGAAAATCCATCAGTATAGGTACTTTGACATCATTAGCTATACTTGTATCATCCTCTGTCCAAAAGAATCAGAGAGCAGTGAATAAGATCAACAAGTTAGTTTAAATGGAAAATAATAATCTGCAAGGCTAATATAATTTGAAAGTTTGAACATGATAAGATGAAATTTTTTTAATTTGAAACACTGGGAGCAATGATTTAAAAGAGGCTCATGTGTGAGAAAATATTCCAGTCAATTTGAGCTAACTCAGTTTATGAGCTCTAGAGCATCAAAGATCTGAAGTGCATTGACTTTCTTGCTAAATGGTAGAGATTTGATTCATCTAGAATCGAGTATCAAAGCTCTGGGCAAGAGAGTAATATGTTACACTTGCCTCGTCAAAGGAGATATTGTGGTTTCTACCGTTATACAAATATTACCTCGTCAAAAACCTCTTTTACCGTTATACAAATATTTATTTTTGAGAGGTCGGGTGAACATGCTCTATTACTAAAATAGCTAATACAAACTCATAGTAGCATAATGAAAATCAGTCGTTGTAGTGTCTTTAATTGAATCCTCATCACCAACCATAACATTAAGGACCTTGAATAATCACACGGACACGATTGATAGTAACTTTTCATGCACTTGTTTTGTCTTGGTAATCAAAATGATGAAATAAAAGCAAGTTATAGATATTAAAGTATACCAACAGTATCAAGTGCTCGAAGAACCAAATAGAAAATGCATACCTGCAAATTTAAGGAAATTAAAGCATAAGATCGTTCTTTGTGCAGAGGAATATATAAAGAGGAAAAGTTAGTATGAAAATACAATTCAAGTCTATAAAATTGTTCATCAAAAATTAAATTGGAAAAGAATTCTCTGGAAAGTTTATTAATGATTCTGAACTTAGCACGCACACAATTCATTTAAATGGGTAGCGGTGAGATCACTTGAACTCAGCCAGCTCTGATATCATGTTGAAACTCTTCATCTAAAAGTTTAAGCTGTTAGATACATATCATTTAAACATTATCTTCAACAGATTTAAACATTATCTTCAACAGAAAGTGATCCCATGAATAGCCTGTACATCAACACTGGGCGGCGGTGGGGCCAGCAAAGGTAGGGGCAAGGCCCCGGGGGGGGGGGGGGGGGTTGTTACAGGGGTAGAGTGAGTGGATTATGAGAGAGAGAGATGATATATATACTGTCTTGCCAAACATTAAACTAGTTATAGTACAGTTTAGCCCAACATAAATAATCAAGAAAGTAACGCTAGTAAAAATTACACGAAATCAAGAAAGAAAAGGGAACTCACTGCGTCACGAATATCAAAATCTAGTTGTTGAATGACGAGAGCGAAACTTCTAGAGACCTTGTGGAGCATGGTGTAGCAAAATCCCCAGTGTGGATCCGACGGGATCTGCTTTTTCGCATGCCCCATTGCCATTTTCAGTTTCATCAACGGGTACAAATCATTCGGGTGCCATAAAATCACCCTCAAACTCTCCATTTTCCTATGTTTATGAGACAAAAACTAACAAAGTACCAATTTATGATGATCAAGTAATAAAAAAAAAATATAGAAATTTAGATAGTACTCCGTGTAGCCCGAGATCTTATGAACAAAACCAAGCCCAAAGATCACGTTAAAAGGGTGTGCTGAAATCTGGAGGTGCTCTTAGCAATTATTTGGCTTGGTTTTTTCATAAGATCTCTTAAGGGTCTCTCTTAAGTTCACCCTTTTAACGTGATCTTATGAACTCCAAGCTTTGCATATAAAAGTAGCTCAAAAAGACCCTTAAGAGAGACTTGATAAATATATATCAACTTTCTCATGGACGTCTTTTTTATTCGTCATTTATAGAACATAGAGAAGTAAAAAATAAAGAAAAAAAGAGAAAGATATTAGGTCATCCACTAAAGAAGACCACGATGATGAATTTGGAAAGAAAGGTAAAGGTAAAAATAGGTCTAAGATCGAAATTTAGATCTAACGCTAAAAAGTGTCATAGTTGTTATAAGACGGACCATTTTATGAAAAATTGTTATAAAAAGAAACAAATAAACAAAAAGATAAATCAAATGAACAGTGCAATGTAGTCGAGGGATGTTCTAGTAATTTAGGAGAAGTATATGTTGCTTCACCTAGTAATTTGGAACTAGAATGGATCTGAATGTTCATTTCATAAGGTTATTTAACATCGTTATTTACTAATTTCGTGTTTGTTCTTTTTTGCAGGCGCACGGGACGGGTCTGAAAAGTCGAGGTTGGTGATAGTTCAAAAATAATAATCATAAAACAAAATATTATAATTAGAAAAAAAATGATCAAGCATAATGATTAATGGTGCATGACGAAAATCATGACAATTCAAATTGAATTTTCGACAACAATACCATAAATGATCGACGAAAAATATATATTAGCAATTACCGACAACAATATCATCTCTAATGCTATCGTTCATCCATGGTGCTTCATTACCTTGCCGTCAACAAAGCAATTATTCTTTCTTCACTTTTTTTATTTTTTATTTTTTTGGTAATAGTTCATTGGTAACTCAATACTTCTTTAATTTTTCATAACAAAATTAATTTTATTTCCAATGAAATTTTTCTTCATTAATATTTAAGATTTTATTTTAATTTATTTATTTTAAATTTTGTCAATAAATTAAATTTAATGATATTTAATTTTTAATTTTACTAATTGGAAGTTCGTTTGTAATCTTGAATTATTTTTTAAATATTTATTTAACTACCGGAGGAATATTCTTAAGATAACATTTGAATTTTTTAATATTTAATTTAATGACAAAGATTTAATCATTAAACTAAATTTATTGAAATATTTTTGTTTTAAATTATCAATGAAAAAAATTCCATTGTTAATGTTAAATTATTATTTTAATTTTTATTTTGTTACCTACAATCTAAACTTTATAGAGTTCAAAAAGAAAGACAGTTATATAATAGGTTTATTTTCAGTAGTTTGTTAAAAATTTTAAAATAGTTATTGAAATAATTTTTTTATAAAATAGTCATTCAAGTTTCTAATAGTTACATTAACAGTCACTCGGTGTAGACGTTAGTCAAAAATCCTACATGGCACTATTAAATTTCACCACGAACACAAACAACTTTAAGTAGTATATCGCTTTAGACAAAATTGTATTAATTGCAGATAAAAACATAATTGTCAAACACATTTTTTCTATATTTATTTGGTTTAATAAGCAGTTAATAATGAAACTTCACATTTTTGTTGACGGATTTTGAATGTGGGATATTTTTGTTTCACATGACGTACTAGTTAACTCTGTTTGTGTTCGCATTTATATTTAACAGTGGCACTTAGAATTTTAGGTTCACGTTTCTAGTCGAATGATCATTAGTATAACTTTTAGAAACTTTAGTGACTACTAGTATAAAAATATTATTTCAATAACTATTTTAAAATTTTTTAACAAATTTTACTGAACGCCTGAAATTAACCAAGACAGTAAGTAGTTAACTTTTTGGTTACCTGAGTAGGTCCTCCCATGGAAAATGCCATTTAAGATCATATATGGGACGATGAAATGCCTTCAGGATAGGGAGTTTCACCCTTGTACTAGTGCGTTTTTTATCATTATCTGTTTAAAAAATTACATAACTTTAAAAAAAAAATAGAAACTTACAATAATAAACTCAAAACAACAAATTATTGAATTAAGTAAAAGTTAAAATAAAGTAATTTTAAATAATTATAACTACAGTTTATCTAACTTATATTCTTTAAAGCAAATGTAGATAGATATTACGTGCAGGTTAATGTTTAAGTTTTCTCTTTTCTCAGTATAGATAATTATTGAGGTAAAGTACGTCATCCTTAATATTCTTACTTAAATTGTAATCTATGGATATGGACGTGTAGGGTGCCAAATCAAACCTCCCACCTAAATATATCCAGAGATCCAAAAAAAGTGAAAATTATATAATTTATAAATAATAATTTAAAACTAAGTCAAACGGCAAACCCCCCCCCCCCCCCCCCCCCCAAAAAAAAAAAAAAAAGAATTAGTGTAGTCTTTAGAGCGTACCAACCGTGTGAAGTGCTCGAAGAACCAAATAGAACGTGTATACCTGCAAAACTTAAGGAAATTTACACTAATTGGAATACAAAAATGCAAAATTAATTTCATTTTGGGACCTTTCATCTCAACAATAAATTTGACAAATAATTAAATATTTAATTTAATTTAATTGTCTAAATCTATTAGAACCTTTAAAATCTTTATATCCACATCCAAACACATCCCAAATAAAATTTTAATGCATTTAAACCGTTAGATCAGTTGAAATTAAAAACCGTGATTATTTGTTAAATACATGAGTAGATCGAACTGTCTCAATTTTTTTAGAGAAAAATAAAACTACTCAAGTCGGTAAATTGTTCATTACGAAAATGTTTGGGTAAGCTTAGAAAGTTTACTTATAAGTAAATTTTAAAATAAATAATTCTTTTGTTGATTAAAATTGAAAGTAATTCTAAAAGAAAGTTCAGAAACTCAAAACAAAAGTTTCTAATTTTTTTTATTTACTAATAAAATTCATAAACTTAAAAAAAAACTTTGAATATAAAATAAATTAAAATTGTGGACTTCATCGTGGGCTTTAATTAGGAATATACTTAACATTATTACCCTTTAACCTTTTCACCGCAAAAAAATTAAAAATAAACATGTAATTAATATATTTTAAGGCAAAACAATTCAAAAGAAAATTTTCTTTTTTTTTACTTTTTTGAAAATCCATAAGTTCTTAATAGTAAGAGATAAATTTTAGAATTAAAAGGTTACAAGCTTTGTAATATATAATTAACATTAAATAATTTTCCTAAAAATAAAATAAAGTAACTATATTATTATAAGTTATAACCATGAAATTATATATTTTTTATAAACATTTTCACAACTTTACATTTATACCTTTTGTTTTCAAAAATAACATTTTTTAAGAGGAAATTATAGAAAATACCTATTTGTAAGTGGTCATTTTGGAATATGACGGGTTTTGCAAATAATTAGAATAATGGCTATTTGTATTTATTTTGAACAAAAATATTATTAATTAACTACTTAAAATCTTAACATATCATATTAAAATTCAATCAAATATAATTTCATAAAATCATATCTACAACAAGATTTCACCAATCGCTAGCCACCACCCAACTAAGTAAGTTAATTTTTGACAGTTGAACTCTCTGTATAAATAAATAAATAAATAAATGTCATTTTAACAATTCAACTGTATGAAGAAAAAAAATAGTAAATAGCTTTTCTTGAAAGTTAGGAAAAAAAACGTGTCATTTTTGTAAAGGATATACATGAATTTTTGCATTTATAAGTTACTATTTTTACAAATAGTAGGTTTTTAGGCAAAAAGATGGGTTTTTCTACAATAACATATTTCATATTTGACTTTTCAAAAATTTTAAATGTAAAATGATAAAATTGTTCTTAATCAATACAATTCTATTTCAAAGCAATAAGTGCAATTTTATTATTTCATCTTCAAAACGTTTTAAAAACTCAAATATATTATATTAAAAAATCCATTTTTTATCCAAAAAACTATACAGAACAAGCTCTAAAACTTTGATTTTGCTACTTTTATAAACTCTCCATTTTTTAACTGTTATATTGGGTGGCGTGGCGCCAAAGAAAAGTGCATGAACGTGTCTGTAAACTTTTAAGCTTTTCAAAATCATTTATTTGTTAGGCATACGCAAATAACTCATCAAATTCCACTTCACAACATAAAATGTTCAAGCGATTAATTTTGTTTGAGAGAGAGAGAGAGAGAGAGAGAGAGAGGTAATATACAGTATTACGGAGATCTGAACGGAGTCGGTGCAAGTGGAAGGCGCCGAATATGAAAGCCTTGTGAATCATCGTGTACAAAAATCGCCAGCGAGGTGGCAGAGGGATCTGCTTCTCCGCATTCCCCGCCACCGTTTTCATCTCGGCTGCCTGGGGGTTGAATTCACGATCAGGAAGTCTCGAAGTCTCCCTCAAACTACCAAATTCCCAATAAACGAAGCACAGAATATCAATATTTTTGTACTAATTTAATTTTCTTTTTTGAAGAATATCGCATGAAAACGAATTATAATTACTCACCAATATGTTAATGGTGGATTTCTATGGGAGACCACTCTGAGGGAGCTGGTGGAGAAGTGTGGGAGTGGGACCTCCGGTGTGGCGAATCTCCGACCGGCGGCGGTCGAGGAGATGTTCGCCAGCGGTAAGCTTAAAATGCTCATCCTCGCCGGCGGCGAATCAACTGTTGATGTTTGATTTGTTGTTGAAATCTTTGAGGGGTAAACTATGTAGCTTGGAATTCTTTTGCGTATTCATATATATATAAGCTTGAGTAATTCAAAAAAAGAGGGTACATAACTTTCAACAGTAAATTACGATGTTAGGTGAACTTGTTAACTCCTTTATGTCCTCGATTTGGTATGACATTTCTATTTAAAGAACTTACAATGCTTTGTATAACCGGCTAACCTCCATCACTTATGAGTTAGGACCTTCTTCAACGGTTTTGATGTTACTCTCCCATTGACATAGCGAATCGATAACAAATTTTTCTGCATTGGAAAAGAGCATAACAACGCATCATCATTGCGTGTACTAATTTATATCTACCATAGTGTATTTTTAGATATTAATTATTTCTGAACATCAAGTACCTACTTATTTTGTGTACTAATTTCTATCTACCATAGTGTATTTTTAGAAATTAATTATTTCTAAACATCAAGTACCTACTTATTTTGGACTGAATCACATGGGCGGTGGCATATGTATTTTTGGTAAAAGTATCGGGTTAATTTTACTAGCAGTCATTAAAGTTTCAATAAAATTACAAAACAGTCATTTAAGTTTTAAAATTTTAGTATCGGTCACTAAAGTATACTAACGCGTTCACCGACGATCACTCTATTAAATATTCAGCGTGTATTGATGATGTGTCACCGTTAAATGTTTGTGTGATACACAATCAATCAATATTTGACAAAAATTGACTCTACATAAACTTAATATACTAATAACAAAAAATTCAGATCACAAAAGATACGCCTAAACTATGAAGACTTAGCTACAATTTTTGGACAATATCTAAATCAGATCCCAAATCATTTGCACAACCCGATTTAACCAATTGGGCAGGGGGGGAACTAGGATTTGTGATCCTTTTTTGAAAAAAAATTGAGTTGTGCAAATAGTTGGAAATTTGGAAATTTTAATATACTTTAGTGATCGATAATAAAATTTTGCAACTTGAGTGATCATTTCATAATTTTTGCTTCTACTTTGTCCTTCCTTTTTTGCAGCTTTGGGATCATTGTCATCAACCTACAATGTAATGATAAGAATTGATTGTGCAAGTGCAACTATACATAATGATAAGTTGATGATCAACTTGAGGTTTCTCCCCAATATATTCTTGTATTTAGGCTAGAATATGTCTGTATTTACACATGTTGACCAAGGTATGTTGTGTAGGTCAAGTGGTATTATTTTGATTAGATGTTCTCCTATTATATATATAGTAATTGTTTGGTTCAAATTAAAAATTTGTCAAAAAATTATGTCAAAGTTAACAATTAATATGATTTATAATTTTTATTAACTTTTTAACTGTATATTTTATAAATTGTTTTATCAAAATCTACTTAAAAACCTTCATAAACAAGCTTATACTAACATCACTAGGACTACTTCTATTAATAAAGTTAATATTTTAATATGAAACTTTACGGATTGTTTGGCTGAGCTTAAATTATTATAATTTAAGTTAGTCAAACATATTTTTTATCCATATATTTCGTAGGATTCACAACTTACTACCCACTTATCATCTACACATTCTATATGACCTACAACTTATAAGCACTTAAAAAATAATTTCAGCACAATCAAACATGCGGTTAATGCCAAGTTCAATTTCTAGCAAGAGAGTTGCATATTTAGGTTGAAAATCATGGACACTGGAAGAGATTACTTTTTTAACTTATCAAATGGGTTGGAGTCACAGAAGCAACTCACTGTTCATCAAGTCATAAAGCTATGATGCCATGATCTCTAAATATGCCAATGACCTGTCTTATTATATATCTCCAATTTGGTTTCAGGCAGCTCCATTTTTCATTGTCAAGTATAAATGCTGATAACAACATATGACTGAAAAAATTGTACAGAAGTAGTACGCTGAAAGTCAAGAATGTTCTCTCGTTATAAATTATAAGTAGTAGGTACAGAATGTGTAGATAAAAAATAAATAAAAGTTATTTTTTCTACAGAATATGTTAATAAAATGATATTTAATCTGTTTATAATTACCTGTAAAAACTTCCAAACATACTATTCAACTTCATGGTAGACTGTGTATCTTTAATGGAGTGACTGATAAAGCAGGCGATGAACAAAAAAACACCAGGCAAAAGTCCATGTCTAGACCAAATGCATCAGACCCAAATCAAGAATTTTTGGTCTGCCAAAATATATAGGTCAAATTACTTATATATTGAATCATCCTCCGCGTTATATTATATAGTTGATAGTTAAAATTAAAATTAACTATTTTAATTTTATACTAAATTTTTATACATCCTAATACGATGCATTAAACGCAAACTTACTGAACGAGTATTAATTCCAAGATGGCAATGGAAATAAATTCAAAATTTGTTTGCCATTTTGGCAATTTTCTCTTTTCTTGAGCTGGTGGGTTGGTTGGTGATAGGAAATTCGCCAGCCTAAAACATAAAACACAAAATGCCAAGCAAGCAGGAAACGATAAGTACGTGCAATATGTAAATTCCGTAGGGCCATTTACCAATTCTAACTTCATCTTAACACTGAAAACCATACAAGATTATATGTATTGTTCTCAATAAATTAAAAATCGACAATATAAACTTTATTGTGATACGATTCAAAGATTATATGTATTGTTCTCAATAAATTAAAAATCGACAATATAAACTTTATTGTGATACGATTCAAGATACTAATTCTTAGTAGACACAAAATTGACTAGGGTTCTCAAAATTTATATAGAATGGACTGATATGGAATGCGGTTTATTCATAATTTCTCAAAACTGAATACAAACTGAGAAGAAAAGGTACACATTACATGCTTATAGGCTTTACAGCATTTCCAGTTGCTTTCCGGGATTATGATGACATACGTGCCAGACCGCAATACACAGTAGAGAAGTTGGCTCTTCTCATTATGTTACATATAGGAATAAGAGTGGGTGTATTTACATGGATGCTTACATATTGAAGGTTTGAATATCTTCATTTAATTGCGGGTATTTAAGGATCATTTGATAGTCAATGACATAGGCTTTTCCACAGAGTACCAGTCCTGCAAATCCGAATAACAAAATATCAGCAAGGATAGAAAATACTTTCCACCTGGCAGTTGATAAAACTGGGAGTGTCAAAAGGGCTGCGAGGCCCAGGGTGGTGCAGGGCGAAGCTTCAGGCAGCCCGGCCCTTTTGACACCTGAGCTAAAATAAAAGAAGCTTACACATTATTTGGTTATTTGGTCTAGTGGCAGACAGGTAAGCAAGAAGTATAGCCAGTATGATGAAGATGACAACGATCTGCATTAAAACTAGAATAAGAAAATATCCACTAGACAAAGGATGGGTTCAATAAAAATGAAAGGAGGGTCTCAGAACACTCACCATAGTTGAATTGTATCTAGGCTCGCTCCTAATGATGTAAGATTTCCTGGTAGTCACCGTCAAGGTTAGCAAAACATCAAAAAAAAATATTCGTAGACAATTACTCAATAAAGCCAACCTACCTTTTGTTTAAGGATCCAGAGTCCCTGCAAATTTTCAAGATTGTTTCTAGTCTCTCCTTTGTTTTCTTAGCATTGGGATCGCTGTCGTCGACCTACAGAAAAGCAACAGGTTTTCAGCAAACAACAGAAGAAATCTCCGTGTTAATCAGGAATTAACAGCAAAGAAAAATTAGATTCAAAGGTTACAATGTTATGAACATCCAAGTCAAATTCCTTGTTAATAATGGATCTGTAACATACTCCACTGTTTTCGACTTCCTGTTGAAGGAATGAATAGCTAGCAAATAAAAAAAAATTGAAACAGGAAATGCAATTTGGGGTGTATTACAAGCATTGGAAATTTTGCAAGACAGGAATAGATCTCCAAGTGAAATTGGCATACAGACTAGGAAATTTTTGCTGGTACTACTTCAAAGCTTAGAAGTCAAAAGAAGACTTGGATTAGACAAATGCTGGCATATAGATTGGATAATTCCTTAATTTCTTTTTCATTTTGACATGTTTAAGGATTACAAGATTCAATACTTGAAGCAAGTTCTCTGGAAAGAGATGAAAGATGCTCAGAAAATGTCAATCGAGGAAAACATATATTTTTTCATGTGAATAAAGACTGTAATGAACAAGCATATCTTGAAACAGTTTACACATGAATATCCTAACACTATGCATCTGATGACGAAGCATGTTTGGTCTACAATGAAGGACCGGTCATACCTTAGACTTCAGCATGCGAGAAAAATCATAAAAATCCCCATAGACATCTGACATTGTTTTGGTTCGGTCAATAACTTTAGCGGTAAGACCTGGGGAGATGAGATCACAAAACTTAAAATAAGTAACATATTATATTGATTGAAAAAAAAAAAAAAATAGTAGTGCAAGATAAAGATATCATATTAAATTTGCACACAGGGGGAATAGGATGGGTAGCAATTCCATGATGAAGACTAAAAATGTAAAAAGATAAACCACAGTCTAAATTTTTGGGATGTTTTATTTGAACAAGGCAGAATAATAACTAAAAACATTCTGAGGTAATATGTCACTAACATCTCTAGGTTTCTACATTGTTACCCAATAGCATGTTTGGTTAAGCTTAAAAGTATTAATGTTTAAGTTAACTTTACTTATAAGCAAATAAGTAAGTTTTGAAATAAATATTATTTTTCATTGGTCAAAATTAAAAATAAGTTACTTATTTTGACGGTAAGTCAAGAGTTAACTTACCAAATAAGTAAACTTTTTTGAGTTGGAAGTAAGAAAAAGGTAACTTATCCAAACATGTTGAAAACTTACTTGGTGCTTGTTTGGTATCCATTAAAATGGGTTTTTTTTTTTGTTAGTCAACTTTCCTCCAAAAAAGGGGCACACCATTAATCAACTTTCTTCCAAAATTGCCCCTTTTTCTAGTTAAATGTTGCGGCTCCTTTGGAAAGCAATAGGGTCATTTTGATTATTTTCTCCCTATTCTTTCTCCCTTTGTCAGTTTGGTCAAAAACAAAAAAACCAAAAACCCATTTTAATCCCCACCAAACAATCACTTAATTTAAGCTTAGCCAAACATGGTCTAAGAACACTATGAAAAATGTTAATGGCTAATAAGCTTTTCCATATTGAGGTCTAGTGGGGATATTTATACATAAAAAGTTCAAAACCACTGAAGGAAACAAATGATCTCCAGTAACTCTCAGGCCAACTAAAGCTGCAATAGACACAATTTGATCAAAGTCCAAGTTGGTTTTGCCTCAGTAATTTTATTGGTCATATAAGTCATTCTTTTCATGTTCACACTAATATCTTCACCTCATTTACTGGATATAAGTTACTTCATTATTAATAATCCAATATTTTAATCCTCCGATATAAGTAACTCATAGAAAAGAATAAACCACGCAGTATGCATCAAAATGAACAGATCAGACTTTATGTAGCATAAGATCACATCAAGAGATATACATCTTACCACGTCTCATTTTCACGACACCCCTGAAGACTTGAATGTTGTTGTAGCATAAAGCTAGTGTTCCAATTGCCATGATCTGGTAATATTAGAAAAAACCAATTCAGATGCATTTTCTTGAAGAGGTAGATCAAAAATCTTAATGCATGATCATAACAGTTGTGCGTGGGGGAAGAATTTTCCAAAACTAGCTCTTGAAAGGAAGTCAATAGGTTCTAAAGTTATATATGAAATGCATCAATGCTGCGACAGGAATGTGGCAAAACATATTCCAGCACAATGTCAAACAAAATGTATGATTGCAGAGTCAACGACAGTTCTAGTCTCGTGGAATCTCCCCTCTTCAAGTCCTACGAATACAGAATATACTGGTAACCCCAAAAGAAAAGTTGATGCCATATGGTTGGTTTGTTATAAGCATGAAACCCTTATAGACTAGAGCACATCATGCTATGGTGTAGAAAGAATCTTAACTTCCTCTGTCAGTTGTTACCACAAAATGACACTCCAGCAGTAACGAGTAATAATTAACATGACATAATGACTAGACGTTGCCATGAAACTGGAGGAGAAACTTCGAGACAGGGATTTGGTCTGTTTTTTCTCTTACAACTACCATCATCAGAAAGAAAGGAACTTTTTGTAGGGTATGTAAATGGAAAAAATATTGCGGGTAGAAAGGTCTAAAATATATGAAATCACATAAAACACCTGTACCAGTGGAATAGCACAAAACCGAAAGATAACTGGATCTCGCAATGCAGACATGTAAATGGAAAAAAATATTGCGGGTAGAAAGGTCTAAAATATATGAAATCACATAAAACACCTGTACCTGTGGAATAGCACAAAACCGAAAGATAGCTGGATCTCGCAATGCATACATGTACTTCAGGGAATCTTCTACATGTATCAAAGCATTTGTGACCATGTCATTGAGGCACTGTACTGCCTTGACTGAGTTTTCCTCATATTTTAAATCCTGAAGCACATAAAACCAAAGAGGACTATCAACAACACGCTTGCTCTAGTTGAATTGGCATAAGATGACAGGTAAAAAGATACATAAGTTTAAGATGAAGCACGGGAAAGAGATATACCTCAAGTTTGTTAACATATTTACTCCATATCTGACGAGGCCAGAACATACGTGACTTTGGTATCTCATTAATATCCTCCAGGTAGTCTCTGATAATGTTTGTTTTCTGCAATTATTGCAAGGAAATAATATGGGCTTGACTTTTTAACACGGGAGATCTCAAAGATGAACTTAACAGCTTGCTACATATATCTGTACCTGAAGAAATAAACCCATTGAGTTCGAGAGAGTATCAGGAGGCAAATCTTCTTTTCCAGAAGCATGGAACAGTTTTGACAATCCTAATCCAACAAGTCCAGCCACATAGTGACAATATTCGTCATAATCATCAGTTGTTTCTACCTATATGAGAAAAAAGTTGTTAATGGAACTGGGTAAGTAATTTAATTTGTGTTGCACAATGGTAGGCCAATGCTGAAAATTAGTCATCAAACCTTACTCAACCCGTCGATGATATATTGTGTCATGCAATAGTATGTGATGATAGCATGAAAAATAATTTAGCTGATCAACACAGTGGCCCAGAGGATTAAACTCTGTTGCTGGAAATTTCATTTTTTTAATGAATATAAATTGCCGAGAAAATTGTCAGGTACACAAGAAATCACAAGGATTGCGAAAGATAACTTTCAGAGTTTCATCAAAAACTAAGTTAGAAGTCAATTAACACAATTGATGACTCTGACAGAGCAGTAATAAATCGCCTCAGACATGATATTTTTGGCATACCTCCTTGCATATAAATTTTGCCATTCCTGCACCCATCCTCATGGTAATATCCTCAATTGCCTCCTGATAACTGCCAAAAAAAACAAGAAGAATGCATATTACATTACATGTACTACACTATTTTTAAGCAAATTCAACGTCAGCATTTACCATACCAGTTCTCCAAAGCATAACAAATTCAAAGGTTGTGAAGTACACTGTTTCTTTCACTAAATTGTGCTCGAGTTTTTGGTTCTACATAAATCTATGATAAGCCAAAATCTACTTAACTTTAATTGTGGAGATATAGAAAGTTTCGGTTGTCATAGTACTTAAAGTCAGTAGCACAAATCACGTGGCGTCAAACTAATGGAATAACAATATATTTAGCTCACGTAGCTGAAATCAGCTGGTGCAGATTCCATATTCATAACATATAGATATCACACACACACACAAAGAAAAAGGGAAAGGGAAAGAAACACGGACAAGTAGAGAGTGGTAAGGTCTAAATAATTCAGGATGACCATGAACATCAATAACAAGGATTTAGGCGTCTAGAAGTTCCTTGGTATCCGACTTGAATGATCAAGTCAGGAAAACCTAAAATCCCTTTCCCTTTGTTTTTCCTCAAGGAGACAAATTTCTGAAGACTGGTGGACTTCATGCCCTCTGTACCAATGGAAAATTTTATGCACCATTTATCAGTAGTACTATGTTCAATATTCACCAACAATCACACCGAGTATCCAGATATCAGCTGCTAATTAGAGTAATTATCAATGAAATATGTTTTTCAAAACCCGTATGGCATTCACAATATTCAAGCATGAAAAATTAGTCTTCAAAGCTTCAGAAACAACTATCTATCTTTATGTGTTAACTCAACAACGTGTGAAATCTAAAAATTATTTGTTTACACAGGGAAGCTACACAAAGATTTTCAATACCCACCCGATCCAATCAAATTTGATAACATCACAGAAGCATTAATGGAAGGAGGAAAAAAAAAAAAAAAGGATAAATTAAAACCTTCTTCCAAGCTCCAGAAAAGCAGTGGAAACGTGATGAAACTCGTCCATGAGAACTTTGTATTCCTTTGCACCACCTTTTACGAAAATGCATAGAAAGGATTAGTCAACAGTTCTAGAGTAGTCATACGTTAGATACTTGAGAAAACTTTCTAAATATGTCATGCCACCGCCCCCCCGGGCAAACAACAATAAAATAGAGATGCTTTCAACCAGTACATCACCAGGCTAGACTCCATAGGACTGAATGTTAACAACCTTGTTCAGAGCAACTTCATGACCAATCTCTTCCGATTGGCCATGACAGCAGGCCACTTTATTTTTTGATTGACAATATATAAATAGGTGAAGCTTATGACAATACACGGCTGAAAAGATGCATCTAATAAATATGACACTTCATAGATGATATATGTATTTGTTTTATAGTATGACAGACGAAGCAGGGTGGGCAAAAATACAACAGGTAAAACTGTAAAAGTCTATGTGACGAACAAATGAATCTGGGTCAAGATTTCCAGGACTGGCCCAACTGTATGGGACATTACCTAAGATAACGTTGTAATAATCACTCAGCTATTTATACAGTACTATTTGTCATCCAAGAGAGTTGTTACACATTAATATACACTGGTATTTGTTTCCTTCACTTCACTTTTTTCAAACATGCTAAATAATGAGCATATAAAAGTTGCATGCCATGCAGATAGAACGGTTTCTTCTGGCTAAGTAGCCATAAAGCATGGCAATGGCAGTAAAGCCAAAATGGAATTAGTCCTTGTTGCCCATTCAGAGTAAATATAAAGAGAATAGTCTAGTGCAAATAAATCCTTCAGGTGTTCTTCAATCCGTAAAATCAAATAAAGCTTAGGAATAAAAAGTGTGTTGAAATTAGTATCAAGGCAGAAACACCAAAACTCACATGAAAAATGCCATTCACGATCATATATGCGACGATGAAAAGCCATCAGGATAGGTACTTTAACGTCTGTAGCTATGCTTGTATCATCCTCTGTCCAAAAAAATAACAGATAAGTATAGGAAGCCAGAGTAAATTAGTTTGAATAAAAATTAATAATCTAGAACCCCATTACATTTTGAAGGTGATTACAAACACATACTACGGAGAATTTAACTGCTGATCACACGTGAACATATTAAAAATTTAAAATAGATGTTTCTTTAATTTGAATCTCTGCGAGCAATGACTTGAAAGAGACTCAAACGTAAGGACCATTTAAAGCTAACTTAATATCTGAGCTCTGAGCATCAGAGATCTAAATTGTATTGGTTTCTTAGCAAATTGCTAGGTTTTTTACTCATCTAGGAGTTGTCTGGACAAGGGAAGAATATGTTGCACCATCGTCAAACAAGATCACGAGCTTTCTATCATTATGCAAATATCACCTTGTTAGAACTTCTATCCCCATTGATTTTGTGTATCTATTTATTTCTGGGAGGTGGAGTCAACAGGCTCTATTACCAAAATAACTAAAACAAAGTCATAGTAGCATAACATGATTTAATTGGTGTAGTATATTTAATTCAATTATCAACTACCATAACATAGAAGGCCTTGATTACAGACTCAGTTGATTCCATCACCGGATTTATCTAGGGACACATCCTTTAACAGCAAATTGTCATACCTTTATTTTGGGAATGGCGTTGTCAAAATAAGGAAATTAAAACAAATTATAGATAGTAAAGCGTACCAACAGTGTCAAGTGCTCGAAGAACCAAGTAGAAAATGCATACCTGCACATTTTAAAGAAATTATATGAAATAGTTATTCAAATCTATAATATTGTTCGTCATTATCCTCCCAAAAGTATCAGAAATAGCAAAAATCGTCTCCTTTTTTCTTTCATAATGGCGTTTGCTTTGATTGCAGTCACGTACTAACAACTGTTCGACCAAAAGTAGCCTATCTAATAGTAACAGGCAACAACTGCATGCAATCGCAGAAAATTGTGCTAAAAGGTTTCGCTGCACGGAATTTACAGGGATACAAACAAAAGAAAATTTGTAGCACGGAATCATTAAAGAAACGGGGACTCACGGCATCACGAAGATCGGTATCGAGCTGTTGAATGACGAGAGCGAAACTTCTAGAAACCTTGTGTAGCATAGTGTAGCAAAATCCCCAGTGTGGCTCCGGTGGGATCTGCTTCTCTGCGTGCCTCGCCGCCATTTTCAGCTTCACCAACGGGTACAAATCATCGGGGTGCTTCAAAATCGCCCTCAAACTCCCCATTTTCCTATTATTAACACCAAAAACGAAAAATAAAATACGATTCGTTACGTTCAATTAATCAAAAAATCTACAGAAATTCAGATAATATCGTGACAGTCCGTACTTTTGGTATATTTAGCAATGGTATAACGACTTGTGCGAAATGAGCAATGGATGTGCACTAGTGGCTTTGATTGATGGCTTTATAGACGATGAAATTTGTATGAGAAATTGATTGTGAATTACAATTTTAATTTTAATTTCAATATTTTTCTTGATAGAGACTGTTGTGAGTGTGTTAAAATTGTGGGGTTTGAAATTGAATGGCCGAATTGTTTGACGGAGCGTGAGTTACTAGTTAATTTCGAGTATCTGGTTTGTTAATTGCCAGTTGGCGCCTCTTTTCAAGTGACAACCTTTGATTCCAATGTTTTGGACATTGGCACACAATCTATTGCCTCGATAGAAAATTAGCCTTCAATATTTGAAAAGCAGTAAATTGGTTCCCAACAATTGAAAAAGAGAAAATAGTCCCTCATCTTCATTATAGTTACACAATATCTCCTCTATTGCCTCGATAGAAAATTAGTCTTCAAGCCAAGTTGTGGAACAAAACTGAACTTCTTAAAATTGTCTACGAGACCACATGATTATTTAACACGAATTTAAAATGTTTTTGTCATTGGATACTTATTTTATAATCATAAAAGAATTGAGGACTAACATGCTATATTTTAAAGATTGGGACCAACTTCCTAGTAAAACAAGAGGTTAGGACCTCGTAGTGAAAATTTTCCTTTAAATAAATCTTGTCCTTTTTAATGCACGTTTTTTTCAAATATATTTTAATCAACGCCGTACGATTTAATGGTGATTTCTAGTTACATGGACCACCTAACCATTTGATACCAAAGTTTGGTTAATAAGCAAAGATATATCCTCTCATATGTTGTTTTCAAATTGAATTATGTACAATTGACCTATTATGTCCTTATCTCTTAACATTTGACAAAATTATTAAAATTGAAGTTTTGCTAAATTTATTACGTGACTTAAGAGTTAATTCGACGTTTGAAAAGTATCGTGGTAATCGATGCACGTAATAATTTAGAATTACTTACGGATCACTAAAAGCTCTATATCTTTCTTCGAGTATTTTTAAATGAAATAAATAAGATTATTTCATTTGTTATCGACACTATCTTTCTGAAAGAGTTCCACGTATCTTGTTCTATGATAATCAAATTGTTGTATTGGTAAATATTAAATCAATTCGACAAACAGTGTTAATTAGAATGGTATCAAAATCACAATGGAATTTTATGTTATCTATAAAAATGAAAAGGGAGATGGATTCAAACAAAATCATTTTAAAGTCAATAGCCATTTTCTTCAATTCAATCGAAATGTAAAAATACACTACGTATTTTGTTAGATTTTTCTTGAAAATTCGTGAAGACCCAGCGAAGGGTTGACTAAAAAATACAATGAAAGATTATTTATTTTTGTGAGAAATAATTTTTTAAGAGTAAAAAGTCAATGTTTTAATAGTTTGATAAATGCCTCACACAACATTTTCCATTAAAAATAACTGAAAGGTACAAATACAATATTAATCAATCTTATTGTTCAAATACGGTTTCACCTACATGACATGTGACTTTTTGTAAACCAAAATTATCCATTTAAAACCCGTTTGTTACGAAACTAAAATAGTTGACATCTAACTATAAAAAGGACAAGTAATTGGGACTTATTATATAATTAAAATAGATTAAAGTCTTCGATTGCAGTCTTCGTTTTAATAAAAGTTTAATCTTACAAGTCAACAACAAGACAAGATTAAGCATATAATTTATTTTTTGTTGGAAATTGGTTTAAAAATGTCGAGAAATTAACTAAGTGACTCCGTGTCAACTTGATCAAATATACAAGACCCGACCCAATCCGTTTAGGCAAATTTGTTTGCCACTTCGACGCACGCTTCGGGGGCAACGCCCCCAGAACGGGGATCTACCTGCCCGGTCAGGTCGCGGGGGTCGAGGGGGCAGCGCCCCTCGTGGGGGCTCGGGGGCAACGCCCCCGGACAAAAATTCAGATTTATCTGTATGTTTAAAGGGTATATTTGGCATCTCGAAACCAATATCGAATGAATGAGAAATTACGAAAAATGACAAAATCGGGTCAAATGTTTGACCATGCGATCGCACAAGTATGTAAACCTGCGATCGCAATATGGCTAAAATTTTAGCAGAGTGTATTTTGGTCCTTCCATGCAATCGCAGGAGGCAAAGCCTTGCGATCGCATGGTTAATCTGGGCGAAGTCTTGTTCTATTTTTTGTGCTATGCGATCGCAGCTTGGTTAAACCATGCGATCGCATAGGTTTGCGTGAACAGACATGTCCTTTTGAAGTGTTGCACGATTTGGTTCAATACCTTTTCGTTTCCAACTGTTTCTCAACGTTAAAAAGGGACTCTGGACGTCCATTTTATACAGGAATGATACAGAAACATAATTGCATAACATCCACTCATATTTACTACTTCTTGAATAAAAAATTCTTGCATTTGTTGCTTGAATTTTTGGCTTTCTTTTTCATTTCATCTTTTGGAGTACAAAACCTATTTCAGGTTCGTTGTGCTTGTGGTTTGAAGTGCTTCAACCACGAGTAGGAAACCGTTGTATCTTGGGAGTCATTTGCCAAAAACCGAAAGCACCGTTGCGGGACAATTTTGACTTAAGGACAAAGAGTTCAACTCTTACCTCGGTTAATTCTTCCATTCCATTTTCGATTCTTGTTTTACTGTTTTGAGGTCACTTCCACAGAAATTCCGCCTACAATTTTAAACTAATAATACAGATGTTGTAGTGCTGTCCAATTATAATTTTATAATCCTATTTATTTTTTTAGTAACCCTTTTTATAGGGCAAGTAAATTATTGCATATTTGACAATATTTAACTTTTTAAAGGGTTAATTACACTATATACTACTGAACTTTATATTCTATTTTATTTATACTATCGAACTTTAATTTATTTTATTTATACCACCAAACTTTATACCATATTTTATTTATACCACCAAACTTTAATTCGTTTCATTTATACTACTAAACTTAAAATTATATTCAGTTAAACCACTTCATTAACCAACAGTTCATTGTTTGACGAAAATTCTAATGTGACATTAACGGACCGTTAATTGACTAATGTATATCACCATGTGTATGAAGTTTAAAATAAAAATACGTTTTTGACATCAATTAAACGACTTTGAGCTTAAGAATTGTCGAAATAGTTGATACAAAAACATATTTTCAAACACGATTTTGACGTGAAAAGCGTATTTTCATTTTGAACATTATACATGTGAACAATACTTTCACACGTAGCGAGATACATCAGCCAATTAACGGTCCATTAATATCACGTCAAAATTTTTGTCAAACAATGAACGGTTGGTTAATAAAGTGGTTTGACTGAAAATAATTTTAAAGTTTAGAGGGATAAATGAAATGAATTAAAGTTCGGTGGTATAAATAAAATATGGTATAAAATTTGATGATATAAATGAAATGAATTAAAGTTTGGTAGTATAAATGAAATAGAATATAAAGTTCAGTGGTATATGGTGTAATTAACCATTTTTTAAATGTTTGTAGCTGTCAAAGGAAAACGTATAGGTCCAAATATCTAAATGGATCATTAATTATTTTAAAATAGATTTGAAATCCGTGGAATTCTGTAAATTTATTCTTTAAATAGATTAGTCAAAGTATAAAATGAATATATTACTTATTTAGGCAACGGATTTACGTGAGTAAGAAAGAAATGTTTTTAAAAATGGAAGATTGAGTATCATAATGTTAAAAAATAAATGTAAAATACAGAAATAAAAAAAAAAAAAAAAATTGTGACGATACGTATGAGTTAAACACTTAGACATAGCTAAATATACTAGATCATAAACTTGTTTTTCAAGAAAGGCGAGCACTATCCCGTGCAATATTAATTCTCCATCATATTTAATTAAATTCAAGAGCCTTCAAAATTATCGTTGACCTCGTTTAATTAAATTCAAACTAGAATTTAGATAAGTTTTATATATAAAAAAACAATTAATGTATTTTAATATTTAAAAATATATTGATCAAATTTGTTTGACATTAAAGCAGAAATCATGTATTTTATTATTTTTCCAAATTCGTTGCAAACGCACTCCTACATACCCACAATTTGAAGTGTATATTTTCCGAGCTCGTGCTCCTCTTTCACACCTGGGCTAAGGAAAAAGGATGTTGCCCGTCAAAATCCCAATTATTTAGTAACCATTGAATTTTCTTCTGGGAGACTAAAAGTTTGGTCAAATAATTAAGATGATCATTAATTAATTGGTAAAAATAGAATAATGATATTCACAGTTATTCGCTATTGACAGTCATCCTACGTGTCATTACTCAATTGGATGAATTATTTACTCAAATTGAGTAATGTATTTATAATCATCAATTATGAATAATTAATCAAATTGAGTAATGTTACATAAGATAACTACCAGTATTGAACGACTATGAAATAATTTTACTTGTAAAAATACTATGCAACCAACCCAGTGCTAGAAAGCCGAAAAATATTCAACTTCACCTAGCCAATACACCTAGGTCTAACACATGTCTGTCTTTTAGAGTCATTAGTTTTTTTTTATCATAATCAATATTTTTTTTATCGGAATTGGTTTTTTTTTTTTTTGTATTTTTGAAGAAACTCTTAAATCAATTTTAAATTAATGATGCAAAGGTGCAACTGTTAATTTCTTTGGACACTGATTGACATCTTGTTGAGTGACAAGTGCGTATGACAAGGATCTAATTGTAACCTATATTATTCGTAAAAGGCCTGTCTAGTAGATTTATAAGTATGGCTCTCTCTTCTCACAAGCGGATTCTCCACAAAGGAGTTGTTATAATTGTTATTACAACAAGCATGTAACTAGGGAAAATTGACCGTGAACGTCGATCTTGAAGATGAATGGAATGTAACGATTTAATTATATTTTAGATCGCTCGTAAAAAGGCATGCCTTGTATATTTATAAGTACTTTTGACATTCTTCTTCTTTTCTACGCGATTACACATTTTTATTTTTTGTTAGGATTACCATTTTCTTTTCTCAACTATTGACTCGGGTAATAATAAATGTTTTGATAACTTTTAATTATGAATTCAAATTTTATGTCATCTCAATTGAAAAGAAGGGTAGCATTTGACTCTCTTTTATTTGTATGGATTTCCCCTTTTCACACCGGGGCAAAGAAATAAGGAGTTGACTTTAGCGTAGCACGTCAAAGTCCCTCTTTCCATTTATTTTTCTTATGTAAAACTAAAAATTTGGTCAAATAATTATGGCAAAAGCAAGTGATTAGAATCTAACCACGTCTTCTACAAGACATTTTCTATCAGCGTTCTCTCTTTACCTACCCAATAACATGCCTAACTTGACGTTGACTTTGCTTTAAGTGGAAATGGTAGTTAAATGTGACATTAATTATGATGAGTTACGTTCTCCCACCTCTTGCTTTAAGTGGAAATGATAGTTAAATGTGACATTAATTATTATGAGTCTCGTTCTCCTGGAGAAGAAAAAAATAACCCACTGATATGGAATTTGTCGTGTCAGCAGTGCTCCATTGTCAGCAGTTGGGTAAGAAACAAAAATTTGTTCGACCAATTTCAGTTGAAAGTTAGCCCGTCTCCATTATTTTCCATAACCATTTATGCCCTAAACTTCGGGAGTCGCTGCCCTTGTCAAACTCCGGCCGCCGTCTAACAGTAAATAAGATATTAATAAGAGGATCAGATATTATTTCAACCAGTAAAGATACAATCGTCACCGTCATGACTGCAATTCACTGGTTGCATTTTGGAATAGAGATTGCGATAGCCTCTAATCGAACGCCATCCGAGTTTAGCAAGCCAAGATACAGTTCCAATTGTCTCATATTCCCAAAATCATGAACTCATTCATTCAACAAATCCAAATATCATCACAGCTCATTTCATTTACCATTCATCTAGCACACAAAATTCAATTTAACCAAATACTGAATACATCAACATACAAGAGTCCCGTTCGAGGATTTGGAAAGAGAGGCACTTTAGCACATAGGGAGAGGCACTTTACCAACTGAAATCAATCCAGCGAGCAAATGGGTGCGAGCACAATCGGAGGGAGGCTCACCCTTTATCACACCGGGCAATGGTGGTTTCGCCCACTAATGCTAAATCGCCCTCAAAGCCCTTTCAAAATCATAGCAGCCGCCAGCCCAATTTTTCAAAATCACGACTAGACCAAAATAGCAAAATCGCAACAGCGAGACTTAATAAAATGGCAGCGAGCGGAGTTTGACAAGGGCGACAGCCGAAGAAGACGCGACTCCCTCAAAGCCCTTTCAAAATCGTAGCAACCGCCGGCCCAATTTTTCAAAATCGCAACTGGACCAAAATGGCAAAATCCCAACAGCGAGACTTAATAAAATGGCAGCAAGTAGAGTTTGACAAGGGCGGCGGCCGAAGACAGCGCGACTGTGAGGTGAAAGTTGCAAAAAATAGGCGTTGTAGATAGAGGTGATTTAGAATAGAAATAATTTTGGGAAATAATGGAGACGGGCTAACTTTCAAATAAAATGGGTCGGAAATTTTTTTTTTCTTATCCAACTGCTGACATGGCAAGCTCCATGTCAGCAGTAGATTATTTTTCTCCTACCGCTAAAGAGTAGGAGAATGGGACTCTAATTATGATTATAATATAGTAAGTAGCCAAATTTTCAGGTTACTTTTGTGAGTCTTTCCTAAAGAAAAGTAAGAACTTGCCAACTTGGACTTGTTTACGTGCCACATCTTTCTATGTTATTAATTTTTAATTCAGTTAAATCCTAATTATACAAGATAAATGAACAAGTCAAAATTTTTTCGGCATAATTGTGTACGGTATGTTTATTAAAGAGCAATGATTTATTGAAAATAATAATTTAAAATTGTCTCCTAGACAATGTTCAAATACCACGTAAACCAAGCATATCCACATATTTAGCAAATGCACCCAATGGATAGAATAGGAAAAATGGAGTATACCTACATTGAAAAAGGTTTTAGAAAAAATAAATTTATTTATTTGAACACTAGAGTTTTTTTTAATAAAAGGTTAACGCATGCCCAAATGAGTGACAAAGATGCATAAACTAATAAAATTTACTTATTTTGACAACATATTAAATCGTTATTAAATTGTTTGAAGATGAACACGTTTATTTCTTCAATTTTAATTTTAATATAATAAAAGAAGAAAAGATCAGTCTCGTTAAACATAAAAAATTTACTTGTTTGATTTTAATTTTGATTTTACTAAAAAACTGAAGAGAATGTCAACAATTAATATTAGAGCTTGTTTGATAGGGCTTAAAAACCCATTTTAGTTTTTTTCAGTCGTCATTTTTTACTTTTCAACTCACTTTTAACATGAAAAGTCAACAATTTCAACTCAAATAAACCAATATTGGTCAAATAAATCAAATATTAGTTTATAAACTAGTTTATAATCTCTGTCAAACGGGTCCTTAACCACATATTTCATAGAATTCATAATTTTTCAATAACACATTTCATCAACTTTTACAAAAAAAATTCATTTTAATCAAAATCAAACACACTCTAAATAAACATGTAAATTTTAAAACAAACAGTTCTTTTATTACACGTGGCATTTGGCCTTGATAACTACTCCTCATTATGGAGAATAGATCATTTCTCTTATATGTAAATAATTCACTTATTGTAAAAATGACTCTTACTTTACCATCAAATTAAATATAAGTAAAGAATAAAGTAGTATATTATATTTTGGGTACCGTTCCTCCTGCTAATAAATTTGACAAATAATCACGTCTCTTAGTTTAAACTAATTTAACGGTGTAGATGTATTAAAATATTTTAAAATCTTTATACTAACATTCAAATATATTACAATAATTTTTTAAATAAATCTAGACCGTTAAATTAGTTAAAATCAAAGATCATAATTATTTATTAAATACATTGGTAGATGGAAAAATCTCCTTCCATTTTAAACTTAATAGATCAAACACTGGATTGCCAAATATTTTGATAGTAGGGAAATGATATACTTCCCACCATGAAGAGTAGTCATCAAGGTCATCGAACACGTATCTGGTTATCATTGGACAATAAAAAAGTGTTTGACACCGTGGAAATTAGATCATTGTCTTGATAGTAACATGGATCTGATCGTGATACAATCCATTAAAAGTCCAGTTGAAAAATAGTATGACTTCTCATACTATTAAAATCCCCGAACTTTGTTAGATTTTACATTTTCCAATTCATTTGATCGGTTGAAATTCAAATTACTGCCCTTTGTACTCCGTAGACAGGTAAAAGCAATGGAGGCTCCTTTGCTGTCATCAGGTAGACTTTCCAAATCATAAATTTGCAAACTTTCTATGGATTATTTTGTATAAATTTGCAAACTTTCTATGGATTCATAAATTTATAAACTTTCTATAGCAACCTAGAGTTGGACCGGGCCCAAATAGAAGCCCGCTATTAGTTCACCAAATATGTCTTTAATTAGCCCAGTGTTCAATTAACTTTTTAAGTACTAATTATTGCTTGACACCAAAATTTCCAGATTATACAAAGGCAATTTTGTTCTTTTTTTTTTGTTATTTATTCTAGTAAATTTAGCACACTTATAAATAGAGTTATTTTGATGCTTTGTAATGAAATAATAAAAAAAAAAGGCTCTAACATGAGTTATTTTGATGCTTTGTTTTTTTACTATTTATTATATACACGTTTAACATGAGTTCAATCGACCATTAATAATACAAAAGATATTGATTTTAAATCTCAGACTCAAGTATTTGATGTAAACTCGAAAACTCTGGAAAGAGAGAAGATAAATTTCACCACGTTTTTGCTAGAAAGTAGAAAGGGAATAAAAGAGGAAAAAACTTAATTTCCATTTCATTTCTAATGCAGGTTAGTCAACTATCTTTTCCTTTTGTTCTTTTATGTATTTTGGGCTAAAAAAAAAAAAGAGGACGTTATTAGAGCATCTCCAATATACTGTCTATTAATGTTTACATGACAGATAAAATAGATGGATTTTCAATCTATGTAACACTACGTCTATTGAATAGATAGTCAAATTAAAAATTCAGCTCCAATAGATTTCGTCTAAAACTAATATTGCTGCTTATGTAGTATTAATTTTTTTTTTAAATTAACAAATCCTTGATTTTTATTTCATTTGTCCGATTTTTTTTAATAAAATGTTGAATTTGATTTAAATTTGCTGACTCACTCTATCTAAAAATTCATTTAAATTTAGACAAAATCTACTTTTTAATGTACCACATCAACTAAACGAACTCCTCCTCAAGTATGTATTGAAGAGAATTTTTTTATAGTTTCCCTACTTGTGCTTATATTTTATACGCGTGAAAAGTGGAATGCATTAGACATATTTATAGTTACTTGTGTTGCTAAAACTCAACCAATCCGTGGCTCGGAATTTTCCCTTCCATTTACGGTTTTCCTTCCAAGTTTTTCATTTCATTTTCCCTTCCCTTTCCACCTGCTCTCTTTCCATACTTTTTCCTCTTTCTTCATCCCATTCTCTTAGCATTAATGTTCCCTTTAATTGTTAATTTCTCTCTTTTGAACGCCAATTTTTAGTATCATGAATCTCAAAACCCTAGCTCACCACCCTCACCTTCCTTATTTCCAAACCCCCAACAAAAAATTCGATAGAAAATTTATTTTGCCGACAATTAGTTACCGAATTTTAAATTGCAAAAAAAATGGGAAAATAACGCATTGCATTACTCCGATCCGTGGATTACAGAATGCTGAAAGCATTTCTCAAGTTCCAAATGAAGAAGAAGAAGAAATAGTAGAGAAAATGCAGTTTATTGAAGAGTCTGCTGGAACTCAAAGAGAAGAGTTTGCAGAGAAAGAGAGCCTATGGAGTCAAATGGTGGAGATTGTGAAGTTTTCCGGGCCGGCAGTTGGACTTTGGATATGCGGGCCGTTGATGAGTCTCATTGACACTGCTGTTATTGGCCAAGTTAGCTCCATTGAGCTTGCAGCTTTAGGTATAAACAAATTTGATTTTTCTATTTCTGTTTAAATTTACTTTGCTGTACTTTTTTTTTTCCCGTTATTTTGATTGTCAACTGAATTTTCGTTCTCGTTCTTTTTCTTTGATAATTTGGCAGGGCCAGGAACAGTGTTCTGCGACAATACAAGTTATGTTTTCATGTTCCTTTCAATTGCTACTTCAAATATGGTAGCTACGTCCCTTGCTAGACAGGTCGGTTGTTGAATAATACCTACAGAATTACTTAAGAGTTGTAAGTTGTAGCAATGGAATTTTGATTGGCATTTTTGAAATTTCCGATTATGTTCAAGAGGCACATTTAAATGAAATATATAGTTTAACAATGCAGGATAAAGATGAGGTGCAGCATCAGATTTCTATCTTGTTGTTCATTGGATTGGCTAGTGGTTTTCTGATGCTTTTCTTCACTAGATGTTACGGCCCGTCCGCATTGACCGGTAAATAAGGACTTCGTGCTCCTTTGACAGTGATTATAAACCAGCTAATAAATCAATGTTGGTTTATTTGAGTTGAAATTGTTGACTTTTTAAACAACTTTAACATAAAATGACAAAATTATCGTTTCTGATTTGAAATGACATTTTGTTGGTTAAGGATGATATGGTCATTTCATGTTAAAAATAGGTTGAAAAGTCAAAAAAATCAGCTGAAATAAGCCAATTTTGGTTTATAATCCCAAACGGGACCTTAAGCGTAGCTTTTCTAATGGATTTTTTAGCAGTCGTCACATTTTATTATTGCTGATTATATTGTATATTGTTCCTTTCCAGCTTTTACGGGGGCAAATAATGCAGAGATCATAGCTGCAGCGAACACATATGTTCAGGTTCACTTCATCTCTAGATAAGTTGTTGAATATTCATATAAGGTGACTGATGTTCCTACTAATGAATTTAACAAATAATCACAACTCTTAATTTAGGCTAATCTAACATTCTAGATCTATTATAACCTTTAAAATCCTTATACCCACATCCAAACACATCCCAATAAAAGTTTTAATATATCTAGACCGTTAGATTACCTGGCCGTGATTATTTGTCAAATTTATTTGTCAAATACATTGGTAAGTAGAGCGGTATCCTTCATATAATTGCTAAGTTTTTTTTTTATTTTTCCTTGTTTGGTTGATGAGTAAATTATATGGTTCTTTTATTATTGTGATAGTATCAAAAAAATACTGTAACATATCATTTATCCCTCTTTTGGTGGCATTGGTTTTAATAATTTTGAATCGCAAGTCCTTTACTCTTTCAGTACTATTTTTGTCGTCAATGCATACTGTTACTTGGTGTTATTGTGGAATTACTTTTGTGGATCGGGACAGTTCAATTAGCCGCCCCTGATATTAAAAGAGAATGCCAAAATGAACTTTCATTCTAGAGAAGTCACTTTCTGCAGATGCTTAAAAGATAAAGATTTACTTTTCCGGCAATTGCTTTTAACCTCTTAAGGTGCTCAGTGGCCGTTGATTAATAGAATTCGTCGGACTAGAAACTTCATGAAGCCATTTGCTTAATGAGGTTGAACATTTTGCATGCTGGAAGTAATTATTTTCCCTTTTGTAATTCTATAGTTTTCTCAATCTACTGTGGAAAAAATGTCTTTCAAAAGTTAAGATTCCTTACTTCAGTAAACCTAGTCTCTGTATTTTTCAATTTATGGAGACCCCATGTTACGAGTTAGCTAATTTTAGAGAAAATGTATATTTTGCTTTGATCAGTTTTCTCTTTGTTTGCAAGTAATTCTTATTTCTTTTACCAGATTCGAGGCTTAGCATGGCCAGCAGTGCTGATTGGATGGGTTGCTCAAAGTGCCAGGTCCACGCCAGCCATTTATAGACTTATTTGCTGATTGTGCTCTGTATTGTTTTCTCTAGATTTGGGGTCTTGATGCCCCTAATATATGTTGGAGTCAGGATCATTCGGGCTAACTTTATGGTTTTATAATACGTCATCCTAGTACTTTTCTTAATCTACCGATCAAATTCCCCTAATTTTCCTGTACCACTCACAAAGTTGTAATCTCTGTTAAGAATTCAGCTTTAGCAAATGCCTCTTTTAATTGTCTTCTTTACTCACATTTGTGCTTATATAATTTTCTCTTGAGAAGCTTTTTTGAATGTAACTTATCATATGTACCGTGGGTGACCTTTTTCACAAACTCTCATGGTTTTGTGTTCTACCAGTGTACCATTTCTTAAAACTAAGACTATGCCTAGTGAAGCTTTCTTGGAAACAAGAATCTTCTATTACTTCTAAGGCTTAAGAGTCACAAAGTATGTCAGTTGTAAAAGAGTTAGTCTGATACATATCTTGAAGTTGATTGTGTATCTCCGAACTTACTCGCTTGTTCAAACAATCTTTGGTCCTACTTATATCATTCAAAATTCATGATCTTGAAACTAATTAGTCCTCTAAATATGTTTATTTGTCTTTTTTCTTGATGAACAGCTTAGGAATGAAAGATTCATGGGGCCCTTTAAAAGCTTTGGCCGTGGCAAGTGCTATTAATGGCATTGGTGACATAGTCTTGTGCAAATTCTTAGGATATGGTATTGCTGGAGCCGCATGGGCAACAATGGTGTCACAGGTTTGCTGAACATAGACATTATAACTAATACAACATTAGATTTGCCTCACTTTTCCTGTTAACGCTGTTTTGTCTTAGGTTGTTGCAGGTTACATGATGATTGAAGCTCTCATCAAGAAAGGATATAACGGTTTTGCCATCTCTATTCCATCACCTGAGGAACTCCTTCAGATATTTATGCTTGCAGCTCCAGTGTTTGTGACAATGATGTCAAAGGTTTGTGATGCATTTCTTGATTCTACTGCTTTTTTTCTCTCCAACAATCGTATTATTAGTCTTGCTCATTATCATTCAGGTAGCATTTTACTCTCTACTCGTCTACTTTGCTACATCAATGGGTACACATACAGTTGCTGCTCATCAGGTTTGGTTTTTCCATATTTATATTATATGCCGCTTGGGCGTGGTTTCCTTTCTAGAAAACTCGTGGAAATTTTCGCTAACTGCCCTTTTCTTTAGGTCATGATACAATTGTACTGCATGTGTTCTGTATGGGGTGAGCCTCTTTCTCAAACAGCTCAGTCATTTATGCCCGAACTGATATATGGAGCTAATCAGAGTTTAGCAAAGGTTGTGCTTTTTCATTCATAAATTTAATATTCACATTCCTTCCGTAGTAATTATAACAAGTGACAGGAACATTCATATCTGGTTCATAAAATTTCTAGAAGTTCTCGTTTCACAAGAATTTCCTGAAAATAATGGTCAAGTATTTTCTGTCCTAGTCTTTTCTGATACTGAAGTACTTTTCTGTACAATTTAATGTGAATAACAGGCTCGAACATTACTGAAGTCCCTGGTCATCATTGGTGCATTAAGCGGACTGATATTGGGATCTATCGGAACATCAGTTCCATGGCTATTCCCCAAACTCTTTTCCTCCGATCCTGAGGTCATACAGGAGGTCAGTTGCTTTTCTCTTGTCCTCTAGATTTTTTATGAAGGTAATGTATGTTGGACATTAAACAATATGATTAGTGAAACACAAGGTTTTGCGAACAAACATTAAAATTTGACCATTGGTTGGTTTACTTCTCTGAAAGGTAAAAGAGAACTGTTTTCATTGGAGCGATTAGTACATGATCGGGATGCCCTGTTCTTAAGAAAATTCATGTACTTTGATAAACTGGATGTTGTCATGATTGAGTTTTATCTTATATGGTGCAGATGCACAAGGTGTTGATCCCTTACTTCCTTGCACTGTGTGTCACACCTAGTACTCATTGCCTTGAAGGCACATTGTTGGTATGTTGCCCCTATCTTATACTTCTTGTTATTTACTTTCCCTTGCTGCAAAGTAAAATGGGCCACAAGTTTCGTTTTAGGCTTTCGACCCAATTATATAGTTTATTCAACCACTTTCACCAAATTTCTCTAAATTGGTATAGGGCAAAAGTGAATTTTGTCTCTTTACCCATTATTTTGGTTGAGGAAATGGTGATCTCTAATAAACATGGAAGTGTATTAAATGTGCGAATATGGGTTTCACTGCTTCAGACTCTTCTTGTCTGTAACATCTCTTTTGCAGTTTTGAGTTTATTCACTGACTTTTGCTCTCTACTTTTTCTAGACATCAAATATCACAGAGAAACCAGAATTCTTACAGTAAGAATATGCTTCTTAAATCTGCAGGCTGGACGAGACTTAAAATTCATTAGTATGTCAATGAGCGGGATCTTTTGTTTGGGCACTCTTCTCCTGCTGGTATGTGATTTCAGTTTTTGTTTCCTAGTTTTGACTGCTCAACTTAAATTTCCTGTACTTTCATATTTTTTACCTTCAAACCTATCAGCCTTTCCGTCTCTCTCTTCGCTCTCTGTTTTTATTTTTATTTTGTTTTCAAGAAGATTTCTCTAGTCGATGGACAGTACTGGAAGAGAAAAAACAGTCACGTCCAATACTGCTCTCAAATTTCTATTTTACTAACTCTATCCTTTAACAACGTTATACTTCCTCTTACTGTAGCTGTTGAGCAGAAGCGGTTATGGTTTAACCGGGTGTTGGTTTACACTAGTTGCTTTTCAATGGGTAAGCATATGGCTACAACCCTTATAGTCTTGCAAATCATCTAACTGGATAATAACCATTTATCTCTCTCCAGACTCGGTTTTCTATTGCACTGTGGCGCCTCACATTACCAAATGGGATTCTCTATTCTGAAGAGACCACTCGTTATCAACTCGGGAAGCTGAAAACCGTATAGTTATGAAGTCATACATCCGGATGGACAAACTGTACATGGTATCATCCATTCTAGAATCCTTCTCTGCCATTGGAGATGTTTTTCAAGAAAAAAAAATTAAGGATGAAAAATATTGCCACCAATAGGAGTTGTTCTGGATGTCATGTTGTGATCTGCAGGATTAGCTCTTGCATTTTAGAAGCAACATTCATCGTATTAGGCAATAGAAATTATACAAATCGTGTTGAGGACACATTATTGCCCATGAATATATGGAATTACGATTCAATTCTTGCAGCATTATGAATATCTGTTTGTCACAGAAAGCCAAAGATATACTTATGCTGATCAAAGAAAACAAAGGCAAACAATTGCGCTGTACTTCCTCCTTGTTAATCCCCCATAAATTCTGAGATGTAACGTAATTTAAGCACTAAGACCTGCACGGCTGCCAGTTGCTGATGATCTTCTCCCAGCATCTTGCCCAATTCAGGTAAGTATTTCTTGTCGAAACTTGTCTGCTCCAATTGTCTACGGTCGTTCATAGAATAGCAAGTCAAGAGTTGATGGAGCGATTAATGCAGAGACATGACAAAACCTCAAAATTTGCTACTTCCTCGTCGACCACGACCATATTGTCTTCGTTCTTGTGCTCCCACTATTGTTGGTCTTCTACTCTGCAATTTTCATCAAGTGCCACCGAGCTCAGAAACCTTCTCGTGCACAAAAACATAAAGCAATGAATTAAATGTAACAAACGAAATAAAGAATGTCACAAGAACCTGAGATAATCGATTCAAAGCCTGTTGTTTTTTTGCGAAAACCTTCTGAGCCCGTCTCCTCTTCTCTTCTTCTTCCTTTAGCTTGGTCAGGCTTGGCCTATAGAGAATCACAGTTCTACCAATCTGACCAACAACAACAGAACCAGTAGCTTCCTCTAATTGCGTCACAGCATCATCCAACTCCGCGGGACAGGTCGAATGTATTTTAAGCTGTTTACAAACATTTATAGAACATTGAGCAGACACAGATACAGATAAATCCACCCTTCAAACAATGTACCAAATACTGCCCAACATTATCAAAACATGGAACTTTCGATTTAAACCCTAAAACCAAGATAAATAAATAGATACGAAAATTCCTGTACTGATGGCTAAACAAGAAGAAACAAAATAAATGAAACTATATACCTTGAGAAGCTCGTTAGCTTCAAGGGTTTCAATCAATGCGGTGACGACAGTTTCAGTCACTCCAGACTTTCCCACCTGTTGAGACTTGAGCTTTTTCCCCAAACTGTGTGCATACGATGCCAATTCTTTCTTCTCTTTCACAGTAAGAGCTGGCAACTTCGAATTAGACGACTTGATACGCTGAGCATTCAAATCCAAAACCCTCGTTAAGCCTTCTTTAACATCAACAGTAACAGTATCTTTCTTCGATTCAAATTTTCCATTCTCGTCAAAATCGTCACGCTCATTTTGGACTGCAACGACGTCGTTTGCGAGTTCGTGCAAGAGAGGAGTGGAAGAGAAGAAGAGGCGGCACGTGGAGATGGGAGGATAGGCTGCGGGATTTCGGGTGGAAAAAGACGACGACGTTTGGAGGGGAAGGATAAGTGACTGTTTGGGTTTGGTTTTTAAAGAAGAATGAAAATAGAGGACAGTCGGCCGGAGAACAAAACGGCATCGTATTAGGTGGGAAGCGGATGAGGAAGATAACGTCCCCATTTCTGGTTGAATTTGCCTGCTCTCTGTCAGGCTACACTGCAACCAAATACATAGGAAAAAATATTTAAAACCTTATATTATATTATATATTATCCTAAACTAAACAATACAAAAAGGCGGGTGTTTGGTCTAGTGGTATGATTCTCGCTTCGGGTGCGAGAGGTCCCGAGTTCGATTCTCGGAACACCCCTACATAAATTCTATTTGTTTTATAAAATATACGTGGTAAATATTAGGAGTCCATTCCTTAATTTGTGAATTGTAACTCTGTTTTCACGTTATGTTTTGTTTTGGTTAAAATTGAATACTGTTTATACAAATTATTCAAGCTACGGAGTTCTTAATTGTCTTGTTATTTATTTGTTGGCTTTAAAAAATACAAAAGATTTATAACTAAGTGTTTTAAAAAATTTAGATTTTCTTTGGATTCAATTTAACAATTTTAAGCACGACTTTGTACTTTTCCATCCAAATTGATTTTAGCTAAATTTGCACCAAACATTGATGTCGGTTGGGTCTCCATTCTAAATTGGTGCACATTGGTCATTTTGCACAATTTCCACCCAAAATTTCATCGAAAGGTCATGTGCCCAATACACAGAACTTTTTTATTTTAGTCAAAGAACGTTATTCTTTAATAACTATTTTTTTTTAATAAAAAAAAAAGACTATCAAAAACACTCTCTGAACTATATGACAATATCAAACACACGCCTTCACATTTAAAAATTCATATTAGCAATAGCCTTCCATATTTTTAGTTTTGAGTATTATATTCACTCTTTACCACATTTTGAGTCATATCTCATCAAAAATAAAATTAATATACCTAAAATGTCATTGTGAAGAAAAGATAAAATTTTCTGCAATAAGCTACATTTTAATTTGTTCTCTTTAATAATAAGTTAATACTTTAAAAATTTGTCTATACACAATTTTGAAAATGTGGATTTGATGATAAATGATTTAAAGTTTTTTAATTAATTATATATAATGTATACATAATTTAAGTATTTGTAAACTTCTCAAAAAAAAAATTCATAATTATAAATTCATATACTAAAACAAGATGTTATATATAAATATTTATTTTTTACAATTCAAGTAAAATTTAGTTAAAAAATAATATATATTAGTTCATTAAAAAGTTATACTCTCAAAATTTATTATTAAATAATAACCATATTATATAATATAATGTTAATTTACGAGGGCATATTAAGTATTATTAACCACAACTAATTATACAAAAAATTATTTTTAGTTACAAATGCATTTTAGGTAGGTGGGCAGGACTTTTTAAATGTGAGAGATATTTTTTATATTGTCATAAAGTTTGGGAGTGGGGTGTCTCTAATATTATTATATAAAAAAAATTTAATGTTAACTCTGGGAATCGAAACACATGAAGATTGAAGGCACAAGTTCTCCACAGAAAGGGCAGAAACTGTTGCTAATTGACAGTTTTATCCTCCAAATGGATTTAAGAAAAGTAGATGACAACCATCTCTAATTTAATTGTTTAATGTTGCTAATGAAGATTATGCATGTCACATCTCCAATTCGCTTGGATTTCAAGTACACACCACCTACGAGGTGGAGGTGGAGGTGGAGGTGGAGGTGACATGTGCTATTGTTTTACTGCCACATAGAGACTTCGTTTGCATCACACGCATCTTGTTTGGTGATAGTATAACATTATGATTCACTAACTTTACATTTGTGACCATATCACTCTTTAACTCGCATGGTGTTTGCATAAAGATCATGTTGGCCAAGTCTCACTCCGTGACGAACCACTCACGAGTTCAATTTTTGATGGCAAACCCCAATAGGTTTGTCTTGCTCCGGCTAGTTGGCAAAGTCCTTTGCCTTGAATGCTTAGTTTTGTGTTATCACAGTTTGGGCAATTGGAACATGAGTTCACGAATTTATTTGACAAGAAAACAATCTTATGTATTCCTAAAAATCTGCATATTATGAGAGATCTATGAGAATCTATCAACAAAGTAATTTCATTTTGAAAGGAAATAATAAACTATAACAACTCTCAACCATTAACTACGCATCATGTGTTAAATTAGGTAAATGGCTAATGCTAACCTAATTTAACCTGAAATATCTACGCATAGTTCAAATAAAGGTAGCACTTTTACACAATAGCCAAAACTCCGTTCATTTGTCTCTACCACACCCAATATTTTCCTTGCTCTTATATTTTTCGACAATTGACTTGAACGTCCGACGCAACTCTTTTTTCTAGAATAATAATCTTTGTCCATTAAGAGTGTCCAAATGTACGGGTAACATACAAGTGGACAACTTTAAGGGCCCAAGTCCAATAACAAGAAAAACTTAAAAAAAAAAAATGTTCTTATAAATAGTTCCAACAAAAGTAAATTGTAGCACACCCAATATGCGTTAGTCTAATTGATTTAATGATTTCTTTCAATTTTTATGTATCAACACATAACTCATTGTCAAAATTGTAGTTCATCTCAAGATAAAGTAGTCTAATTGTTTTCAAATAAATATAGATATTTACTGTAACATAACACCTTACTATATGATGTTATAAATTTTGGTACATCATACTAAACGAGTTGGACGTGACTTTTAATGTATATTATAACATGCGCCATAAGAGTTAAACAAGATTGATTGCTTGGGAGGAAAATTTAAGTTAACATGGAGATATCAAAATGTGTCGGATAGCGTTGCACATAAAATGCACAGCACAAACCTTGTTGAGCTCAGCTGTAGAGGCTTGCGGCTTGGTCGAGCCCGTATTTTATTAAACAGCTTATGCAAAAAAGCACGACACAGCCATGTTGGACCACCTAAAAATTGGGCATGTCCCAGTAGACACCTTAACCAAGAAAAAATAGTACACCAACGAGTTAATATGAATTGTTAGAAAAGGCAATAGCTATAGTTTTGTGAGAACAATTTGAATATTTATTGTCAACTTGATTTTGGAGAGAACCATCTATGTGCTATCTGACTACCTTGCTACTCTGCAGCACCCTTCATTGCTAATAATGCAGCTCCATAGGCAGCTTCTGTTTGAAGTGCCTTGCTCACAGGCAGACCCAGCACTCTCTCTCGGATCTTGGTCCATTTCTCATTTTTCGACCCGCCACCAGCTGTAAAAACTTCTTCTACTGGGGTTGCCCCTAAATCCTTCAGTAAGCTGTAACCCTTTGCCTATGCAACAGAAATGCCAGATATTTGGTAAACTCGTTGCTATCATATAAAACCCGGGCAATGGATTCTAGAATACAGAAAAGAAATAAGCTAGAACTCGACTTCTTATACCTCGATACGGGCAATGGATTCTAGAATACCATGCAAGTACTCAACATCACTTGCTGGGCGAGGATGCAACCTGAAAATGGTAATAAAGCAATGAAAAAATCCCAAGAATGTGATTCTGATGGAAGAAAAATGCTATTAATCACAAAACACGGAAAAGCCATGCAAGAAAACGAGGTTCCAACTATTCTACCTTTACATTGGACCTAAAATTTCAATTATTTCCAAATAAAAGTGCTTTATAAATATTCAGACTAAAGTGTTTCATAGTTTTATTACACTCGCAAAACCAATATCAGGATCCATGTGTTCAGATAAGATTTAAATGATATAGTTTTGGCTTTCTCTAAGAGGTTAAGCTTTTAGATCAAGTAGTTCAAGCGCAATAGATTCATATTCTATGATTTGCTTGTTTGATTGCTTTCATTTGAGGAGGTAGCCTAGATCCATAATCACATAAACACTATCAAAATAATTATCCTTGTTTTCAAGATTATAACACTCACAACCCTACTATTTATTCCGCTTAACACAAAAAGCATAGAATTTCAGGAGATCTAGCTTTCCTTTCACCGTTCAATAAATTCAGTATATCCCAGTCTACCCTTCAACCACTAATAAGGAGAATGGACAGAGTAGGATAACTACCTGGGTTCCATTTTAGGGTCTGCTACAGGAAATCTTTCTCCAACATCTTGCAGAGGATAATAGTCAAAAGGAGAGGGTTCTGCAGGATTTATCTGCTCACTCAATTTCTCCAGCTGCTCATCTGTAAAGATTTGCCTGAGAACAGCTCCACCTGTGTTTGAAGCCCCTCCAACAAGCCATTTATCATCGAGGCGATGGCTATACACCCCAAAACGTGCATCTTCTACTCTTCTTGTGCTTAGTAGTTTTATAGCCAGAGTTGATCCCAAAGATGTGACCTGACCATGAGCATCATTTGTGAGGAGGTAGGAATCGATAGTACACTACAAAAGTAATTACTGCTCGGGGCATACTCATAATCAGAGGATATTGAGATATTATTCATGATTAGGGGACACGATACACTGAAGACAGCTACAAGAAAAAGAACTCATTCAACTCGAAGATCAATTTACCAGATCTACCGGATTTTCAATTTGATCCTGATAATTAAGCAAGAAAATGGGTCTAGTAACATGGTATATGCACAAAAACTGCAACGGAGAGAAAGGGCTATAGAAATCTCACAGCTTTTCCAGGCTGATTAGCACGTGCTGCAAGAAAGGCTGCTATACTATCAGTGGTTCCTGTGCAGATAACACAATTCTTTGGGAAACCTACCAACACATTGTTAGTATAAGTTTGAAGCTCAAAAACCATTCGAAGTTCAGGAAAAATGTCCAAAATGCAGAATTAAATACTGATTTCTTCACCCGTTAGCTGTAAAAGGTATTGTGTATCAACATTCAACATCTTTGGCGGGAAAAAAGTAACTAATCAGGTTTGGCAAAAGAACAATTTAACTGTATAACATTGGGTGAGAAAGATTATTCCGAGGATAAAGCAATCACATTACACGTCAAACGAAAAATCCTTCAAAATTTCAATTTCGTGGATGGCTTAGGTTGCATAAGGACGTGCTTTGTGAATTTACCCATCTCTTTCAGGAATATCTAATTTTATCAAAATGACAATTTATAGTGTAGATGATACTATATGTAAGTTACGGTATCTATACTATAGATATTATAAGAAATTGGTGAGGTAGTAAGTTAAACAAATGATGCTATAGTGTGAATAGGAAAGCACAGGTTTAAAATGAGTTCATGACTTCATGGCCTTGAAGGTTGTTTTAACTGCCACAAATCGAATATAAAACATACCATAGTCCGTTCTGATGCTTTCTTTTAAGGCACCAATAGCAGTTCCGGGAGGTTGTATAGAAGGTAAAACTCGTGAATACGGTTGAGATAGCAGCCAGGGAGGATATGACTCGACTTCAGGATCATAGCCAACCTGTCACAGCATAATTGGTCGAACGAGTGTCCGTAGACACATGAATACTAATTGGCATGTGACAAAAGAAGTAAAAAATGACAGGGTTGTTGGGATTTTTTGATCCCAAACAAACAAAGGGGCTATGATGATTAAACGGGTCGGTTTAATTATATTTCGTAGACTTGACCAGTGATCGAAGACTTATTATTAATACCCAATCTTCAACAATTAGGCAGCCCAATTACAAAGACGGGACAAAGCACTTTATAGTTAACTTTGAGTAATGGGCCACGACCCAGTTGCTCGATTAACTAATCTTAGATAACTCACTTACCTTTAGGGCTCTTTTGTGGGTCCTTGGTTGCAATATCTATATATGGTAATTCCTTGTGGTGTAATTATATATATAGTGGTGCCCTTTTGTTTGTTTAGGGCTGTGCACAGAGAATTGAGTACAGAAAGATGCCGTGAAATAAAGATTTGAGGGTTTTTCTTGGTGGATTAAAAATATATACACGCACAGAGAGAAATCTTTTGGCTGCCATTTTTCTTTCTTGCTTCTTCCGCGTCCTTTAGTTTCTTGGCCCTTCCCTCTTCTTCATTTTTGTGGAGAATGACATTCTCTTTCGTGTGGAATATAGTGGATTATTTAGAAGTGTGCTTTGGCCAAGATTTGTGGTGTTACCATTGTTGGAGATTGGCTAATCTGAGCCTCTTTCACTCGCTAATGTCGTCCCCTTGATTGAAAATTGAAGATTCTTATTTTTGCTTTCAAATATTGTCCATTGTATTTGTTTTCTCATTAATAATATAATCTTGTTGAACTTGGTGTTTCAGATTAGATTATCCAACAAGGGTAAGTAGATCAAGGATACCTTCAAAGCATTATTATAATCAGACACCCCAAGCTTGCCATGAAGAAGCCACAATAACCAGTCAGCTTGATGCAACAAAACTGCTGATTCCTTGGTTGAATTGTCAGAGTTCCACCAAGAAACAAGTTTGCAGAGTGTAGAAGATCCAGAGCAAACAGTGTGGTTAGCAGGAGCAATTGAAATCACTGATGGCAAAGCCTCAGGACAACTTTCGTTATACAGAAAAGGTTTACAAAAGGATTCACCTGTTTTGCTGCATTAGGAAACAAAATTTGATGTTAAGCTAAAATGGGGTAAAGGAAAAGTTAACTAGAAACAGAATCGGTAGAATTTGCAAAGGTTAAAGTTCCAACCTATCTAAAATGATAGTGGTTGCAGAAGTTCCATCAATAGAAATGGACACAACCGTTGAGCGAAGACTAACTGGGACATCTTTAAGAAGTGTGAATAGCGTCACTTTCCAGGATTGCAACCAATCTACTGTTTCTTTGTTCTTTCTAGAGTAAATAAACGAGCTTGTGAGTTCATCTTATAGAGAGAGCATATATAATTGGTTTATTAGGATTGCAAGTATAACATGGAATGACAGACAATTATTAATGTAACAAATATTATTAATAAGAAGACCAAAGCCAAGCGATTAGAAAAACTCCTACGGTTGTCATTCTGAAATTCCACAGAGTGCGTGGGTGACAGAAAATTTACCATAAACAAAGGGTACTCTCTCTTTCCCTCAGCGTGTATGTTCCCTTCCTTGTCAATCAGAGCATACCGAGCTCCAGAAGTACCAAAGTCCATACCAAGATACAGTTGCTTCCCAACTTCAAGATCGAACTCCGCATTAACTTTATCATTTCGCAATGCCTTCATTCTTCGATTCATTTTACCAATTACGTTGGACACTAAAACTCTCAAAATCGGGTTTCTTGAATTATGATATCCTGACATATGATAGAGAAACAAAAAAAAAAAAAAAACTCACGAAGTCAGCACAATATGTTGGTTCTACCAATTTTCTCCACGTACAAAGAAAATCCAATGTATAGGAGTACTGAGTACGGCCAACTGTCTCAAAATCAATTAAAGATAAGACAACAAGATGCTAACCTTATTCCCAATAAACAAAATCAATAGAAGATTGGGCCAGCATAAACTTGAATGGAGAGTAGAGTTACACAATTATAACTAAAATTGAACAGACAGAATCATCTGTGCAGTTAAATGCCAGTGTAAACTATGGCAAAAACAGTGAACATTCGAATTCCCTATTCCCTTTCACTCGAAATTTCTTAAGATTCCAAACATGAGAAATTAGAATCCAATTCCGATTCCCTATCTTTACAAATCTAAATTCCCATTTAAACTGAATTTTCTTTTCCATATATTCAAATTAAATAAAGAGCACATACAGTGCGACCTGCATACTACACAGATGTATCATGTATGTATGTATTGTATATATACGTACGTATAGTTAGAGTGTGAAGTAATTACTTTGTTTTTGCGAGGAAGGCGGATGAAAGAGCAACGAGCATGGAGAATTTGAAAGTGAGGTCGCCATTTGTTTAACCGCGCGCTAACCAGATAAATGGGAAATTTCTGGTTACCCCTTTATCCATTTTATACTCTCCTCGGCCGTTCAAACTATCTGCGGTGCGTACTTTTACATCTAAAATCGCGTATCAGGAAGTGGAGCTTATACTCAAAGAATTTTTTATTTTTTATTTTTTCCTTCCTGAAAATGGAAGAAACGTACTAGAATTGCAAGTTTGCAACGCATAATGTTCAATTTTTAAAATTTTTGTATGCTCAAAATTGACTCCCGGAATTGTTTTTTAATTTCCAATTTCTCAATTTCTACGATTTCTTTGACTGCTTTAAGCTTTTTCTCTGTAATTAGAAATTTTTTTTTTCATTTTATTATTTAAAGATAAATTGTATTCAAACCACTTTTTTTTTTTTTTTTTAACTACACCATATTTTAATTACAATAAAAGTCCCTAAGTATTATTTATTTTTTTATTTTTGTCCTCAACTATTTTTTATCACATTAGTATCATTCACCTATTAATTTTCACATCTTATCTTTGTCTTTAATATGGTTTCTGTCCATAAAATTAATTAAGACGGCGTAAAAAAAATTATTTTGCCTCTCATATTTTTAAATAAGCAAAGTAAATAACATGTGCACAAGTTTGACAAAATATTTATCCCTCGTTTCAATGCATATTAATAGAATATTTGGACACAAAACATTTATTAGAGGCAAAATATGAAAATTAATGAAAAAGTTGGAGATAAGTGTCAAAATATCAAAGATTTAAGAACTTACATTACAATTAAAACATATAATTACCCGTAAAATAATCTTGCAGAAAATAAATGTTAGAGCTCGACAATCAAGCCCACATTTCAGCTTTCAGTTTAATTTGGGCCAGTCCAATTTATTATGGGAAAATTATGCTCTATATTCCCAATTTTTTTGTAATTCTAAATATGCTGATAATTTTTGAGTAATTATATTCGCACCATAATTTTTGTTAACTATATCACATTTTAATTATAATGAAAGTCTCTAGCTATTACTTGATTTTGCATTTATACCTCAAACTATTTTTTATCACATTCTTATCATCAATCTATTAATTTTCACATCTAATCTTTATATTTGACGATAGTTTGTATCTAAAACGTTAATTAGGAGAGCGAAAAAGATTTTTTTTCATCTCGTATTTCTGAATAAGCAAAATAAATAACAAATAAAAAAAATTGACAAAATATTTACCCCTCATTCCAATACACATTAGCAGAATATTTAGACAAAAATTATCATCAAAGACAATATGTGAAAATTAATTGAAAGTTAATGATAAAAATGCCACGAATAAAAGTTGGGAACACAAGTGCTAAATTGTCAAAAGTTGGGAGACTTGTAATTAGAATGTGGTGTAGCTAATAAAAATTGTAGTATGAATATAATTACTCTAATTTTATATGGTAAAAATTGGAGGCTCATACCATGGTTTGGAAGAGATGAAATTATGCGATAGCCTCTCGTATCGTCAGTGGCGGATTTAGACATTTTAAATTAGGGGGTCCCCAACCAGGGACGGGACCAGAGTATGGTAAATGGGTGGATAGGGGGAAGAGGAAACCCCTTTCACAAGAATTGCCTCCAAATTTTTTTTTTTCTCAAACCATAATTATTGAACCCATTTTTATGAGAATTTAATATTTTTTTATAAATTACAATCTTTAAAAAGCTTACAAGAAGTCACTGTATAAAATATTTAAGATCTAAAATTAATCAACTTTTCTTATTCACGTTGTCTTCTACAAAATTATCCTCCAAATTAGGAAGATCCGGTACACAAATAAAATTAAATATCACTCAAGCTCAAAAGAAAAAATAAAAAAAATGAATTGAACACGATATGTATTAACAAGCAAAGTGCATTTATTAATTTTGTATTATCATTTGAGGAATGAGCCAATCATTTGTAATTTTGTAGTATTAATTTTATTAGGCCAATATGTTCAATTGTCTTACATTAAATTGATATTAGATTAAAGTTAAATTGCATATTAAAAAATCAAAAATCAAACAATTAAAAAATTAATAAAAAAATCCCAAAAAGTTGGGGTCCAAGTCCCCCATCGGATAGGGATGGCAACAGGGTGGGGTTAGAGCGGCCATTTGCATCTCCGCCCTGTCGGGAATTTTTGGGAGGCGTGACGGGGATCGGGGCAAGTATAGAAAAATACACATTTATCGCCCCCGTTTAATTAAATAATTAATTTTTAATTTTTTTTATTTTTTACATATAATTTAAATTTTAAAACATAAAAATAAAATAAAATAAAAATATTTGTTGTGGGTTCGGGGAATTCATGGCGGAGACCATGATCCCCGTCTCCGCCATGTTTGGGACTGGGCTGGGCAAGGCAAGGCGTAGCTGGTTGGAGGTTAAATTTTTTTGCCATTTCTACCATGGGATTCCCCTAGCTCCGTGCCTGCGTATCGCGGCCTTGCAGTCGTAGTGTTAGTCATGCTGGTTATTTAACAATGATCGGTACATAAGAGCTCGTCGTATCTATATTTACATTTGGTCAAACCTACCTTCATTCCTTCAGCAGCTGGAGCATTGATTCACCTCCCGCTTTGTCAGCACAACCTCTGTTGCCTCATCTTTCTTCAAATCTTTGCTCGTCTCAACCAGATTCAATTTTCTCTTGGGTTGAAGACCTCAATGACGAGTTGGATTTAACGATTTCTTAGATTTGGGCGCCGCCATGACACGATAAATGCGGTGGTTTTTAGATTTTTGCTTGTGGTTTCGACGTCGATAGCAACGGTGGGCTAGCGGCGGTGAAAACAAGCGGCTACGGTGTAGTGGTTTTAACGTCGATAACGACAACAGTGGTGAAAACAGCTGACAGAATATGCACGACACAATGTGTTACATGTGTTACACTATCGTAACATATGCACGTAACGCGTGTAATACTTTTGTTATGAAAATGCGAAATAGTGGTTTAAAAAAAGTATTAAGTAAAAATAGTATTTTGATAAAGAAAAAAACAATTGAATTGTATTTAGAAAAATAATTTGTTGTTTTAAACTATTTGTGAAACTTTCCTATTTATTAATCATACCTCTAGACTTTTGGGCATGCGGTGAAAACACGAGTAATGGATTGATAAAGTCTTTGAAGGTGTTTAAATTATAATTTTAATTAATCAAAATGGTTAAATATATTTTTTATCATATATTTTGTAGGGAAATCGACGCAAATGGTCCCTAACGTTTGTTATTAGTGCGCAATGGTCCTTAACGTTTCATTTTTGGCGAAATAGTCCCTAACCTATCCATTTAGGTACGCAAATAGTCCTTAGCACTGTTTTTTGTCTTTATTAGCATAGGTAAAATTGTCAAGTTACATTTTTTTTCAACCTTTCAATTGGCGCAAATGGTCCCTAATCTAAGAAATTTGCAATTGAATTTCTAACCTTTAAAAAAGTGAAAATGAGTCCGATACTTTAAATTTTTTTATAAAAAATTAAAAAAAAAAACTAACAAATTGATAATATACTGAATTATTTTGAATATTTTATGAACTATTATAAAATAACCAAAATTGAAATTCATAATTATTAACAAATGTGCTAATTAAAATTATTTTATTATTATTAAGTAATCATATTATTTAAAATTCAAATTTTAATTTTATCATTACAACAAAAGAAGAAAAATAAATTTGTCACAAATAAAAATTTTACTTATGCTCAATCCAACTCGATTTTATACAGTCTCATATTTACTGAGCCAATCCAACCCGCTTTTGAGCAACAAGGTTACTGGACCAGTCCTATTTTAAATTTTAATTAATTTTTAAATAAAAAAAAAGTTCCCACCTCCCACCCCCAAAATATGAGCATTAGGGAGGGGAGAAATCCCCTCCCCGGTCGCCGGTGCGATGGGAGAAATCCCCTCCCTTCTGCTCGTATTTTGGGGGTGGGGGTGGGAACCTTTTTTTTTTTTTGAATATAAAAATTAATTAAAATTTTAAATAGGACTGGTCCAGTAACCTTGTGGCTCAAAAGCGGGTTGGATTGGCCCAGTAAATATGAGACTGTATAAAATCGAGTTGGATTGAGCATAAGTAAAATTTTTATTTGTGACAAATTTATTTTTCTTCTTTTGTTGTAATGATAAAATTAAAGTTTGAATTTTAAATAATATGATTACTTAATAATAATAAAATAATTTTAATTAGCACATTTGTTAATAATTATGAATTTCAATTTTGGTTATTTTATAATAGTTCATAAAATATTCAAAATAATTTAGTATATTATCAATTTGTTAGTTTTTTTTTTAATTTTTTATAAAAAAATTTAAAGTATCAGACTCATTTTTACTTTTTTAAAGGTTAGGAATCCAATTGTAAATTTCTTAAGATTAGGGACCATTTGCGCCAATTGAAAGGTTGAAAAAAAATGTAACTTGACAATTTTACCCATGCTAATAAAGACAAAAAACAGTGATAAAGACCATTTGCGCACCTAAATGGATAGGTTAGAGACCATTCTGTCAAAAATGAAACGTTAGGGACCATTTGCGCACTAATGGCAAACGTTAGAGACCATTTGCTCCAATTTCCCTATTTTGTATGATCTACAACTTACAACTCACTTTTATCCATACATTGATATCAATTTCATTTCAACAAGTCGAAAATATAATTCATACTTAATCTAACTGGATTATTAAGTATCAAAATCTTGAATTGAATTAAAGAAAAGTATAATTAATTCGATTTGATTTGATTTCCAGTCCCAAAAAGAATAATTGTGTACTATTTAAAATAGTTACAACAAAAAATTGAATAGATTACAATTCTCCATCCCTCAAAATCTATCACAGATGTCATGGGAAGGAGCCAATATCTGTTGTTTTAAATGTGTGTCACATTGACTGTCCCACCAATAGAAAATGTACACATTATTAAATAAATATAATTATTTAATATGTTCACATTTGCTGTTAAAATTAACTTATATTTATTTGATTATGTGTACATATTCTATTGATGGGACAACTAATGGGACACACATTTGAGACATCAAATCTGGAGGAAGACAGTTATTTATTAAGATCTAAAACTAGTCAAACTCTTCTTATTCACGTTGCTTTCTACAAAATCATCTTCCAAAATATGAAGATTTGACACACAAATGAATTTAAATATCACTCAAGCTAAAAAAAAAAAAAAATCAATTGAACACGATATGTATTAACAAGCAAAGTGCATTTATTAATTTTGTATTATCATTTGAGGAATTGGCCAATCATTTGTAATTTTGTATTATTAATTTTATTAGGTCAATATGTTCAATTGCCTTACATTAAATTGATATTAGATTAAAGTTAAATTACATATTAAAAAATTAAAAATTAAAATAAAAAATCCCAAAAAGTTGGGGTCTAGGTCTCTCCTGGGATAGGGATGGCAAAAGGGCGGGGCCAGAGCTGCCATTACCATCCTCGTCCCGTCAGGGATTTTGGGTAGGCGGGACGGAGATCGGGGCGAGTATAGAAAAATACACATTTTTCGCCCCTGTTTAATTAAATAATTAATTTTTTTATATATTATATATTTTTTTACATACAATTTAAATTTTAAATAATAAAAATAAAAATAAAATAAAAATATTTGTGGCGGGTTCGGAGAATTCGGGGCGGAGATTGTAATCCCCGTCCCCGCCTCGTTTGGGACTGGGCAAGGCAAGGCGTGGCTGGTCGGAGGCGAATATTTTTTGCCATCTCTACCATGGGATTCCCCGAGCTCTGTGCATGCGTATTGCGGCCTTGTAGTTGTAATGGTAGTCATGCTAGTTATTTAACAATAATCGGTACATAAGAGCTTGTTGTATTTGTATTTAAATCTGGTCAAACCTACCTTCATTTCCTTTTGATAAAGAAAAAAAATAATTGAATAGTATTTTGAAAAATAATTTGTTGTTTTAAACTATTTGTGAAACTTTCCCATTTATTAATCATACCTCTAAACTTTCAGGCATGCGGTGAAAACACAAGTAATGGATTGATAAAGTCTTTGATTGTACGGTGATACTAAATATGTGTTTCAAGATGTTTAAATTATAATTTTAATTAGTCAAAATAGTTAAATATATTTTTTACAACATATTTCGTAGGATCTACAATTTATAATCCATTTTTATCCATACATTAGTGTCAATTTCATTTCAACAAGTCGAAAATATAATTCATACTTAATCTAATTGTATTATTAAGTATCAAAATCCCGAATAGAATCGAAGAAAAGTATAATTAATTCGATTTGATTTGATTTCCAGTCCCAAAAATAATAATTGTGTACTATTTAAAATAGTTACAACAAAAAATTGAATAGATTACAATTCTCCATACCTCGAAATCTATCACAGATGTCATGGGAAGGAGCCAAGATCTGCTGTTTCAAATGTGTGTCACATTGGCTGTCCTACCAATAGAAAATGTACACATTATCAAATAAATACAATAATTTAGTATGTTCACACTTGCTGTTAAAATTAACTTGTATTTATTTGATTAAGTGTACATATTCTATTGGTGGGATAACTAATGTCAGGGGCGGAGCCAGAACACGGTACAGGACTGGGCCATAACATAATTTTTTTTTTTTTTTTGTTTTAACTACTCATATTCAAGAAAATTTTCAGGACAGGGCTGTGGCTGGGCCTCCTGTCTGCACCCCTGACTAATGTGACACGCATTTGAGACAACGAATATGGAGGAAGTTAGTTATTTATTAAGTCAATTTTTTTGAGTTTAATTTACTTTTATATAATTTCAAAAAAAGAAGATATTTATCTCTACATTACTTTTTTTTTTTTGGTGTGGGGAGAGATCTTTATCACAACAGTACTTTTCAATAAATAAAAAAATTGAATAAAATGTCTATTTAAATCACAAAAGCAAGATAATAAAAATGAATATTGTTAGAATAATGTGTGTGACGTGTGGTGAGTGTATAAACTTACAACACATTTGAATGCGTTTAAAACTACTTTTAAATAAAATCAAACATACTCTTACTTAATTTATCCAATTGTTTAGCTTATTTTTTGTTATCTTAGAAATCATAAAAAAAATTAACAATAAAAAAAATTAACTTCGAATAGAAAAAAACTTACAAAAATTAAAATATAATGAAAACAAAAATCATGCATAATTAATAATTTTGACGCATAAGTGAGATCGTTGCACAATCACGTGCGCTGCTTAAATTTAAAGTTTAAACGCAAAAAAGTGGATGCAGTTGTTGACCCGACCCGTTGACCCGACCCTTACCCACTTATCTCACCATTTGAGTTAAATAAGAATCCAGCAAAGGGGCCACCAGAGAGTGCTAAAATAGAAAGCGTTTGTCCGTCTTTCCTAATCTCCCTACTTAATTAAGGCAATTGATTAATACGAGAATATTCCTGTTTTAATTCGTTGACTTATTAACCAACACTATGTTCTAGAATAAATTTTAAATATGAAGTAATTTATATTTGATACTATCATAACATATAAGCATATGATTGGATTTAATTTCTCTTTAATAATTAGTCAATATAAAAAGATCAACGTTGCAATCGAAAATTTGAAGAAAAAAAAAAGACGTATGAAAATGTACTAGTTTGACAAAGTTACAAGTAATCAAATTCTGATGTATATATATGTATTACTTTACGTTTAAATATTATCTTAATAAATAATGACATCTCTAAAAATACTGTCAACACGTGAATAACAATGATAATAAAAAATTAAACAATACGTGCATAGGAAATTGGATTAATATCCCATCTTAAAGTTTAGGGTTTTTGTTCATTTTTTGTGTTACATCATAAAATTGGTTAAAAAATATTTTTAGTGTGTATTGAATCCAATTACAAATTTTAATCAACTTTAAAATACAGTTATAGTTATACTTGCTATTAAATATATACAAAATCATATTTATGCACACTTACGAAGTTATTGAAATCCTAAATTACTAGTTGTCGAACAATTTTCAAGACCATAACTAGAAAGCAACCAATTCAGGTTTGTATGATTTTGATTAAAATTGAATTTTTTTGTAAAAGTTGATGAAATGTGTGGTTGAAAAGTTATAAAAAATTGTGGGTCCATGAGATGAGTTGTTAAATTTAATTGTTGACTTTGACTAAAGATGGCGAAAAAATCCAGCCCAATCCAACTTGCCTTGCTCCGCCTTGATTACTAAATGGGGCGGGAATGGGGATCATGGTTCCTGTCCTGAATTCTCCGAACCCACTCCAATGTTTTTATTTTATTTTATTTTTATGTTTTAAAATTTAAATTGAATGTAAAAAAATAAAAAAATATATTAAAAATGAATTAATTAATTAAACAGAGCAATAAAATGAGTATTTTTTTATACATGCCTAACCTCGATTCCCGTCCCACCTCCCAAAAATCCCCGACGAAGCGGGGATGGTAATGGCCGCCCCGTCCCACCCCAGCTTGCCATTCTTAACTTTGATTTCAGTTTTTTAATAAAATTTTAAGTGAAATCAAACAAGCTTTTAGTACCAAAAAAAAAAAAAAAACTAAAAAATTGTATATATTACATGAATTTAAATTTCAACATATAATTGAAACACACTAAAGGAGCAGTCATATATTTTTTGGACTAATGATGGTGCTGTTAAAAATAAGCAATACTTTAATTCGATTAGTTTATCTAATAATGTTGTTGTTACTTTAATGGGGTAATATAATTAAGAGGTATAATTTGCTCCAAATTCCAAATTGAGCACGTTAAGGGTACTTTCGTAACTTTAAATTGCATTTAACACTCGACAGCTCTCATTCCATTTAACTGTTGGAAGTTGACTAGTTGTCAAGTAATAAAAGCGAATATGTCTGCTATTTCCCTACTCGAGCGAGTACGTAATTTTTACTGTCCAGTTAGTTATTTTTGTTGCTAAATAATAAATAATAATATTAATCAAATACTGCCAAATTTTAACCCATTCCGATTTTTTTCCCGAAGAGCTTGCCTCCCACTGTTATTCCCGCTCATTTCCTGTCAATCATTCAAATAAAAACTCCTACCTCCGTTAAGCGCGGGCCACTCCGCGACTCTCCTCTACAGTTCCAACCATCCCAATTCATCTCCAGTTTCACTGAAGTCGCATTCCTTAGACCCGCGATTTTTTAGACACGTGCTCAACTGCAGTTTGAAATTTAAAGCACGCAGTAACGCAGTTGCACACTCTTCTTCGATGGTTGTACTTTTCCATGACATGAAAATCTAGGCCAAAATAATTGATAATTTTAATCAAATGCGTTTAAATTCACAAAATACAAAACTACAAAGCAAACCCAGCCGTCGTTCTCACTCCTCACCGCTCCACCTCTTCTTCACTCATTACTCTCTCTCTCTCTACTGCAACTCTCCTTTGTCTTAAAGAAGAAGAAACTCTATATCTTCACACACTAACTTTGTGTGCATATATCTGTAAATATTACTTTTCTTCTGAAAGCTTCTTCGGTACTGGTATTCTGCTGAAAAAGCGTCAAAACCAATTAAAAATCGATTAATGTTCTTCACTTTTGCGATTCACACCATGTGATCACTGACATATTCCTTGTTTTCTCTCTCTATATAGACATTGATATAATTACATTGATATAAACATATTGGTAGTGTGATATCTGTATTATTTTGAGCAATGGCGGCCTCATCTTCGAGGGGCAGGAGTAGCTCGCCCTTTCACCACAAGAAACCGTCGAGTCCGTACTCATCCACGTCATCCTCATCGTCTCTGATGAACGGCCGCCTCATGCCACGATCGTGCTCCTCCTCTGCAGCGTCGTTTTACGGAGGAGGAGGAGGTGGTGGTGGATATGGATCGAGATCCATGACTCCGAGCAGGAATAGAGCCGACTCATCGTACCCCCGGGGTTACAGCAATCGTACACCCGTCAGTTATCCTTCAATGGACGAGGCGCTGATTGGTGAGCCGCTGGAGACTACTTCGAGATCGGGGGACAGCATTTCAGTGACAATTAGATTCAGACCAATGAGGTGAATCAAATGATTTTTAGATCTGATTAGATTGATTATAGATCTACTGGCTTTTGAATTTGAGAAAACTTTTGAGCTCGGGTAGGGTGTTTATAAGCAATGTCAGAAATAATTGGAAATTTATTGAATTCTTTTTCTGGCAGTGAAAGGGAGTATCAGAGAGGTGATGAGATTGCTTGGTATGCTGATGGCAATAAACTTGTAAGGAATGAGTATAACCCCATGACTGCTTATGCCTATGGTACATTCCTTTGTGCTCTTAATTTGTCTGTTTAAATATGAATATAGAAATTGCAATTTTAAAATCAATAAACTAGAATTTGTGGTTTAGCATTGGATGAAGTATGGAAAATTGTGTATTGTTGTGATCAAATATTCTTAACAATAGTTTTAGCATTGTATTGATGCACTCTATTGTGCTTAATCAGGATATTGTACCATTTAGTTTATTTAATTTTACCGGTGACAGATAAAGTCTTTGGACCCAATACCAATACTCAAGAGGTGTATGAAGTAGCTGGTCGACCAGTGGTGAAGGCTGCAATGGAGGGTGTAAATGGTATGCCTCATTGCTTGTGAGTTTTAAAAACTTACATTAAATAGACTTCCCATTCTGTTTGAGACTGCGAAGGAATAATGTCAAAATTTATGCCAGCTGCTACTATTTTATGGTAAAAACCTTCATGTTAGTCACTGTCAAGTGCAAAACTAGAAGTGGTCTGCACATTTGAAGTTTCTAAATTTTGTTTGCTGTAGTGCTATTCAATGAAATAATTTTTTGTGAAAGTACTTATAAATTTTCCAAACTAACATTGGCTTGGTTCATAATGTAGGAACAGTATTTGCTTATGGTGTTACAAGTAGTGGAAAGACACACACCATGCATGTAAGATAATTCCTTCATTGCTATAACCTTCATTCTATTTCTGTCAGACTTTGTTGCTTTTAAGGCTTTGGAAACTCTTATTTGTTGATTGCGTATCAAGGTGGAAGTTGCCGGGAATATGAGTACACTCACAAGGGTTCAAGCCTTGTGTATATTGTATATTGTATTACACAATATATATCTATACAAATGTCATGGCATCCAAAACTAAATATTCCGAATCTATTAAATTTTGTTGTGCGCCTGAGCACGAAATATTTGTGATTGCAATGACCACATGACTACAGTTACTCTATTTGTATTCTTTTTACATTGCCATTGTGTTTTGTTGGCTTATCTTTGGACTTCAAATTGAAATTAAATTTTCTGTATTGCACAGCAACTTTATATGCTGTTTTATCTTGGCTTTTGACGTGTATTGTCAGGGAGATCAAAATTCACCGGGAATTATACCATTGGCTATAAAAGATGTCTTCAGCATTATTCAAGATGTAAGTTTGTATACCCTGCTGGTTTCATCTTTATTCATCCATGCGATCTGCGTGTCTGTGTGCATTGTGTTTGCATGTATTTACAAAAATAATTATTTCTGTTATTGATCTATGGATAACTATTGATTTCCCCTCAGACTCCTGGATGTGAATTCTTACTTCGTGTGTCATATCTTGAAATCTACAATGAGGTTAGTACAATTGCCACTGTGTCAACGATATATTAGCAATTTACTGAGAGTCAGCTTAGGAATTCATGCCTTGCCCATCACTCATGGTTTATAAGCAGTTTATGCCTCATTCTATATTAGTATAAAAAACCTTAATTAGCATGTATTCCAGATCATCATTCACTTGAAAGTTCTCTTATGCATGTTTCTCTTATATATCTGCTTCCAGGTGATTAATGATCTGCTGGACCCAACCGGTCAAAATTTGCGTGTTAGAGAAGATGCCCAGGTTTTTCTTTTCTATCTTTCCCCATTTTGACATATTTTGGCTATTTTCCAGCTTTTCTACTACTCGACCATCTATTTCATGACGACTGCATTATCTTAACATGATATCAGTGCATTTTGTCTTAGCGTAAATATTTCCACCAACAATTACACAAGTACAACATTATTTTTAGCATCACATTTTTAACTTTATTATGTTTCCTATTGATACTTATCTAACAGCCAAAGCATGCTAGTTTCACATTCTAAACATTCTATTTCGTGCTCTAAATGTTTTCACACCCTCATTTGTTGAAACAATACTTGTGTACAAGTCTTCAATTTCTAAACCTTTCTAGTTTTCGGTACAGATACTAATGACCAACTCTTATTCTGATATTCATTGGGTTTCTTTGCCTTGCAACCTGTGCATAGGGTACTTACGTTGAGGGTATAAAAGAAGAAGTTGTTTTGTCGCCTGGACATGCACTTTCATTTATTGCTGCTGGAGAAGGTGCACTTTGTTTTTCTTCCGTTCCTATTTTATGTTCACAGTTCAATATACTTTGATATATTGAGGTAGTTTATTAAGCTTATATTTTGATTTTTATATATAATCTGATGGCAGAGCATCGGCATGTTGGTTCAAATAATTTCAACTTATTCAGCAGCCGGAGCCATACAATATTCACATTGGTATGGGGTACTACAGTTTGATCAATACTTAGTTGAGCTCCAGGGACCTTGGTTTATGTTAACTTAATTTTTTACGTCATGTCTTCTTCATTTAATCTCCATGATGTTTTCCTCTCTCTTTCGAGACTATTTTCCACAAACATAACAAGTTTCATATAAAAAGTCAAGTGCAATGTTGCTTACCCTCCTTTGTGTTTTCAAGGTAAATCTATGATCATATGCTTTTTTCCTGTAAGCACGAGACCAATGGGTTATTGATGTTCAATTTCCACGATAATTATTTATTGTTAATTGATTTTTGAAAATGTTTCCATAAAATTTCATATTTTAAAAGATATGAATTTGAAATTTTAAGGAAGTAAACCGTAATCGATGTCAAAATTTTGGTTTATGGACAATCTGAAGAAAAACTACTTACTCCCACATCCAGTTTGTACATTGCCCCAATTTATGTAACTTAGCTCATTGTTCGAAACACAAGGAAATCTTGTGCCAGCATAGTCCTCCCAAAGTATGTATTGAGAAACAACTTGAAAATAGTTTGAAGAAAGCAAATAATTTGGTTCTAATAGTTTCGTTCAATATGTGAACTGGAGTGGAGTTGTAAGACACTAAACTAAGTTGGAAGCCTATAATCTCATTTACAATTAAGTATTTTCTATTGAAAGCATTTCTTCAGCACATCTTCATGATTCTGAACTCTATATTAACAGTATCACCCTTCCTTTTGCTGTTAATACATAAGCAAGCACATTTTTGTTTTTTTTTGTTTTATTTTCTTTCTGTCTTGTGCACTTCATATTTCTCGTTCTTTCATTCTTTTTTCATCCCTAAAGTCATTTATTCATTTTGGCTGCACAGATGATTGAAAGTAGCGCACATGGTGATGATTATGATGGAGTGATATTTTCACAGCTGGTATGTATATTCGTTTGATATTAAGTACTGAAGTATGTGGTGTTATTAATCAATTAGGATTTGTATTCCTTTGTATCATAGAACCTCAGATTTCGCTTTATCCATTTGATGTAGAACTTAATTGATTTAGCGGGATCTGAGAGCTCAAAAACTGAAACAACCGGTTTAAGGAGAAAGGAAGGATCATACATTAATAAAAGTCTTCTAACCCTTGGAACAGTGAGTATATTAAGTTTCTTTCTCATTATTTGAGCATTACTTTAATTGTTGCTTTATCGATATCTTTCTTTTCATTCAATGCCTTGTCACATTCCATGTTTCTCTCATCTGTGAATATACACGCACAAACATCAAATTGGAATAGAGCTGGGGCTCTCTGATGTTTTGATGTTGTATGGAATTTCAAGGTGATTGGAAAACTAAGTGAAGGAAAGGCATCACATGTTCCTTATCGGGATTCAAAGCTTACTCGCCTTCTACAATCTTCTCTAAGTGGGCATGGACATGTTTCAGTAAGAGAAACCTTTAACATTGTAGCACAAGTTTTTGTTTCAATAATTTATGTTACCATGTGGTGATTCGTCTGTTGCAAGAAAAAAGTTTTGCTATTTGATGTGCACATTCTAGCACTCACTATCTGATTGTTTCTTTTTGTGCATTGGGTATGTCAAGATTTGGGTTGTCTTGAATCCTAAAACAACAAAAAATTTAGGTCAGAATTTAATTCAGTAAAATAATTTGTCGCTTTTTCTTATTTCTTTCCCCACTAGCTTATATGTACGGTTACTCCGGCTTCAAGCAATATGGAGGAAACACACAATACATTAAAATTTGCAAGCAGGGCAAAACATGTTGAAATATATGCCTCACGTAATAAGGTGAGTGACTAAATTGTAAGCTCTGGAACTTGCATTATAATTTATGCGATGACCTCTTAATAGTATAATTTTCTTTTTCTTTCAGATAATTGATGAAAAATCATTGATCAAGAAATATCAAAAGGAAATATCATTTCTCAAGCAAGAACTTGATGAACTTAAGAAGGGAATGCCTGCCGGTGTCAGTCATGAAGAAATTTTGACCCTGAGACAAAAGGTATACTTGACTCAACTATTTTCTGAAAGAAGAAAGTTGCATGGTGCGAGAGAGACCAAAAATCCGAATTTTAACTGTATGTTCTTGTGAGAGTTGACGTACTTTTTTGTGGAAGCATTTAGATAGTTTACCTTGTCATTGACATCTTCGATTTACATATAGTTGGAAGAAGGACAAGTGAAAATGCAATCAAGATTGGAGGAAGAAGAGGAAGCCAAAGCTGCTCTAATGAGCAGAATCCAAAGGCTAACTAAGTTAATACTTGTTTCCTCAAAAAATACAATACCGGGATATTTGGGCGACATCTCCTCTCACCAAAGGAGTCATTCTGTTACTGAGGATGATGTAGGTTGCTTTCTCTAATTTACTTATTTTACTAGACACGTTTGAGCATTTTTATTCACTCTTTACATGTAAATTGTTCTCTCTCTCTATATATTAGATGCTTATTTATATATTCATGAAAAATGAAATCAGGTTTGTAAATTTTATTTTTTAGATTGCTTAGGAAGGTTATAAGTTTTTCATACTCTATGTTGACTAGGATGGCTATAATTAACTTCCACCATGATTTTTACTAATTACCTTGTTGATCGTCCTTTTAAATTGCTTAGATTATTTCTATCATGTCTTTGTATTTCAATCCACACCAATGAAACAATGTTTAGTAACTTTTAGTATACATCTTGAAGACAAATAATGTTTGCATCGTTGTTTTACTATTTTTTACTTTTCCTGTTGTCAATCAGAAGTTGGATGTTCCAAGAGATGGTTCTTTGCTCATTGATGGGGACAATCAGGACTCCCCATCTTCTGCTTTGCCCATGTCATCAGACGCTTATGCTTCTATACATAGAAGATCATCCAGCAAGTGGAATGATAATTTATCACAAGCTGGCAGTACAATAACTGAAACAACTCAAGTGGGTGAACTAATCAGTGGTTCTTGCTGCACGTCAAAACTGCCTATTGTATGTTCTACCTTTGCTTCTAAATTTTATAATGCTTTTGTTATTTTGTGCTTCTTAAATATTGTCTTGACTTAGTTTATCATCTGAAATGGAGATGTGTTCAAGCAATTACAATATTGATTCACTAGTTTTGTAAATTGATAATTTAAACGATATCTATGTCAAAATCAAATTTAATTTTGTAATGACTGATTTGCTGTAGTTCTTATCCTGTTGATTTTAGAATGGGATGTCAATGTCAGATCAGAATGACCTCCTAGTAGAGCAAGTTAAAATGCTTGCTGGAGAGATTGCACTCAGCACCAGTACCCTGAAACGTCTGGTAGAGCAATCTGCGAATGATCCTGAAAGCTTTAAAACTCAGGTATTCCTACATTTTCCTTGGGAAAAAAATATATCGTTAAAGGTACTGTAGCCAATTTTGTTTCTTGCGTGAAATATTTGCACTCTAACTATAATACAACTCAACAATGTATGATCTTCCAGTATTTGGTTGTCATCATACTCCTATTTAACACTTCAACTTCTTCTGAATCTACAATTTTGCCTCTTTTCAATTACATCGAAAATTTAGAACTAATGTATGAAATACAAGCCACCCTATCATTTTAAATTTTAAACTTCAAAAAAATATGACTCAACTGATTGAATTCTATTTAGGCTTGCTTTATGTTAATGGAATATCTTGAATTTGACTTTTATGTTATTCAAAATAAGAGTGTTATTTGAGTCTTATAAGTCCTATGTGAAATTTTGACGTCACATTATTATTTCTTTCTTATCTGTATCTGTTGGAATAATTGTTCTTAGTCGATTTTGAAGTCACTAAGAGCATATGTTTGATGCACAGATTCAGAACTTGGAGCTTGAAATCCAAGAAAAGAGAAGGCAGATGAGAGTCCTAGAACAGCGCATTGTGGAGAGTGGTGAAGCATCAGTTGCTAATGCATCTATGGTTGAAATGCAGCAGGTCATCTCATTAGAAAATGAATTAGGGGATGCAATTTTCCAATTATGTTAAAGGATAATGGCTTAACATCATGATGTTGATTTTAATTTTTGTAACAGACAGTCATGAAACTGATGGCACAGTGTAGTGAGAAAGGTTTTGAGTTAGAGGTTACTTCTTTATCTTGCTTGATATTGTCAATTTATCTACCTATTCAGCTGTGATTGTCATATGTTTTACTTTCAGAAAGAATTAAATTATTATATAATTAAGCTTTTTGATTTTGAAATGCAGATTAAATCAGCAGACAATCGTATACTCCAGGAACAGCTGCAGAACAAGGTCATACAATAAAATTGATCTGTCGATAAAAGTTATTGCCATGTGAATTGTTGTGTTTAATTCATTTTTCTGCTTCTGGTGTTTTGCCTGTCCTTATAAGTTGGTTGTTCTTTTGTTATTATTAGTGTGCTGAAAACAACGAACTGCAAGAGAAAATTATTCATCTGGAGCAGCAACTTGCTTCAGTTTCGGGTGACAAATTATTGTACTCTTCTGAACAGTGTGCTTCCAATGAGTGTGTGGAGGAGTTCAGAAAAAAATTGCAGTCTCAGGTAATTGCTTCGATTTCTTGACTTTGATTGTAATTATATCGATATTTCAAATCCTTTAAATGTCTCAATCATCTTAGTTCGTCGTTTCTGTGTTGGGTAAAACTTGTTTGGAGCTAAAAGGATCTTTCATCTCACTCCCTATATGGAGTTGCTATGAACAGAGTTTTTGGGATAGTTGAGTAATGATGCTTCTATTCCTCACAATGTTCTTCTATTCTTTAAGCTTGCATTCTGATTTCTAGATGCTAATGTAATAAATTTTGAGAATGAAGCTGAAATAAGTGCACGAGGTTGTGTGAAATTTTTTTTTTTAGGTTTATCCAATTTTAGCCTAACAAGAAAAATTCTTCCTTCAGATTTGAAATCCCCTAGTTGTATGTTTTTTCCTTTTTATCATTTCATTCTTCTACGTCCTGATACTCCTATTTACATCTCATTAGAAATCTTGGATTTCATTATGTAACTTCTATGAAATTCTGGAGCTTTATACATATACCCCCCTGAAATTTAGTTCATGACATTAGCTACGTAATTTTAAAATTACCCGGATTGTTATTGTGTCATAATGCTGTGCCCCGGATAGAAATAAAAGCACATGTTCTTTCATTTATTTTATTTGATAGATGTCTCTACTTTGAGCAGGAAATTGAGAACAAGAAACTAAAGCTAGAACATGTTCAGACTTTAGAGGAAAATAGTGGATTACGTGTACAGAATCAGAAATTGTCTGAAGAAGCTTCTTATGCCAAGGAACTAGCCTCTGCTGCTGCAGTTGAGCTGAAAAATTTGGCTGGTGAAGTAACCAAGCTATCAGTACAGAATGCAAAACTAGAAAAAGAATTACAAGCTACTCATGAGTTGGTGAAGTCTAGAAGTTCCAATTTACAAACTGGTAATGGTGGAAACCGCAAATACCACGATGGCCAAAGGACCGGTCGCAGAGGTCGGTTTACTAGCCGAGTGAATGATGGTTCTGGAATGGTCCATGATGACTTTGACTCGTGGAGCCTTGATCCTGATGATCTAAAGATGGAGTTACATGCCAGGAAACAAAGGGAGTCAGCTCTAGAGGCTGCCTTGGCTGAGAAGGAAATTTTGGAAGATGAGTATAGGAAAAAGTTTGAAGAGGCAAAGGAGAGGGAGGCAGCTCTGGAAAATGATTTGGCAAACATGTGGGTGCTTGTTGCTCAGCTAAAGAAAGAGCAGAGTGTTGCCCAAGAATCAAAGATTAGTGAGGGACAGAATGATGATATTGATCGAATCAGTGATTTAAGAATGGATGATGCTGACTACAAGGATGCAATCCTTAAAGATACACAAGCTCAAGATCGTAGAACAACAGCTTCTGACATTTCTAAAGAAGAACCTCTTGTTGTACGCCTGAAGGTAAAGTAGCAGTTCGATTCTCCTTTAAAGTTGCATTTTCATATTTATGCATGTACTTGACTCACTGTTTACATCTATTTGTGTTCATTTTAAGACATTCTGGGTTCTTTGTTGCTTTATCAACTTGAGGCCATTTTTGAGCACTCAGTTACTAGGTGCCTGTTTGATGGCATCGTTTTTACCAAATTAAGTACGTAGATTAAACCGTCTCCTGATCTTATAATTATTAGTATTTTTTGCACTTTCTTTATATTTTGAATCATGCAATCATTCAGTTCAGAAATGGACCCATTCCAAAATCAAAACGAAAACAATGAAAGATACCAAAAATGCTTATACTCCTTGTTTGCTTAGTAATTAGAATAAATAGTTTTACTAACTAGGAAAATGATTGGCGGTGAAGACAAGATAGCATAGATCAGAAAATCTCATGACCAAAATCAAATCAAAATATTTTGAGCACCGGTTTTGTCGGCAAAAACAATCAAATGGACTCTAGTAGAGTTTGCAGAAACACATTTTATGTCATAGGTAAACTCGAATACTCAAGAAATCTATTTGACAGGGATTTACACCTCTTAGTCAACGTGCCGGGAGCAATTCATCATTATCTATGTATCTCAACGGCTTATAGTACCTAAGAGCAACATTGTGGTTTTATTGTTTCCTTATAACTACTTCAGGCTCGAATGCAAGAAATGAAGGAGAAAGAACTTATGCACAATGGGAATGTAGATGCAAATTCTCATGTCTGTAAAGTATGTTTTGAGTCGGCCACAGCTGCAATGCTACTCCCCTGTCGTCATTTTTGCTGTAAGTCATTTTCCTGATGCTACCTTTATGCTCGTTAGTGGAGCAATTCTAACATTTGGTTTCTCTCTGGCAGTATGTAAATCTTGTTCGCTTGCATGTTCTGAATGTCCAATTTGCCGCACAAACATCGCAGATAGGATTTTTGCCTTTACTTGATATTGCACTTCATACCCTCGAAGAAGAGGTAAAAACCGTCCACCCTCCATTACTGGTTGGTCGCTTTAAACGAGTACATTTTCTTTCATATAAGATGGGGGCCCACGCATTTTTTCACTTACCCAGCATGTAAATAATAGCTCAATAGGCACTCATTGATATTCTGCATCACGTTATATAATGTGTGTAACCACAATTATTTGATCTATTTTGACCAACATCAACTTTAGTTTCCACTAAATACTATACCCAGAATTGAAGTGATTTGATCAATATAATAAGCCAAAACATTGTGACACTATCATTTCTTCCTGCCTTTTTCTCCCTTTTGCTGCAGGTTGTAATCGTTCACATGCTACATATTTTCGTCAAAATGGGAGGTGCCATTCTTTCATTAGTTGAATTTTATACAACTCATTAACTGGCATATTGCTGTGCTTTCTTTATATTTCTTCCCCGAGTAATTGTAAAATAAAAGGGCCCTGGAAAAGGGAGGAAAATAGAGAACATGGTAAAGGCCCGTTGCTTTGTATCTCAAATACGTTAGCGCCCCATTGTGATGCTTCATTTGAACCTGTATAACTTGTACAGAACAATGCGGATGATGGATAGTGTTTTGCATACTTTGTGTAATTCACTGAATCTCATAACACCTCTATTGTTCTAAATGTGAGAAAATGATGATTTCTTCAATTATTGTTTGTTGTCAATTTGGTCTTGGTAATTCCATTTAACCGGGTGCACCTATATCAATTGTAGGTTCTAACTGATCAAAGGTGTTTCATTAGACTTTCTAACAGAGTTCTCTCATATCATTTCTAGTACTTGGATCAAGGATTCTAGGGGTACGTTTTGTACATGTTGCTAACTGAATTGAACACTACTTTCGTCAAATTTTTTTTTTTGTTTTTTTTTTACAATAGTAACTAGTATTATACCAGTTGTTTGATCTACTTCGCCAAACATGATATAGGTGACTTGATCAACTATGATGTGTGCTTTTTGCGAGATATTTCCAGCAGCAATTGTCTGTTAGTTAGTTTGACAACAGCTATTGAACCGTAGTCTTTCTTTATCGAACAACTTTGATAAGATGACTCTAACATATTAAAGAATGAAGTTAAAATTTTATTTATTATAATCATACGTCTTATTTTGTGTTTTAAGTACCAAATATGCATTCAAAATGCAATAGAGCAGGACTTACCGGATAGGACTGGGTTGTATGTGCTGTGTAATTTGTGCGCAGTTTATGAACATTAATTTTCTTTCCCTTTTAAAGGGCACAATGCTGGAAAAGGAAAGTTTCAAGTCATAAATAATCATTTATTGCACCGATAAACTTATATTCTTTCTATTTTGAGAGACCGTGATCAGCAACTGTTAGCAAAGAGGACAGCGTTCACTAAAAAAACAAAACGAACATTTTCTTTGTACATTTCGATTTAACAAATAACAAAGAAAAAGTAATGAAGTTAAACTCAAACAAATTCACTGAACCCGGAAAGTTGAATATATTATATTATGGAGGGTCCGGCCCGTAGCTCTCTTTACCAATACTGTCATTTTCAACAGTTTAAGGGCTGATCTTAGGTTCTGTAAAAACATCTTAAGACCATCTACTGCCAAATCCATTGATAAGCTCGAAATTATGATAAGGAGTTGGTGTTTGGAGTGACCGCATGGGTATGTCTTTGGATGAAATAGTACCAAAATTGCTTTCAACTTCATCATCATTTGTAGACGGTGAAATAATCAGATCATCAATCTGCATCGGGTCCCAAAAAATAAGAATTACATTAACAAAAGTTATTTAGTGTTATACATGGAATACATGAACACTAATAACATGTCTAGTGAGATGGGTTGTACGAGACTGAAAACATTAAGAAAGGGGGAAAAAAGTTCAAATTTTATTTTATTTTATCTAGCATGTAAACTATAGATACAAATTTAAGACCCATAATAATTAATTGTTTGATGGTTATTGTGTTTATTCCTGTTAATCATCGACCGTAGGGAGGTTTAATTCGCTACAAGCACAAAAAAAAGTATTTCTTTGTCCGTTACTACGTATTCATCCTCTCAAACCAAAATCCATATCTCTCTTTCAATTCCTCTATTTCTCCATTTTCTTCAAAATCAAACGCCCCTCCAACAAAACTCTCTCTCTCTCTCTCTCTCTCTCTCACTCACTCTCTCATTCTTCTCAACTCCTCAATTCATTAAAATCCTCTACGGTCGGATTCTACCGCAAAGAAAAGTGGTATACTAGTATCTTAGTTTTCAATAGCTATCATAATACTTTACAGCATAAGACCATAAAGAACTATCATAATATTTTACAGCATAAGACCATAAAGAAATGCACTGCAAATTAACCTTACAGAAAACACTTGGAGAGGAAGGATCCAGCAAATCTTCAACATGCCAACCGGGTAAAGTCTCGATTAAATACTCCGATATGCTACTTGTTGATACCGAACCCTCTTGGCTTGCGGATTGATCCGGCCCGTTATTATGAACTCTGCTAAGTGTTGTTGAGGTTGATTCTGATGTGTTTACATTAGAATGTGTTCCAAAAATTTCATTGGCATTATTAGATCCAGTAGTACTGAAGGATGTGGAAGCCTGATAGGAAGCAGCAGCAGCAGAAAGCTTAATGCCAGTGAGAAGAAATCTATTGTGGTTTTTGGTATATTCATTGGCTTTGTGTATTGGAATGTCACATTCTCTGCACAGTAGAGCTCTATCTTCTTGACAAAAAAGTAATGCCATTCTCTCCTGTAATAATAGAGAAAAAAAGGGTTCAAGAATATTATTCTCTAATTCTTGAAACTCAAAAATATATAGCTTCTATGACATTAATTTGATAGTACTCAACAATATTAAAGAAAAATTGTACCCTCTTAAAGTGCTAAGAGGGAACACCTTTCTTTGTTTAATTTAAAGTAATGCCCCTCACTGGTGATATGGTACCACGTTGGACCACCACCTATAGGAGCTTAAGCTTTTTAGTCGAGTTGGGTTACCAGAGTCCAGTAGTGTGCAGTGAACATAAGACAATTATATGATTTGTATGCATAAAATTTGTATTGTTACCCGGCAAATGTCACAGGGAGGGGAATCTTTGGAGGAAGGATGAAGAAGAGAGAAACGGGGGTGTTTGCTGGCAAGCTTATTGGCACGATGGACTCGACAGTCACAGGCTTGACAAAGTGCAGCTTCATCTGCCGTGCAGAAAACAGAAGCTTCTTCTTTGCCACAAACATCGCATTGGATCTTCATTCTCTTACTGTGTGTAGTGTGTATTGGTGAGACTCAGAGATATTATATAAAGTAGAATTGAATAGGGAAAGAGACGAAATTTTATGGGCATGTGGGCACGGTTAAGTTTTCAGGAGGCTTTAACTCATTTAGCTGACTGTAAAAGCTCTCTCTCTCTTATCCACCCATAAAGAATAAAGACTCTGGGTGGGGACAACAAGAAGTTGGCTCTATTTACAGGGTATAGCCGTTATATATATAAATATCCAAAAGCTTTCACACTCCAATTGCGGGAATGGTTCCGAATGGCCGGCCAATTTTCTAAAATAATCGTTGACCTATTTTAGTATGTAAATTATTGTAAATTATTAAATATAACTTTGTCTTATTCCCTTCTTATAATTATTTCAAACGATTTTAAATTTATTTGTATGTGAAAAAAGAGAACATTTCAAAGTTAAAATCTAATCCATTTCAATGTAAAAATCCAACCTATTTCATAGAAATTTGATTTCAAAGTAGAAATTCATCATTCTCTAACTTTTTCTTTTAATTCACGATAGAAATTGTGGATTTTGTAGTATAACTCATGAAATTGTGGATTTTATAGTTTAAATTATGATTTTTACTTTAAATTTCTGCAAATATGAGTTCATTTAAAGTGAATTAATTGAAAAATTAGTTATAATTGTATAATAACAGATATTCACACCTGTTAACAGGTGTGAACAACTTAATAGGCTCCAAGTCTGTTAACAGACACCAGTTGTTAACCAAACATCTGTTAAAAACAGATGGTCGGTTTTAACCAAGGTTCTAAAATGCGTAATGCGCGGTGAGGCGGCGAGGTCGCGCATTAAGCCTAGGCGGGTCTAATTGTGGCAATGCGCGACCGATGCACAAAAATGAGCGATGCAAGGCGAGGTGGCAAGACCAGACATCAAGCCTAGGCATGCCTAGGCGATCATTTTAGAACACTGGTTTTAACAGATAATCTGTTAACAGTCGTGAGTAAGTAATGGCATTTATGTCTTTTATGTATAAAAGAGGTCTTTAAAACTTATTTGATATAAGTTAGACTCTTATGCGATTCCGAAAGTTTGACAAGACCATTTATCCAACTCACCCCAGTCGAATTTGGGTTGTCTGGAACTGGAGGCATGGGTGTATGGGATAGGAGACTTCCGTTATCTTCCCATTTATTGATTCAAGCACTACGTACTCCACTTTGAATTGAATAACCTCCATATATAGCATAGCTGTGTCTGAACGTATTTATGTTTGTATTATTGTATATATGTATATGTATGATGTATCTGTATATGTGTGTGTTAGAGAGAGAGAGAGAGAGAGAGAGAGAGAGGTGGGGGAGAGGGGGGTTCACAGGGCTATAATGTTCGAGAGAGAGAGAGAGAGAGAGAGAGAGAGGGGTGGGGGAGAGGGGGGGGTCACAGGGCTATAATGTTCGAGAGAGAGAGAGGGGTGGGGGAGAGGGGGGGTCACAGGGCTATAATGTTCGAGAGAGAGAGAGAGAGAGAGAGAGCGAGAGACGGAGAGAGAGAGAGCGAGAGAGAGAGAGAGAGAGGGGTGGGGAGGAGGAGGGGGGGGGGGGGGGTCACAGGGCTATAATGTTCTCTTTTCTATGATTTAGAAGAGTCAAGGCAGTCATGGGCGACCGAAGCCGGTTGCTTTCACCATTATTTTATATTATATTTTTACCGTGCAAGTGTAAAAGGGTTGTTTGGCAAATAATTATAGAGCATGTCTTTAGAATTATATTAATAAAGTCCATAACTTATAAGTCATGGGCTGACAACATATGTGATTTTGAATAAGTCAAATGAGTAACTCTTTTGCTACTTGTTTGTGTAGGACTTACTCTCGTGCAATTTTTAACTACACATAACTTATAAGTTATGAGCTTATTTTTCAAACGTGCTCTATAGATAGTAGTATCAAACGTAATTGACTTAAAACTGTCCTAAAGCGATCCAAGTTTATGGACCCATCTTCCAAATATTCATTTGATCCCTATTTCTTTTTTGATTGGGTTCAAGTACAAGTCTTGTATAACTCGACTTCACTAGTTCATAATTAGATTAGACGACACATTATGTACACATGACTTGACTTTTTTTTAGACCGATTGTCCCAAAAAAAGAAAAAAAGAAAAAAAGAAAAAAAATGCACAGACTCATTTTTGTCGCATTTTCTTTCTTCCCTACATTTCCCATCTCTACCTCCCTTTCCTCTCATCCTTTTGGTAAACCATTTCCGTCGTACATAATTTGCGATGTGCTCACGAAAATTAACCTAATAACATCTATTTAATACCATATACATTTTTATCTAGTTACAAAAAAAAAAAAAAGGAAACAATTATATATTTTCATTATATAGCAAGACATATTTTGTACCCTAAAATTTGTTGGACAAAGATAATATGTCTCACCTCAAGTTAACTCACGACTTCATTAAAAAAGTATAGTATATAATATGTCGATTATTGAATCGGAAATATTAAAACCGTTACTAATAATTTTTCAATAATCTTTTGTTTTTTTAATCCAAGAATCACCAATTTCTTTTTCTTTTCATTTAACTCCTTCAATTCGTAGATCCGAGGTTGGAATTGATAATTCAAAGGTGGTGAGGTGGGTAAAGCTTCCACATCACAACCATGCAAACAATGAATATATTATACAGATGATGGCCGAGAGTCACCCAGCACTAAATGACAAAAATCACTTTTCAGACATGGGGACAAGATATAGATGACATCCATATAATCTTATTGGTTGAGAAGATAAGAGAAGAATAAAGGGAAGAATAATGTACAAATATTATTTAGTAGTACATCATTATATGTGTAGTTGATAGTTCCAATTGCTTTCACGTGGAACCATAATTTTGGATCAAATAAGTGATGCCTTGTTAGCCCAAAGGACGTCCTAGAAAGTTGTAACCACACAAAACAAATTAGAGAAAAAGAAGTTAAAAGAGAATATTTTTTTATTAATATTAGAATAGATAGAGTGTGCCATAATTTTCTTTTACAAAAACTAGAATTAATCTTATTGAAAATTTGAGCCCAAACTGTAAAGGCCACAATGATGAATCCAGACCCAGCTACTCTACCATTATTCATCCTTGAACCAATTAATTAAAGAACACGCTTTTGCCTTTTAGTTGGAATTGCACCTTTATATGTTGAATGGTCTGGTTCACGATGTCCATTGGATTTCTCCACTTGATCGTGGCTATTGATCTGTTGTATATAAAGGCCCCTATACTGATAGGGTTGGGGTAATTTTGAGTATGTAGCTTGTTTGATTCGCCCTTTTTTTCATCTGACTTTTTCTACTCTTTTTCTTTTTTTCTTTTTTTCTTTTGTGGTATGATGAACTTTTGGTTCTCCTATGGTTTGTAAGAAGTATGATGCTACTGTAATCAAAGTCTGATTATTGTAATCTGTGGTTTATCTTCAAATCTGTTGTGTTAGAGGAAGTTATTTTGTTCTTGTTAGAAGTCGTCATACATGAAAGAAACCAATGTGATTCTGAGTAGGTCATTGTCTGTAACCTTGGATTTGAACATGTCATGGTTTTCAATAGTGTATTAGGGGTTGGATCTACGTTTGTAGAGCCTCAAAGGCAGATGTAGGCATTGCACTCGCCGAACTGCCTATATCCAAAAAGGGACACTCATATCTTGTGTTATTTCTTCTATATTTTGTCATTTTCATATTTAATGTTTCTTATCTTGGTTGAAAGATTCTTTAATCTCAAGAAAATCGTCGTAACAAATCTCAACTAGCATACTAGTTTCTACAACTTCTATATATTAATTATTAAGATATGTGTTATAAGATATGTAAAATTTTATATTAGTCGTCAATATACTGCAGTCGTCTTCAAGAATGAATTTGTTTAGATGAAAGTTTCCTAGTTCAAGAGCATTCTATTAGCGAAAATTGCAAGTACAAGACATCATGATAAGTAATATAATGACTTATCTTTCACAGAATGACTATGTTACTAAGTACTGAAATTGACAATCCTAATTTTATCTAAAGAATCGATTTAAACATTGTTTTGAATTAAACCTATTGAAAAGCAATAAAAGTGTTGATTAGAATCAATGAATTTAATGACTTCAAGATTTCACTATAGTTTAATTATTTAATTTAATTTCACTATTTAGAGCTTGACGGAAAATACATTCATGAAATGTATCGATTTTTCTTTATTTGACAGTTTCTCTTAAATAAAGTCAAACCTGTCTAATTATATGAATTTTACTATATGTGTATGTGATACGATATAACAAAGTGTATTAAATAGTTACGCGATCACACATACCATATAAGTATATATCTATCTCCTACTAAAATTTATAATTTTCATTGTTTCGGTCTAAACTTATAAATCTTTTCTCAGTCTTATTATGGTTCATAAATCATTCAAACGTTAATCAGATTTTTAAAGACATTAAATTCAACAAACGAAAACAAAAGCATAATGGAATACATTGTTTGCCCTAACCATGAAATTTAGCTGGACATGTAAATGGAATACAAACACCTAATATATGAAAATAACATCACCCAAAGCAAGAATAAAGATGAAAATGAATAAAGGTGAATGAATCGTTGACTTTTTCTTATTCTTCAAACTTCTTCAAACCATAATTGAGAGAACTTTGTGTTAGTAGATCATTTACCTACTGATGATGTGAGCTAATATGGGAGCCCACACATCCTTTGTGTTCATACACAGTGGGTAAATGATCTCCTACTCACTATGGGTAGGAGATCATTACTCTAGTAGCTTGTATATTTTTGTATTTTCCACCCCTTTAATGGTAAAGACATGTAATATTTATAGGAGAGGGTTTAAGGTCTTGAAAACCATGTAAAAATATGCCAAAAGTGTCCCAAACATTTTAGGAGGTGAATTAAAATCGAATTCTGACATTTAGGGTTCGCAGCCGCAGATGATGCATCACAGCAGCAATATAGAAACATTGCCCAAGGGCTTAACTTGTGCGTTTCTTGTAACCACGAGTACTTTACTTTATGTGGTATTTTTTAACAGTTCAGAGTAAAACACTCATATCTTTTGGTAAAATACTTTAAATTTGATGAACTTTTCAATGATATATCATATCGTAGATTAATATCTCAGCATCTTATCGTGGTGCTAAAAAATGTTCACTTCTTGTGCATGCTAGACTTTCTCTCTCTTCTTTTATATTTTAATTATTTGTATATTAAAGTTAAAAAATGACACGTATGCAACAAAATTAAATTGTAAATAAAATTAATTAGAGATTAATTTTTAATTTGACATTATATTCATTAGATATTAATGCATAGACGGTAAATTTGTCTATTTGAATGCCACGTATACTGTATTATACAGAATGAATTGAAAATGCTCTACGTTCAGATTTTATGAGAAGCTAAAATTGGCATTTAATAAAATTATTAATTGACAAAATTGAGCTTATTAATTTATTAGAACTCCAAATATTTCTAGATTTTCCTTCTCATCAATATATTAACCGATATAAAAAAAAACACTATAGATTTAAAAAATTACACGCAATGTTATACTTTAACAAATAAATTTCACATAATGTCCGTACTTCAAACAACTATATACTAAGAAAATTATGCCACGATAATTTTGTTAAATATTAATTTTAAGAGATTTTATAGGATATGTAATAAACATTCTTTGTGAAAAATATATGAGATATATAATAAATAATTAAAATTTAGTCAAATAAATATATAGTAATGTACGAGTCATAAAACAAAAGTATTTTTATAATTATGTAACCAAATCGTCAATTTAATTTTTATGGTACTTTTGAATTGACAATTCCTTTTTTTTAAAAAAAAAAAAACCCTCCTAACAAAAGTTCTATATTCTATTGATAAGCTTTACTAACTATAGTTGTATTTAGAGAGGTCAAGATGGGTGGGTCGACCAGGATTGTGGGCCCACCAATGAATCGAGCGGGCGATTCACTGGCCACAAATACTGAACCGCTGGCCTGCAAGTTTTTAAAATAAAACAAAAATTAAAAACGACTATCTGCCACGGATTTGACAAGCTGTTGCATGCCAGCAGCGGCTTGTTTAGTCTGCTGCTACTGCGACTGTAGGCATGCAGCCAATCAAGTTATTAAAAAAAATGTGTGTAAGTGTGTTGTCCCATCACACTTACACGCAATTTGAATTTGCCTGCTGCCAATCAAGTTATTAAAAAAAATTGTGTGTAATTGTATTGTCCCATCACACTTACACAATTTGAATTTGATTGACAAGAGATTGTAAGTTTGTAGTGTCTTTTTTTTTCCCCTTTATATAATTGAATAATCTGCAAATTTTTGAACAATTGAATTATAATTAAGTAGGTGTCAACTTAGTTGGGATGAACTTAAACTATAAATATGTAAATGATTTATAATTATATATGTGTCAACCCAGTTGGAATGTACTCTAACTATATTGATGCATTTAGTTATTATTTATTTGTGTTGTATTTAAATTCACAAAGTTAGAAATAATTCAATGCAAAATAAGATATAAATTTTATGTAAATAATTTTTGCTATAAATATGAATTTATCATTGTTGTTTATTTTTCACAGTGGGTGGATTTTTTCTAATGCGGGCTGTTACCGAACTCATGCGTAGACCCATCCGGGTCGAGCCTATGTGGACTTGCTGCCAACCCGGATTGACACCTCTAGTTGTGCCAAAGCTTGATTGATAATTATGAAAATTTATAGGCGGTTAAATACACTATGATAGAATTGATTGGGAGCAAGGATGACAAAAAAACCCTTTTGTGTCCCCTCCTGTTAGTAATCGAGGCGGGGACAGGAATCATGGACGCCTTGAATTATTCGAACTTGCTTTTAATATATATTTATATTTTTATGTTTTAAAATTTAAATTGTATTTAAAAAATAAAAATTAATTAATTAATTAAACGGAGCGATAACTGAAAATTTTTGAATTCTCATCACGCTTCGATCCGTGCTCCGCCTCCCAAAATTCTTGACAGAACGGGGATAGTAATGATCGCTCCGACTCTGTTGCCATTACTAAATGGGGGAGAGAATCACAAAAAGAAGTGCTAAAACTGGAAATCAATTTCCCTTTATGGATCTTGACTTGTAAATGGACTCAAGTTCTATAGCAATTGCTGGATCCGACTAAGGAGACTATTTGACATTTGGATAAAAAACGAAGATCTAATAGCCGAACTTGATCTGTAATTGGGCCTGGTGTAGGCCCACGTACGTAACTCTTGGGCTAATTCATCGGGCTGGCTCTTAACTAACTAAAATCGCATTCGAGAAATCGGATGTATAGACAAGTGGATATTACACCCACTACTTATGAATATTAAAATAATTTTAAATCTAACAACTTAGTTTATTTATTTCAAAAATACTACATTCTTAAAATTAGATTAATTAATTTAATATTGAATTAATAATGTATTAAATTCATTTTTAAACATTTAATTATCCATTACCGATTTTAACCTTCCTAGATTACAGTGCCCATTAAATTGAAAACTCCCAAACCAAAGAAACTTCCCCATTTACAAGTTGGAATAAAATCTTTCAAAATTTTAGCAAATCTTCTTCCAAAATCCCGAAATCGCAATGCATTTTTCACAGTTTCTTATCTTGGTTGAATAATGGAGACTCCAAATCGTGAAAATACAAGGTTGAAGATGGCGTCGCCTGGAGAAGAAACCATACCGGAATCGAACACTTCCAGTCACCGACGAATAACGTTTTCTGCACCCACGAAAGCACCCAAAACAAAAGAGACAATAAACTTGTTGAAGTTTAGAGTTGATTTTGTATTTGTAACCGATATAACAGTCTAGGATTTGATTGTTCTCTGTATGAAATATTTTTTTATGATATAATGTGTATATATAGGTCTGTTACAGTACATTTTATATATTAATAGGAATTTGTTGAAATTTAGATTTGATTTTGGCTGTTGTAAGAGTTGTAATAATTGTAACAGATTCTCTTTAATATCAATGTCTGATGCTGTTGTTACAAATGATATTGTGTATGAATATTTGATACAGTGTTATGAATGATGTTGTGAATCAAGTTCTGATACAGATGTTACAATTGATATTTTGTAGCAATTAATATGTTACTAAATATATTACAGATTAAGTTATGTTACAGATTGAGTTATGTTATTGAATCATGAGTTAAATTTCTTCTCACTGTTACATTCTGATGTTACAATGTGTCAATTTGTTTTAAAGTCTAGTATGTATGTAAATACGACATTGTTGAAGTTTATAGTTGGTTTTACAGTTGTAACATTTGTAACAGAATCTTTTTAATATCATGGTATGATATAGTGTTACAAATGCTATAGTATATCACTGTTTGGTACATATGTTACTAACGACATTTTGTATCACTGAATATGTTACAGATGATATAATATTATTTTACCCAACACATGTTACATGTATTGATATTCTCTACTACTGACGTTACATATGTTACAACTGATATTAACATGAGTTTCATTGATGTTATATATCATACTAAAATGTAACATACGCAGATGTTCTAAATATAATAAATATCTATGCAGACCAGAAACTTCCAAGTGTTACAAGATCAAAACAGAATTATAATGTAACATATGCAAATGTTCTCACTGTAACATAAACACAAAATATCATGAATTCTGATATTTTTTTGTAACATTTGTTTTAAAGTGATAATAACATAAAATAATATGTTACCGACATCTAAATGTAACATATGTATATGTAATACACGCAAACGTAACACACACAAATGTAACATACAGAAATGTAACATGCGCGATTGTAACATATACAAATGTTCTAAATGCAATAAACGTCTCCGCAAACCAGAAACTTCCAAATATTACAATATCATAAATGAAATATAATGTAACATGTACAAATATTCTCACTGTAACTTAAACATAAAATATCATGAATTTCAGAAATTTTTTGTAACATATGTATTCAAATAACGAATTTTGTGAACTGCTACATATAATCACATTTATTCAAAGTCAGATTACATATATTTGGATTGATAAACATGTTACAATAATTAACATTATGTAATTATTTTGATCATTCACGTTCTGATTTTCTTTACCGCACTTTCTTCACGCGCGAAAGTTTTTCACGGGCTGATGTTCTTCACGGATTGATCTTCTTCGCCGAATGATGTTATTCATAGAATGATGTTTGTTTGATTTTCTGAAATTTTTTGTTTTCTATTTAGACAAAGAATCAATTAGGATATTCAATTTAATGGAAATAACTGAAAATCCCCCTTTTTTAGGCTAGCTGTTACACAACTGGTCATTAATAAATGAAAATAGAATAAATATATTTAAAAAATAGTATTTTTGAAATTTTTGCAATAGAATAAGTCTTTTGGAATTATTTTCAAAACATGGCTCATTTATGAAAACATCCCTATAGACAATAGTTGCGATACTTGCTTGTGGGATTTGAAATATATATTCTTCCTATTTTTTGTATTTTGTAACGTGTTTAATATGAAGTTAGTACTGAATGTGTACTATTAAATACTCCCTCCGTCCCACAAAGATAGACCCGTTTTCTTTATTTACCTGTCCCAAATTATAGGCTACTTACTTTATACATGATATATTAAATTTTTATTTTTTCTAATATATCCTTATTTAATTTACATTGTTATCAACCAAAATATATTTCTCTCTAAACTTTCATTTATTTTTTTCTTTTTCTCAATGTAATTCTCTCTCTATCTCTATCTATATAACTTTCTCTCTCTAAACCTTCATTTATGTTTTTTTTTTTTCCGTGTAACTCTCTCTCTCTCTCTCTCTCTCTCTCTCTCTCTATATATATATATATATATATATATATATATATATATATATCTTTTTGATTTCTATTTAACTTAAATAGGAGTATAATGAAAAAATTGTGTGAAATTTTTATAATTTCAATTACATTAAATAAGTTTTCTTAATCTGTGTGAAAAAAAAGTGGGTCTATCTTTGTGGGACGGAGGGAGTACTTTTTTTAAAATTTAGAATTATTAAAAAAAAATCATACTAAGGACTACCAATATTATAAATTTTTGACTAAATTATTTTTGACCGAATCTATTTATTACATGACTTGTACTAGATCTGAGTCAAACTTACACGAAACATTAAGAATGTTACTATCGATAGTCCCGTCCAAACTACCTTCCGCCCCACGCATACTTTCTGAATTGGCTATTACAGTTAGGCTATTTTGGAAATTTTGCATTTTTCTTTTCTTCAAAAGTGAAAAAAAATGGAATAAAAAAAGTTGACACGCTACCAATGCCACGCAAAGCTAACCAATAGAATTGCACCGTCCCACAAGTGGTCCAATGGCTACGTTTTTTCTAAATATTTTTTTCCAATGGAAAAAAAATGAGGAAACCACCTAGTACGAGACTATTAATATTAGACGAAAAAACCAAAATCCCAGAAAATAGGGGGAGGGAGAGAGAGAGGGGAAAGAGCCAAAATCGGAAATGATGTTGAAAATCTTGAGAAAAACCGCAACAACCATGGAGAAAAAAAATGGATCCATCCCGGATTCCTTCCCTTCCGTCAAAGAGGCGTACGACGTTGTTGATGACTTGTCCTCGTGGGAATTCGTGGACCCATCTTTATCAGAAGATGATGAAGACCTCTACTCACTTGCGGACGAAGAGGACAATGACGTCATCGACGACGAATTGACGTCGAAGAACGGGAAGGGGGAGGAGGAGGTGGGAAGTGAATCACCTCCTGACGTCATCTCCGTGGAGTCTCTGTCAGTCTCACCACCCCAATTGACGCTGACCGTTGATGTTTGCTGTGATGATCAGGAGGAAGAGGTTGATGATGAAGATGATGACGAGGACGATGAAGATGGGTTTGGATTGGATGACGAGTTGGTGCCGTGGATGCTGAAGGACAGGTTCGGGAGGCAGAGGATTAGGAAGATGGGGAAGAGGGGTGGTTCTAGGGTTAACAAATCGAAAAGGGGTCCTTATTTCTATAACAGGCCTGGCTGTGTGTATGGCAAACATGGCCTTGGTGTGCAGCACTGCTTCATCTAGAGAGGGTGTAAAGGTAAAATTTGGTGAACGAATTGCTGCTTTATGTAAAAATTGATCCTGATGGACTGAAAATATTGGGATTCTTTCTTTATCACTACTGATTTAGATGTCTATCTGGAAATCAATGTAAATATGGATGTTGCTATTCATTTTAATGCAATTTGATTTTCAGGATCTTGATTTTTATTAGCACTTATATGAATTTTGGGCTCCTTTAAAATGTTGCCATCAGCTTCTGGATCATAGAACAATTCCTGGATTTATTATGATTTTACTGTTTTTCTTAAGGCATACATACACCTAATGTTCTGTGCCATGGCTAGGTTTATTTTTGTGGGTTTCTGAGGGTTCATTTGAAGGGGGGGAAGGAGGAGGGAAAATGCAAATTCTTCCTCTTGATAAAAGACAATTTCTCCGGGTTTGGTTTGGTTTGGTTTCGTTTGGTTTGGTAAGAGGGGATAGAAAGGATATGAGGGAAAGGAGGGGGGCCGATTTTGATGTATATATTCCGCACAGCATTTTTTATTTCATGACACAGAATTTTTAGATGGTCTTGACAAAGAAAATATCACCCATAGCTATAGCATTATTGAAGGGGATGCTCTGATGGGCGTTCTCGATGGAGGACAACAGCCTATGGAGGGTGCATCTGTAAGAAGAAGACCATTTAGGATACTGAGGGAGATGTCCAGATTACTGAGCACAAAATCAAGGAAGGCAAAGGCAATGTTCAAGGCTATGGAGGCCTGTTAGAGGAAATCATCCATTTATGAAAGGAAATGCCTCTCTTTCTGAGAAACATAACTGTACATTATGGGTTGGGTGGGTTGGGCCCAACCCGAATCCAACACTAAACAATCGGTTAAGAGAGAACTCAACCCACCCAAACTGCCCACTGGCGGTTTGGGCTTTGGCCCAATTCGCACAGTTTGAGGTTTTTTATTTTTATTTTTAATTGTAGCAGTACTCATTTTTTTGGGCCCATTAGTGGACTAATCTTTTGGGCACAATAGTGAAAAACCCATTGCTAAAAGTACATTTGGAGAATGAAAATGTGATTATATTACTTTTTAGTCCAGAAATAGCTTTAAAATTCAATAGATAGTACAAATTAAAAATAAGTAACTAATAGGCATCCAATAATTCATTCAACAATGATTCTGGAAATGCAACAAATTCAACCTAAATAATAAGTAGTAACGTCTAAATATATTGCAGTGATTCAAACTAAATCTAAATTTAAAAATATTATAGTCATCTAGCCTCAAAAAATGAAAAAATGTTACATGTTATACTCGTCCAAGTATATTCCAATAAGCCAACATTGTTAAAACATAAAATATTACATCAAACATTCCATTCAAGAAATAATAAGTGGCATCCTACAATAAAAGAAATGAAATTATTAGAGAAAAAGAAAGAATACTTTAAATTAAGTACTTGTCAAACATTATATCAATACGTATGCCTGAAAAAGCTTGTAAAACGAATGAATCACTCGGCTTTGGGCACTTGAGTATCTTCATTTGGTTTTGTATTTATTGAGTCCAAAAGTTCTACCCAAAAAAAAATTGAACTACATAGAAATAAGTAAAGTTAGCAATTATATAAGATGTAGTTATATTACTTTCTTTCAAATGATTGTAATGCTCAACATTTTCATTATAAAATCTATCCAAGTTTGGAGAAGCTTTCAACCAATTTTGAGTGCATACCAAAACCTCCACAATTTAGGACATAAAGAACTACGAAAAGGATGAAGGCTCATTCATCTAGTACTAAAAAGTAAAAACACTTTTTGAAGCTAACGGTAAGACTTTCCTCCCACACCCTCCCAACAGTAAAGACTTTTTGAAGCACTTTCCTCCCACCATCCTCTTTTTGGTTCTCAAAAGATAGTTTTTTCTGCTTTTTATCTTACAATCTATCAAGATATTTCTTACAATTATTTGTCAAATGATTATTCAAAGTGTTTGCCCCATACTTTTTGGTGTCACATGCATAATCCAATCCACATTAGTTACACTTACACCTAACATTCGGATCATCCCTTGTGCCCATTAATATGAAGAGATCCCAAACATATGAAGCTATTTTATTCGATTTTCTCTTCCCTAATGTTGATGACTTGATGGTGAACGTGTATCTGAATTCAAATTTGTGTGCCCATTAATATGAAGAGATCCCAAACATATGAAGCTATTTTATTCGATTTTCTCTTCCCTAATGTTGATGACTTGATGGTGAACGTGTATCTGAATTCAAATTTGTGTAATTTGATGGAGCTATATTGTTACTTTTTTCAAACATATTCATATCTATCAACATATTCCTAAAAATGTATCAATCAATCAATGTAAGAAACAACAAGTATTGCAAATTTGTCCATTTCTCTTAGACTACTTTCCAGTCTTAGATTTTCTACGTTCAATGACCACCAAAACAAAATTTAACCTACATTAAACCTAACATCAAGCTCAAATTGAAATGACAAACTTAACGAAGGTATCCAACAACATTAATAAATTTCTTTGTTCCTATATTTTTACTTAAAAAATGCGATCAAATAATAAATTTCTTTTTTCCTATACAACTTAAGTGCAGAATAATATACATATACAACAACATTTAAACAAAAATAAGAAACGGTCAATTCAATCGAATACGAGAAAAAATCATTACCTGAAGAATCTGTAAAATGAATTAATCACTTAGTGTGAAGCCGTTGATTATCTTCATGAATTTTACACAGCAAATCAATTAATCCATGTTGCATGTTTTTACAAGGACATGCATCAACCTTTCATGGAGAGTTAAATAAACATATATACATGTTTGTAAGCACTGCAGTTGTACTGCTTTTATGATACTAGCAACTTTAAAACCCAATCAGTGATACAACTAAAACATTTCTATCAAGTCAGTCAAGTAGACATCTCCTAAAATGGTTGTAGAAGAATCAGCTGTAGATTTCATAGAAAAATACTATGTTAATATATTGAGCATTCTACCATCATCACCAACTATATTTACTAAACCCAGTTTAATAAAGTCAAATTACTTTCATCAAAACTTTCCAATTCCATCCTTGACAAAAACACAAAGTTGTGAATAAACAAAGAGCAGTAATTCTAAATGGTTTTGTTTCAAATTTGGCTAGAGGCTGAACTAGATTGCAAAAATTGACCAGTACTTACAAGGTACCAAGCAAGAATTATGATCTAAAAATGAACTTAACCATGGGATGAATTAAGCAGAAAAATAAATGCACAATAACAATAGAGATCACTGAACTTTCACCTAGTTGGTGGCTGCCGGATGGAGTATCCACTGGCGAGGAGGGTGAGATTGTAAGAGAGAGAGAGGACAGTCAGCGGCGACGAAGAGATGGAATTGATTGTTCAATTTATAATTAATTTTAGGTTTGAGTTCGGATTTAACTTTGATGAAAAAATAGAAGCAAGTAAGGGGAACTAACCTGAAGCACTGGTTGTTGGCCCGCTGGAATGACGATCGGCGGTGAGAGAGAAGAGAGGCACCCGACAGAGATATTGGAGAAAGGAGTGAGAGGGAGAGTGAAATGAAAATCTGATGTAGGGCTCTTGGCCTTTGTCTTTGGGTCATGCTTTTCTCGATTTTTTCCTTCTTTTTTTTTAAACAGGTCTGGCCTGGCCAACTTGGGTTTGGGTTGAGTTGGATTTGGGTTATTAGACCCCACTCGTAACTTGACCCAACCCAATCAAAATTCTTTGATTTGGGTTATTAGACCCCACTTGTAACTTGACCCAACCCAATCAAAATTCTTTCTCCTGAACTCGAATCCAACCCAAACACACTCGAATATCGAACCAAATCGGTTGGGTTGGGTCGGGTCGACCGATTTGAGTTGGGTTTTGTCCACCCCTAATAAACGCGGATTGAAACATCAGACTTCCAATATTAGAAACCAATGACGATAAATGAAACATAACTGTTGCAATAAGACGACTCCCCTATTATTAGAGATTTTGCACAATTTTCTCAGAAAAATCGCAGGGCATGTTCTTTTTGCTATTTCAAACTATTTTTAGTTTTCATTTTTGTAAAACACATTAAATTTGTTTGGTGCATTTTTGAAAAATAATGTTAAACTTATAACATAAAATATAAAACAGATTTTCGACGTTACACCTAGGGGTGGGCAAAAAAACCGAAAAACCGACTAACCGAACCGAACCGAACCGACTCGGGTCGGTTCGGGTCGGTTTTTGGGCCCGGTCGGGTCGGTTTCGGGTTGGGTTTACCCAACCCGAAACCGACTCGGTTTTTTAAAAAAAAAAAAAAAAAAAAATTTTTTTTTTTTTTTTTTTTTTTTTGTTCTTGAACCCGACCGAAACCGAAAACCCGAACCGACCCGAGTCGGTTCGGGTCGGTTTCGGGTTGGGTTTCAGAATTTTTTTTTTTTTTTCGGTTTGGATTTCTCCAAACCGATTTTAAATCGGTTCGGGTCGGGTTGGGCCCAAAACCGACCCAACCCGACCCGCGCCCACCCCTAGTTACACCAAAACACTCAAAATAGGGAAAATAAACATTTAAATAAAATTCTAAATTCCTTTTTAAAAGAATCTAACAAAAAAATTAAATTCTAAAATTCTAAAAGCTTTCGATTTTTTTTTTAATTCCTACTTTTTAAAGCACGCAAGTCACAAAGAAGGCCTTACGGGTTATTTAAATAAAAATTCTTTAAAATATTAGATAAATAAAAACAGATTTAATTAATTTTAATTTTTATATTTAGTATTTTGGTAATTTATTATTTGTTTGTATTTTATTTTTGTAGAGAAAAAAATATTATAAGATTAACCTAAGGACAGCAAAAAAAACTCGTCGCCCCAAACTTACCCCGCCCTGCTTATTTGGGTAATAGGGAAAGGGGCGGGTCTGGGGCGGGTTTTTCTGCCCCGCGACCCGCCCCACCAAGAATTTTTTTTTTTTTTTAGTAAAATCATATAATAGAATACAAATTAAAACTTTACTAGAAATGAACTAAAGAAGAATCGAAACCGAGTTGAAATTATAAACTATAAATCTCAACCATTACACCACAATCCCAATCTTGAATTTTTTTTGTTTTGTTTGCAACAAATATTTTTAAAAAATATTTATTTATTTTTTAATTTTTTTTTCAGTTTTATAAAAAAAAAATTTCGTGGGGGCGGTTGGCGAGTCAATCTTTTGACCCGCCCCGCGAATTCGCGGGTTGCTGGGCAGGTAAAAAATTTTGTGGGGTGGGGTGGCGTGAGGTGGGGTGGGTGGGCCCCGCCCCGCCCCGTTGATTCACAAACTTTAAAATATATATATATATATATATATATATATATATATATATATATATATATATATATATTACTTGATAATATATTAAAATAAAATTGTTATATTTAACTGAATTATCAAATTCATTGAATAAAATGTCAAAATAATTTCTTAAAATTTCGAACAAAACGTGTTTTCTAGTTTTCTGTTTTGAGAAATAGTTTTTTAAAATGACAAACTAAACACTTTTTCAGTAATATTACAAACTCTCAAAACAGAAAACTACAAATGAATTCAAACTTCAAAACTGAAAACTGAAACGCTAATCTTCGTACATGTTAAATGTTGTAACAGAAATCACCTCCGGCACATACAACTTATGGGATTCTCTCTTGGTTCCATCACATTTCAATGTAGGCACATAGAAGAAGCCATCTAGGGTAGGTAGCCAACTAGAGGTGCAAAATAGGTCGGTCTAGTAGGCAAATTTAGATAATTTGGATTTTGGATCGAGTCAGCCCAATAAAAAATTGATCAAGTAAAAATTGGGCTTATTTGGCCCGGTGCAACCCACTGTACCAATCGAGCTGAAGTCGATCTCGCCCAACTATTTTGGACTGACGCGATAAAATTTCTTAGTCCAAAAATTTCTTAGTCCTCCAAATTCATTAATTCCAGTACTATTGGATCAATCAAGAACCAAACCAAGCTTATTAAGCTTCCTTCTAATTCAACCAAAACAAAACCAAGCTCATAAATTCCACTTCTGATTCCACTAAAGATTTTACACCTATTGTCAAATCCCAGCTCAAGAAACTAAATTTCACTTCAAAAACATCAAATTCTACTACTACAAAGACCAGCAGAGCCGGCCTTGAGCGTAGGAGACTAGGTAGCCGCCTACGGCCCCCAATCATTGCATGGCACAAAAATCTCAGTCCATTTTTATTTTTAAATAAGCCACATTTTAAAAACAGCTCAAAGGAAAACAAGTTCCAATTAGCACATGAACCCTACATTAGCCCTACAAAGCTAATAAAGTACATTGCGTGAGTCGGTGAGTGCGACATTGATTTCCTGATTTCCATTTTCCATAGCATTTTCTCAGCATGCTCCAAAGATGAGTTTGAAATTCTGTTGACTTTAAATTAAAAAACTAGCCTTCTCTTAATCTTTTTTTATATATACCTCCATAGTCCTTACTAATGATCTTCCTCCTCTTCGACTTCTTTTGTTGTAGGGGATTTTGGACTCGTTAAAACTTTGAAGAGATTTGGCTTCTTCGGTAATTGTTGAGTATACATTATATCTTTTGTTTTGTCTCCAGCAATTTTAAATAGTACTTGTGGAGTTAAGTACAAAAAAATTGCAGAATTTTCTTGCGTTTTGTGTTGGTTCATTTCCAAATTTAATAAAAAATTATCCTGATTGTAATTTGTCTTTGGAGGCAAAATTAAATCGTGAGCAATTGTTTCTAACTTAATTCCTCGAAATAACTTAATTTATGCAAGTGCCCTCAAAAAAGAGTTTTGTTAATTTCATTATCTCATTAATTTAAATCTAAAAGACAAATTGTTAATTTTATGTTTTCTATGAAGTATTTGTTTGGACATAAAAACAAAAAAAACAAAAGCAAAAAATAAAAGAATTTATTCAATCTCAAACTGGAGCAATGGAAAATTTCTCACCGGTAATGATCAAGTGTTTTCTTCGCTTAAGTATAGATTTGAACAACTTCAAAAATATGAATGTGCTTTAAAATTTTTATTAGATTTAAAAAAATTACATTCTCCAGATGATGATTGTTTGAAGTATTTGTATAATGATCTTGAAAATTTTTTGAAGCACGACATGGATTCCAATATTGAAAGCCCTATTTAAAGTTTCACCTAGAGCGTCCGCTCTCCAAATTCTCAGGGCCGGCTGTTGCCTGTTGAGACCAGTTCACTTTCCCCTAAGAAATGGCAAGCTGCCTTCAGTATCTAGTTGATTTTTATGGTGCTGCTAATTCTCATCCCCGTTCTCATCGCCAACAAGTTTAAACCATGTCCTTTTTGTTAAGAAATTGAATATGATAGATCCAAACCGCAACTAAAGTAGAATTGAGAAACTAAAGATAGAAATAGACACAAGAAATTTAACGTGGAAAACTTTCAATTAATTTTGGGATAAAAACCACGGGCAAGAATATAAGGATTTAACTATAGTAGGAGAACTACAATCTTCTCTCTAAATACAAGGAGATAATAATGACCAATCTCTCTTGTAATAGGAGAAACACACTCTCTTCTAGGAAAGAAAGAACACAATTTATATGTTTAGGAGAAACCTAACTTTTCCTCTCTAAACCCTCTCTCTCTTCTCTCTAGAATGAGCATACAAAACTCTTCACCTATTTATAGAGTTCATTTCTTAACCTCTAAGCAAACTTAGCCGCCTTTGAAATAGTCAAAGTTTCCGTCTTTCCAATATGTGTTCAAATTGAATTTGAACTCTTCAAGGTAGTAGTGTTCGAATTGAACTTGAACTCATAAGGTTGTACAATTCAAATTGAATTCGAACTCTTACCAAGTCAAAGACTTAACCATTAAGCAACTTTGACTATTCAAAGCAAAACCAAAATGGAATTTTGCTTTTTCACACTTTTCTCCTTTCTAGCACCCTCCCGTGCCTATCAGTGAGCTACAACTGGAGTCTGGAGCTGACAATCGGTTGCATGAAAAAAAACGCTCTAATACCATGTCAAAATTCTGCCTCAGTTAATTCCCCGAATAGATTTCTCTCCTTTGCGCTCTCCAAATGCAGGGTAGAATTGGGTGTTAGGATGAATTGAGCTAACCACAGGAACTGATACCACAATGGCGCATATTTGCGTTTATTCTTCTTTTACTTTTGAGAACCTATCACGGGATTTGCCTTGATATGCCCCCAAAAAAGTATAGCTTAATCGTATTGCCATGTACAATTCAGTTCAATCTCACAAATACTTTCTAGTTTCATAATGTCAGTGAACGTAGAAATTAACAACTTCATTACTCTTCCCCTCTGCAATAAAATAATTATGTAGGCATATTTTCATATTCTTCTAAACACTTTTCTTAAAATACAAGTGATCAGGGGCGAAGCAACCAAGGGCGCAAAAATTTTAAAAACAATAATTATATTCACACAATTCTTTTTATTTTTTGCACTATATTTTAATTACATTTAAAATCCTTAATCTATGAACATGATAGCATTCATGTTCCCAACTTTTTTTTATCACATTTTTATCATCAACTTTTCATTAATTAGCATATCTTGTATTTGATAACGGTTTCCATCTAAAACATTTTTTGAAAATTCGTAAAAATGTTTATTTGTCTGTCATATTAAAAAAAAACAATAGATACAAAAGTACGATAAAATATTTTTCTTCATTTCAAATCACGTAAACAAAATATCTCGACAAAAACCATAATTAATGATGAAATGTGCTAATTAATGAAAGTTGAAGATAAGAATTTGATGACAAAAAGTTAAGAACATAATTACAACAATGTACAAAAGTTGAGGATCTTAAGTACAATTAAAATGTAGTGCGCTTATAACAATTTGTAATGTGAATATAACCACCCTTTTTAAAAATTTCTCGTTTGATTCCAAAAAGACATAAGCTAAAATCCAATAATATAAATTAGTCCAAAATAACCTAAGCCAAGTTTCAACCCAAATTGTTTTAATTCAAATTTTAGCCCAAATTGGCCAAAATCCTAAGTTTTAATTTATATTAGCTGTTGAACACCAAGTTCCCAAACTCAATTGATATCATCTATTCAATCTCATCTCAACAGATAATCGAGCCATAATCTTATTGTAATTTTTACTCTATTTCTTCTAATTAAAGCTATAATAAGCTAGAATTAGCCATAAATCTGTTAACATAGTTAGCTAGCTTGCAGATGGACTAGGAGAGGGGGTTTAGCTTGCTCCCTTCGTGATCATTCTTTTCAAAGGGAACAATGTCTAGCTAAAAGAGAGATTGAACTAAACCTAGATAATTTCTTCCTAAATTAGCCCTAAATTCATTAGCATTTATGTAAATTTTAATGTTTATATTGCTTTTGTATATTTTAGTTTGAAATAATTGCATCAAAAGTCTCCAATATTTCAAAATCGTTAGAGATATGCTCATAACCTAAAATAATAGTACCAAACGTCCCCAACGTATGAAAAAATAGGCATCGGAAGTCCCTCTTCACACTTTCCGTCAGTTTTCTCCGTTACAACCAAAATTTAGAATGCACGCGCTGTATATCCCTAAAAAACGCGAGTGGAAATGGCAAGGGTAAAAAAGTAACTCCACTGCCATTGGTGGCTCTTCATCTTCTATAGGTAGCCTTTTCATAGGATGCATTACCAAATGAAGTTGCCATAATCACCACCGGGACAGAAGCGAACAGCGGCCCGACGACGTTTCCTCCGACTACTTGGCTTTGTCCACCGGCTAGATATATGGTCAATCCTGACGCAACAGGCAGACTCGGAGGAGGTAGAAATGAAGCAGAAAGGGGTAGAATTTTGAATCTTCCATGTAATGTCACAACTGAACCTGGTGCAGAAGGTTGTCTTAGAGTGACATTATTCGCGGTGCCGCTGGCACTTAGAATGCAAACCCCTCTCTGCCGCAGGGTGGCGAAAGTGGATACTTATATGGGATCTGAGTGCATTAGCACTGTCACGAGTGATGATTATAGGGGGCATAGGTTTGTTTTTGGAACCGGAAGGTCTACCTCTAGGTCTTCTTGTCATTTCTCATTCTTCGGTGGCCGGCAATAGCTCTTCCCCCTCCGCGGCAGCAGTGAAAACACTATAATTTTCGTCCCGATCTCGCTTTAAGCTGCGGTTTATATTGATGTTTTCGCTTTGTTCATCTTCAAGATTCTGCTGGCGGTGCTGGAATGGGTGGTGGTGCAGCTGAAGATCTCTGGCATGAAACGGAGGCAGCAAAGGACGGCCCTCAGCTGTTAATTGATCCATCACTAGACTTCAAATACTTGTCTGCTCCTTCAAATTATACAGAATCTTGAAGAACATATGCAAATTCAGACGCTAAACATGGTAAATTCTCTATCTTACTAGATGAGATTTGTTCTTGGTTGCTTTTTCTTCGAAGCTTGTTCTTGGTTGCTTTTTCTTCAGAGTTTTACCCTTGCCATTATTCCCAGTCGCGTTTTTTGGAGATATATAGCGCGTGTAGTCCAAATTTTTATTTTAGTCCAAATTTTTATTTTAACGGAGAAAACTGACGGAAAGTGTGAAGAGGGACCTCTAATGCCTATTTCTTCATACACGGGGGACGTTTGGTGCTATTATTTTAGGTTATCGGCATATCTCTAATGATTTTGAAACGATGGGGACCTTTGATGTAATTATCCCTTTTAGTTTTGATTTTTTTTTTTCCTTTAGAATTTGTATATTTGCTAATTATTATTAATAATAGTTTATATGTACATGAAATTCTTGGATACTTGTTGGTGTCTTGCCAGCTTATTTTATTGTTTTGTCTACTTATTATAATATTATTGAATTGTTATGTCTTGTCTATTTTGTTGCTTTGTCCACTTATTATTAGATCCTTGTGCTTTGCCGACATATTTTGTTACTTATTTAAATATTATTGAATTTAATATCAACGGTTATGGAGAGATTTTATAAAAAGAAAGCTCCATTTGTTATTGAAGAGAAAAAAATTGATGGAAAAAAATCATTGGTGATATTTTGATTGTATATATTGAGAAGAATATATTTCACGAAATTGATAATAATATAATTATACAATATTTTTAAAGTATGAAAATACATACAGAATAATTGTAATAATGTATCTAAATATTTTCATTAGTGTCATATTATTTTTTAAAAAAAATTACTAATTAATTTTTGTCCACCAAAATAAAGTTCTTAGCTCTGCACCCTGCCAGTGATGTTCATCACCCTCTATTGTAGTATCTCAATATTAAATATGACACAAAATGAATAATAACACCATTGTATTTTCAATGGGGAATTTGGCGGAAAGGGTCCCTAATTTTTATCTTTAGTGCAGAAATGGTTCATAATATTTATTTTGTTTACACGAACATACTTTTTTTGACAAAAAAAGACCAATATGCTCTTTGGGGGTGTTTGATTTTGATTAAATCAGTTATTTTTTTGTAAAAGTCGATAAATGTGTAGTTGCAATTGTAAAAAGTTGTGGATCCCATGAAATGTGTGGTTAAAATTTATTGTTGACTTTAACTTCAATTTTTTAGCAAAATTTTAATTTAAATCAAACAAGCCATTGATTTTAATAAGGAAAAATTACAATTGGATTCCTAACTTTTGCAAAATGTACAAATGGATCATGTACATTCATTTTTTTATACAAAATTAAAGAAAACTAACGATTATTTTTTATTTTTTGAATTACGACTTTATTGACCAAATTGATCGTGTACATAAATTGTTTTGTATATTTTTACGAACTATTACGCAATAACTAAAATTTAAGCTCATAATTATTAACAAGCATGTTAATAAAATTATTAGTTTTATTATTTAAAATTGAAACTTTTATTTTATGGCTATAACAAAAAAATAATAATAACAACTTTCTTACAAACTTGATTATCAAATATTTTTATTTAATTGAGTTATTCGCTTATTAACTATAAATATTATAGCTCCAATTGTTTTCTTCATATTTTATTTTATCATTCAAAACAAAGAACATATAATTCCTGAATTAATTTTTATTAGTATTTTTTATGTTAGATAAAAACACAATAAGATTGGTTCAATGTCATAAAATTATATACATCATTTTATTATTTATTTATCTTAATTTTTATTCAAGATTTTTACATCAATAGCAAAAACAAATTTTTAGAGCACAACAATTTAACATTTTTTCACTTATGAAAAATTTAATTGACATGACTATAATAATATATTTAGTACGCTAAATTAAATGTTATTAAATAAAAGTATCGGATTCATTTACACTTTTTGTGAAGGTTAAGCACCCAACTGCAATTTTTTCTAATTAAAACTAAAGGTACGTTGACCTTTTTATCAAATAAGAAACAATTGCACACTAAAATACAGAGGAGCGGTCTCATACCTCTAGACCTAGTGGACAATTGTTATCTTGCCCACATCCAATGTGGCACTTGCACATTAGATGAATTATTCACATAAGTAAATGTCACACCAGCAATTCATGAAATGTACATGGGCAAGATAACAATTAAAGATCGCTCCTCTGTATTTTAGTGTGCAATTGTTTCTTATTTGATAAAAAGATCAATTCATCCAACGTGCAAGTGCCACATTGGATGTGGGGCAAGAAACAATTGCCCATTGTGGGGCACGAGATCGCTTCTCCTAAAGGGAAATTGGCGCAAATGGTCCCTAACGTATCACGTTAGTGCGCAAATGGTCCATAACCTTTTATTTTTGGCGCAATGGTCCCTAACCTATCCATTTAGGTGCGGAAATGGTTCTTGTGGACGAATTCCGTTAAACAACCTTTTATTTAGGTGCACAAATGGTCCCTCTCATTGTTTTTGTCTTTATTAATAGGGGTACAATTATCAAGTTACATTTTTCTTTCAATTGGTGCAAATGGTCCCTAACCTTTACCTTTTTTTGGCGCAAATAGTTCATAACCTATAATTATATTTTGGTGCACAATTGATCCTTATTTGATGAAAAAGATAAAAATATCCTTACTTTTAATTAAAGAAATTTGCAATTGGATTCCTAACCTTTAAAAAAAGTGAAAATGAGTAAGATACTTTAATTTTTTTATTAAAAAAAATTAAAAGAAAACTAGCAAATTGACAATATACTAAATTATTTTGTATATTTTTCGAACTGTTATAAAATAACTAAAATTTAAGCTCATAATTATTAACGAATGTGCTAATTAAAATTATTTTATTATTATTAAGTAATCATATTATTTAAAATTCGAACTTTAATTTTAACGTTACAATATAAAAAGAAAATAAATTTGTCACAAATAAAAGTTTTAATTATGCTCAACCTAGCTCGATTTTATACAGTCTCATATTTACTTAGTCAATCCAACCCGCTTTTGAGCCACAAGGCTACTAGACCAGTCTTATTTTAAATTTTAATTTAGTTTTGTATTTAAAATTTAGTTTTGTATTTTAAAAAAAAAGGTCTTATTATATTGTAACGTTAAAATTAAAGTTTGAATTTTAAATAATATGATTACTTAATAATAATAAAATAATTTTAATTAGCACATTCGTTAATAATTATGAGCTTAAATTTGAGTTATTTTATAATAGTTCGTAAAATATACAAAATAATTTAGTATATTGTCAATTTGTTAGTTTTCTTTTAATTTTTTTTAATAAAAAAATTAAAGTATCGGATTTATTTTCACTTTTTTAAAGGTTAGGAATCCAATTGTAAATTTCTTTAATTAAAAGTAATGATATTTTTGTCTTTTTCATCAAATAATGATCAATTGTGCACAAAAATATAATTATAGGTTAGGGACTATTTGCGCCAAAAAAAGGTAAAGGTTAGGGACCATTTGCGCCAATTGAAAGAAAAATGTAACTTGACAATTTTACCCCACTAATAAAGACAAAAACAATGAGAGGGACCATTTGCGCACCTAAATGAAAGGTTATTTAACGAATTTTTAATGGAATCCGTCCACAAGGACCATTTTCGCACCTAAATGGATGGGTTAGGGACCATTGCGCCAAAAATAAAAGGTTAGGGACCATTTGCGCACTAACGTGATACGTTAGAGATCATTTGCGCCAATTTCTCTCCTCCTAAAATAATAGGTTATAGACGTTCGTGCTAAAAAATAAACGTTAAGAACTATTTTCGCACTCAAAACAAAAATTAGAGACAATTTACACCAAATACTCTTTTCAATATACAATAGGAATGAAATTTTTTTCAAATGTGTACCAAATGATCAATTACACAAATAGCCATCAGTCTTTACAACATCTAGCAACCATTCAATTTATCTCGAAATAAATATTAATTGCTAGTAGCTACACTTAGTAAGGGTGTGTTTGATTTTGATTAAAATCAGATTTTTTTTAAAAAAAAATTAATTAATAAAAGTTAATGAAATATATAGTTGAAAAGTTGTAAAAAATTGTTGGTCCATTAGATGTATGGTTAAAATTAATTATTGACTTTGACTTCAATTTTTTATCAAAATTAAAAGTGATATCAAACAAAACCTAAGCGCCATATAACAAATTATGATGAGATACTTATTGTACATTCTTGTCAACCCCACATTTTCTTGATGTTCCACAATATATAACTATGCACATGGTTTTCATCCAACTGCATATCTGCAGATATTTCTAAACGCTTTTTAAGAAAAAATACTAGTGCCACAACAAATAAATCATGTTCCTCTTGGACATATACATATAAATTGTACCAGTGTTCTAATAATAGGCATGCCTCAGTCTAGGGTTGTAGTTGTATCTCAATATTAAGCGCTTGTTAGGAGAACACATTCAGTCAAATAAAACCATAATCGCGTCAAAGTCATGATAATTTATAGTCTTCGGGCCGATCACATTTTTCAATATGAGCTCCTTTAAGCTATGCAATACGCATTCCAATTACTTAAGTCGTGCTTCACATGGTGTCATCTATATCTATTGTCATCTGTGTCATCTTAATATTCTCGTATTTATTATATGGGTAATTTGCACTTTCGATCTTCAATTTTTGCAGTTTGTTATAAATATATCTTCGACCAATTTTTATAGCATCAATCATCCCCAACTTTTTATTTAATTACAAATCACGTCTCCATTGACAGATTTTGATAGATTTATCCTCCTCTTTAAATAAACAAAAAAAAAGTTAAAAATAACCACAAAAAAAAATTGTAAATGAAGTCCAATAACTTTTAAAAAGTACAAAATACCTTCTTCCTCCACCCACACCACCTCATCCCACCATAGCCACAACCTCTATGCCACCTTCACAGACCCCACCTTCACCAGAGATCATCGCCATCGCCATTGCCATCGCCATCGCCAGATGTCGCACAATCTGACCGCGCGCCATCTCTATGGGAATAATCTTGGTTATCCTTCAGCAGTTGCCATCGATCCACCTATGGCGTCGTCGGATGGAGCACAATTTGTCTCGTCATATACAACTTTTCATGCTTTTCTTTAAGATTTTTCTTCAGCCAATGAATAAAATTCTTCTGAATCAAACAAGATCAAGATCAAGAACAAGAAACCAAGAGCTAAGAAATCTGTAAAAGAATTATCTAAGAGAAGGCGTAAATAGAATGTTGGAAATTTGGGAGGTGGGGGTGAACAAGAAACCAAAAGCTAAGAAATATGTGAAAGAATTATCCAAGAGAAGGTGCAAACAGAATGTTGGGAATCTATGAAGTGGGGTGAACAAGAAACCGATCGAAAGCTAAGAAATATTTGAAAGAATTATCCAAGAGAAGACGCAAACAGAATGTTGGGAATCTGTGATGTGAGGTGGGTGGAGGAAACAGAATGTTGGGAATCTCTAGTGGTGGTGGTGGTGGTGGTGGTGGTGGTGGTGGTGGTGGTGGTGGTGAGATTGTCTATGGTGGGATGAGATGAGGTGAGATGGGTGGATGAAGAAATTATTTTGTACTTTTTAAAAATTATGGGATTTCATTTGCAATTTTTTTTTTTGTTGTTGGTTTTAGCTTTTTTTTTGTTTATCTAAATAGGGGGGCAAATCCGTCAAAATCTGTCAATGGGGACGTAATTTGTAATTAAATGAAAGGTTGATGATGTCTGGTGCTATAAAAATTGGTTGATGGTAGATTAATAACAAACTGCAAATATCGAAGATCAAAAGTGCAATTTACCCCTATTATATTTATCTTATGAACTTTTTGTCATTTACAAATCTAAGATGCGTTTGATTGCAATTAATTTTTCATGGAAAAAGTATTTTTTCCACCTATTATCCAACTAACAAGTTTGATAGCCACAATTTTTCATGAAAAAACTTTTTTTCCACCTATTTTTCAACTACAAGGGTGTTTGATAGACATTTTTTTCAAGATAAAATATTTTCTCATTTCTACATAAATAATCACATTTTCCTTAAAAACAAGGAAAATATTTTCTTAGAGGGTGGGGGGTGGGGGGATGGGGCTTTATTTTCTAGATAAAATTTGCCTTTTTTCCACCTATTTTTTAACTAACAATTTCTTGGTAATTCAATTCCATGGAATTCGTTTTATTTTCACCAAAATTTAATGCTTGCAATCTAACGCAATTAATAACATAAAGCATAGTACATCTCACAATCATCTTGTATTAATTAACATCGTAGTATCTTTTTATCACACAATATCCTTGTACCACTCAGATTTTTCATCCAATTTACTCTAATCCTAAATCATGCACTGTTTGGTACGAAATGATATTCTACAATGACCAAACTATCACCCTTGTGTACACAGTTGACTAAAAAATATTGTTTTAAAAAGTTCAGTTAGGCAGCGTCTAGCGTCTTAACTCCGTCTAGGTGTAAGGTGCGGACTCCACACCTAACCACGCTTTACACCTTTTAGAACACTGCTAAAAAGACATTCCACATATTCCATCTTAATTGTACATACTCGAAACCTTATGGGGTGTTCTCTTTATTGTTTTCAACCCATTTTCCGTTTTCTATTTTTGAAAATAGTGAAAACGCGTTTACTTAACTATTTTTGAAAAAGCATTTTTCAAAACACCAAAAAAAATTTCAAAGGAAATGGAAAAAAATGTTTTAATCGTTTCCGCGTTTTCTTTACAAAACAAGGGCATCTTCCAAAACGGCAAAACGTGCGTTTTGGTGAAGGGAGGTCTGTGTTTCGAGTCCAGAATGTGACTTTTTTTTTAAACATTTTACGCTGGACAAGGAAACTTATGATTTTTTTAATATTTTTTAATTCCAACAATAATTATTTTGAATTGTTTTTAATTATTTTTAATTCTAACTAATTAATTGTTTTTAATTCCAAGTAAGTCAAAATTTCTAAAAAAATTCAAGTAAACGCGTTTTCGAATTTTCTATTTTCAGAAACAATTTTCAAAAATTCTAAAAAGAATGTATTTTTAAAAATCTCAAAACAAACACTCAAAACACAAAATACAAAATAAATTCAAAATTCAAAACACAAAATTCAAATGCAAAGAGAACACCACCTAAATTTTCAAAACAATGTTCTAAAGTTGGAAGTCACAATTTGTCGCCTCGTAATCTCACATATACGAATGTCATATGCTAATAATAGGACATTAGTATATGACATTGATATGTTTGTAAGAACATCCATAATTAATAATTTTGATAACTCATTCATATAACTTTAAAAGATTTTCTTTTGAAAGGCAAGTAAACATGAAGTTAAAAGTCATAAATTTTTATAACTTTATTAAAGCAATCAATTATAAATAAAGTTATTTATCATTAACATCAATCATTAGTGTAAACTTTCTAATTCATTGCCCATTAATGCATCACAAATTTATTGGACAATAAAGCAGAAAATTCATTGTTACTTAGCACATGTTTAGTAGGAGAAAAGATCTGGACCCTGTCAGTTTTCTGTCTGGCTGCGTGTCAATCACGCAACCAGTGAAGAAAATTTTTTTTGACCCCCCACCCTCTCTCCCCCCATCCATCTACAAGAAAAACAACCCCCTACCCCTCTGCGCCGCAAAAAAAGCCCCCCTCCCTTTAACTTTTTACAGCCGCAAAAAAAGCCACTTCCCTCCCTCTCTCTTTTAACTTTTTACAGCCCCCCTCCCCATTTAATTTTACACCCCCCAACAAATCCATTTATTTTCTTTCTTTCCCCACCTATTTATACACTACTCAACGTAACAATATTTCATCATCAAATACATATTTTTCTTGAAATTTGGCCAACACAATCGCTTTATTTACTTTACCCAAATTTGGCCAATATCAAACGTTTCCAATCACTTTTGTTCTCTAAATTTATTTTACCGAATTTGTGTCCCACTTGTTATTTTTTATATTCTTCAAAGGTTAGTAATAAATTATTAATTTATTTTTTATTTTCGTTTATTTGTACAGATTTATTTTTTATAATTTGCAAGTTAATTGTAATATTGTTAATAGTTTTTTATATTTTTTTTATTTACACATATAATTGTGTGACACCAGCTGCCACGATAGAAGAACTTGTCATACGTTACAAAATAGGTAAGTTAATGTTATATATTTCCTTACTTATTGTTTTATTAGTGTTTGGTCCATTTGTTTTATAATAGATAATAATTTGATTGTCGGCTTGGACAACACAAATCAACTACAATACTCATAGAATTCGTCAGAATAACAATATCATGTACCAGACCCACAGTACGTATATCATGCGCTGGACTCACAGTACACACAGTACCCATATCATACGCCGAACCCACAGTACCCATATCATGCTCCAGATTTATTACTCAAATATAAACTAATTAATTAGTCTCACTGTAATCTTAATAATAAAATTAACGTTAACTATATTATTTATTATATGATATAAATAATATATAACTTAATGAAAATTAATATATATTATATATTTTTTTAAAAAAATACAATGAATATAATAATAAAAAATTTATTTTTAATTTAATAAATTTAATTATATTAATAAGGGTAAATAACACTAGGGGTCCCTAACCTTTGAACGTTGTAATGATCGGGTCCCTAACTTTTGTTCACTAGCATCCGGAGTCCCTAACCTTTCAAACATACATACCAGAAGTCCTTTTTTGATGGAAAACGTCAAAAATTCTGTTATCTCACCACACGCTCAATTTTTGAAGGGCAAAAATGGGATAAATAGCACTAGGGGTCTCTAACCTTTGAACATTGTAACGATCGGATCCTTAACCTTTGTTCACTAGCAGCCGAAGTCCCTAACCTTTCACTAGCAGCCGTACGTACCAGAAATTTTCTTATTGTTATTCTTCTTTGCAAACGTGATTTTTTAAAACTGATATTATCAAGATTAGATAAGTGATTCCTAAAAAGCAATTGTTTGAGCGCAATTTTTGTCCAACACCACTCACTGGTAGCAGCCGCCGCCGGAGCGGCACTGTCTCACTTGGGTGTACTGTCTCAGTTAGGAATTTACAAATTAAACTCCAGAAAGCCATCGAAAAGAGCTCACTAATTTTCGCCTCCAGATCTTCGACGGCGATGACAGTGCTACTCCGGTGGCTGCTGCTGCTACTGAAGAATCTGTCGGAGCTCTTGAAAGAGATGGACCGTGAAGTCGCCGTCGAGGATCTAAAGGCGAAAATTAGTGAGCTCTTTTCGGTGGCTTTCTGGAGTTTAATTTGTAAATTCCTAACTGAGACAGTACACCCAACTGAGACAGTGCCGCTCCGACGACGGCGACTGCTACCAGTGAGTGGTTTTGGACAAAAATTGAATCCAAATAATCGCTTTTCAGGAATCACTTCTCTAATCTTGATATTATCAGTTTTAAAAAATCGCGTTTGCGAAGAAGAATAACAATAAGAAAATTTTTGGTACGTACGGCTGCTAGTGAAATGTTAGGGACTTCGGCTGTTAGTGAATAAAGGTTAGGGACCCGATCGTTACAATGTTCAAAGGTTAGGGACCTCTAGTGCTATTTATCCCATTTTTGCCCTTCAAAAATTGAGCGCGTGGTGAGTTAACAGAATTTTTGACGTTTTTTGTCAAAAAAGGACCTCTGGTACGTATGTTTGAAAGTTTAGGGACTCCGACTGCTAGTGAACAAAGGTTAAGGACCCGATCGTTACAACGTTCAAATGTTAGGGACCCCTAGTGCTATTTATCCTATTAATAATGTGGATATAAATTTGTTGGTAAATAAATAGGTTAAAGTATAAATAAGTTGAAGAAGGGGGTTTAAAGTATAAATAAATGAGGGGACGGGGGATAAATAGGTTGAAGAATGGGGGTTTAAAGTATAAATGAGGGGATGGGGGGTTATCACATTTGTTTGCATAAGGAGGGTGGGTTTTTGCGCGTGGGGAGGAAGGGGGAGCGCCAGACGGGGAAACTTTCTGGACTCGGGTCCAGATCTTTTCTTTGTTTAGTAGTGCTTAAATTATTTTTAAATTGTGGAAATTATAAGTTGTTAGTGAAGTCTTACGAAATATATGGATAGAAAGTATGTTTGACTAGTTTGACCAACTGAAATTATAATTTAAGCAATGGCAAACATATGCTTAAATTATAATTTCAGTTGGTCAAACTGGTCAAATATACTTTTTATCCACACATTTTATAGGACCCACAACTTACAACTCATTTTTTATCCACAGATTTACCCACAACTTATAATATAAGCACTTAAAAAATAATTTTAACACTACAAAACATGAATAGTCCCATGATAATCTGTTAATAATGAATAGCATTATTTATTGTAAAAATAATATTTCACTCGTCTCACAAAATAGACTTAATTACTTTATTTATTAATCAGTCACAAATTACAATCCACTTTCGTTGTTGATACTATATTTAATTTCTTAATTTTCAAATATTTCTTGTTATCAATAAATATAAATTACCATTATATTAATGTAAAGGTATATTAGGAAAAAAAAAACATATATAAAACTTATTGTTTAGACTATAATAATTAATTTTTTTTAATTTGTGTAAAAATAAAAATAAGTCTATTTTTGTATGACGAATAAAGTATATTTTTATTTGAGTCATGACCTTGACTTGAAAGGTACGATAATTGCCATGACCTTGACTTGGAAGGTAGACGATAATTGCCCTAACCTGGTCCCACAATTCATGTAAGTGATAATGAGATAGATAAAATTGATTGGCATGAACTTTTGTTTCCCCTATCACAACCATAAATAAACATTAGGACTTGGTAGTCGAGAATTTGTTTGTCGTTTCAAGTCACACTACGGGTCCATGCGAATGTCCTATTTATCCCATGTTTGTAGTGTGAGTTGAGATTTGGTACTAAAATAAATTAAATTTCTTTTTGAAAAGCCTCAAAAAGAATAATTTTATGTTGTTGTTACGATACTAAAATATGACATTACGTAAATTAAATTAAATCGAGACTTAGGATCGTTTCAGGAGAATGGTGTTGGCCTAAATCCTCTAGAAACTTGATTGTTCGATTGATTAAGTACATACTTCTTTCTCCTTTTTTGCTCATTTTACATTCTTTACAAAAAGAGCTCAAGAAACGAAGACAATTTCTTTATACACCTTCGATCTCTAACTTGAGAACTTAATGGTTAATAGATCATATATGATGTGAAGCCATTAATGTTATACCATTAAATGACTAACATAAACTCGACTCATTTGGAATAAGTCTAAATAACCTTACGATAAATTTTTATAATGTCTTGCTTTCCGTGGAAGAGAATGTTCCACGTAGTGATTAAAAAAGGAGGAGGGAGAGAGAGAGAGAGAGAGAGAGAGAGAGAGAGAGAGAGAAATGCTAAGCAACTGCACTTTTTTCATTATAAATTCATCCAAATTCGATCCCATAACAGCAATATGAATATTGCAATTTCTTATTGGTGATACATTCAAATAATTTCAATTATTGAATTTAGGGTTAACATGCCCGACAGCAAACTAAAGTATCTTGACACGACTGGGAAACAGAGAAATTCTATGGTTATTTAGATTATTATTGGCTTGCACTGAAGTTGTAGAAAGCTTAATTATTTAGTTAATCTAATCACAATTTTGAGTAGAGATTCTTCAACTTTAACCTTTAATCTCTTGGAGAAGGTAAATGGTCAAACATTGCGGGCTTAATTGCAAACGAGGGATCGATAAAGTTGAAATCAATCATTTGTAAAGTTTATAGAGTTATCCCAAAGTTAAAATGAGTCTATAATTAATTAGTTCAATCTAAATATAAGAGTGATTTGAAATAATTCGATTTAAATTTAGTCAAATCGATCATCTATCACGTCATAATCTAAATAGAGTGAATTATCAAAATTAATCAGTTCGATCAAAATATAAGAATAGTTTAAAATAATACGATTCAAATTTAGTCAAGTCGACCACCCATTAAGTGATTATCAAAGACTTAGCTTCGATAATTAAACATTTGGACAATGATCACTAGCATAGAGTTAAATGCTAGAAGACAATAAGATAGGAGTTGGATTTGTGAGTAGCATCAAATATCTACACCAATAAAGAAGGGAGAGAAGAGTTAATTTTTTCAGTACAATTGAAAGTGAAGTGCTATGTTAGATAGGGGGACAAAAAAAGAAACGTCCCGCCAAAAAAAAAAAATTTGTGGTTCTAGATGTTTGTCCATACTTGACGAGATGTCCCAACCTCAGAATACGTTAATTCTAATTTCACAACGTTGTGAAACGAAGCCTAATATAAGACTTTGTTAAGAATGGCATTGCATGCGTTTCAAATTGTATTCAAAATTAACTTGAAGACATTTTTCTTAAACGCAAGAGAATACTCTGGTTTATTGCAAACCGACAGTGATAATTGTAGATATTAATGTTGGATCCTACCTTATTTTGTTTTGAGGCCATTGTGTCACTCCTCAATTTCATCTTTTCAGCACCTTTTATAATTAATATTTATAGATTAACGTTTACTGTTTTTAGAAAATCTTTTTAAATATTACAACAAGATTGGACAATATTAAAAAATATATTCAGTTTAAAATCTTAATTATAATACTATTCAGTTTTACACAATACCATGTACTAAATATACTGTAGTGAAGAAATCTTTTGCACCTTCTATCATCACCTTAAAGCATACTAGCTAGTACAATCAGTTCTTTTTCTTCTTCAATCTCTATTTTCTTTTCTTTTTTCCAATTATGAGGTACATCATTTTGATATATATATATATATATATATATATATATATATATATATATATATATATATATAGTTCAATATACACAATTATCTCCTTGTATGTATCGTTTCTAATTTAAAACGACACTAATACTTATATAAGTTTGTGTTACGATTGAAGTGTGCAATATAAGCGTTAAATATTTGGTTTTTTTTATATAATTATATAAGAACCTAAAAATATCACATTGATTATAAATTTACGTGTTTTTATCAATATTTTAAAAAACGTAAAGTATGACTTGGCGTGGAGGCCGAGTTTCAAGTTTTTCAAGTCTAAGCATGGCCAAGAGAGAACAAGATAAGGACAAGGCGGTCCACACCTCATGCTTAGGCGGAACCTAGGTGAAACTTAGTTGAACTTTTTAGAACGGTTTTTATTAAGTGCTTGTTCGATACACATTAAAATAAGTTTTTGATTTTTTATTTTTTGACTTCTTGTGAGAAAATGATCAAAATGACCTTATTTTCTAGTCAAATATTACGGCTCCTTTAGAAAGCAAATGATCGTTTTAGTCATCTCTCTATGATCAAAAAATGAAAAAACCAAAAACATATTTTAATGTATACCAGACAAGCACTAAGTTATTAAACATCAAATCTAACTATGTCTAAGAAATAGATGAAGATATAAAATTATATTCATTAATTAATCTCATGGGCTAGCTCTAACTAAACAAAAAATCTAACACGAGTTCGAAAGAAATTTACATACTTACATGAAATACACTTCAAAATTCTCAATTACAAAATAATCTTATTTATGTTTTCATTGACACCTACTAAAAAATTACTACTTGTAGTTGTATATTATAGTAAAGTGCCTACTTTGGCAAACTTATAAGTTTTGATAAATATTTTTATAATAATTACTTACTCATAAAATAATTTTTTTATGGTCAGCCAAACATTCACCGAAAAATTAAACAAATGTATTTTAATGCAGATTATTCTCCCGTCTGTTTATTCGTATGAGCTTCGAAAGGTCACGGAAGAAGCGGGTTTTCCGGGGGTAGTACTTTGGTGAAGTGAAAGCTGTCAGTACCTGATGACCAGCAATTGCAAATTAATAAATAAATTTGGAAAAGAATTTCACTGTTGCAGATGATAAACCCTTCAAACTGTTTACAAAGTTTTTGATTTGAAAGAAAATAGTATTCCATTTACTGTGGTATTGCACCACCCTATCCAGGTGTCGCCTCCTCAATTTGCACCGCCGTACGTAATATACCTTGCTTTAAATCTTTTTTTTTAGGGATTCGATCGGGGGTTACTTTAAAATTTAAACAGTGTTGAATTTTCTCTGTACGGTAACGAATAGTATTCCATTCACTCATGTGGTGTTGCACCGCCTCAACCAGGTGTAGGCGTTTCTCCACCCTCCCTCGCCGCCGTACGTAATATGCCGTGTTTTAAGTCTTTTTTAAGGGGATTGAGGGGTAGGGCGGGATGGGGGTGCTTTAAACAGTAATAATATATTTTTTTTTTCTTTAATTTGGCTTCTTGTTATATACAGTTGGCATTTGCTTTTCTGATATGTATTTACTGTTTGCTGTGTTGTGTAAATGTTGGAAATCTCACATACTGTAGTACAAATTGTACGTGTATACAGATGCCCTTTTCTCAAAATAATCCAAAATTGTTGCAAAGGTGCTAAAAAGAAAAAGGTTGAAACACCCAACAAGTATGGTACACTTGAGCAGCGAGTGATGAACTCACCTAGAAGAAGAAGAAAACCAGGAGCAGTACCTGGAAAAAAACACCCAAATTTAGCAACAAAAGAGTGAAAATTCAGAAACACAAGAAAAAAAAATCAAGTCCCAATAGGAAAAAGATTTGGAAAAATTCACATGATTTTGAAATTTTTCTGACTGCAACTTCCTACCGGACCCAGAGAAAGAAAGGTCAAGAATAGCGACTACTCCTCGCTACCGGACCCAGAAAAAGAAAGGACGAGGTCGAGTAGTCGATCATTGTTCGACTCCCAGAAAGCGACGGAAGAATTAATATAGTTGGCCCATTTTTGTCATGATGAGAAGAGAAGAATCTGCACCAAGCAGTAGGTGCCAAGACTGTGGAAATCAAGCCAAGAAAGATTGTGAACATTTGAGGTGTAGAACTTGTTGCAAGAGCCGAGGTTTTCAGTGCCAAACCCATGTCAGGAGCACTTGGGTTCCTGTTTCCAGGAGGCGCCCAAGACATCATCACCAGATGCAAATTTCTTCTACTGTTCAACAACAGCAACTCCTTGGATCAAACCCTAAAAGATACAGAGAGAATCCACCATTTGGTACTGCATAATATATCACACTGTACACATTTACAGATCCACAGACACCATACTTGTGTAATAATTTCTAGTTTGAACAATTGAACTACACAGTGAAAGCGTATCACTTGCTTCTTTCGAATCTTGCTCTCTATAGTTCACAAACCCTAGCGCCTGCAGACTGCAGTTCCTACAGTGTGCTAGAAAGCTATTACCAGTATTCTAGATGTACTTAAAACAACCATAAAACTTCAATTTTGTATAGTTTTGCCAATCTGTTACTAGCTTTACTTAGATTAACTATCCAAAGGTCTTTTTTTAATATGGGTTTTTCTTGGTTTGATAATTTTATGTGTTTTCATTAAAATTAGGACTAGAAGAAAGGAATTTTCCGGCGGAAGTGAGTTCTCCGGCAGTGTTTCGATGTGTCAGACTAAGCTCGACAGACAATGCAGAGGATCAATACGCATACCAAACATCAGTGAACATTGAAGGACATGTATTCACCGGCATTCTTTATGACCAAGGTCCTGACGAAAATTATGTTGCCGGAGAGAGTTCTTCCGGTGGCTTCCAGCACCCTAATTTTGTCGGCACTGGTACGGCTTCCCCGCCTTCTTATCCTAGCCCTTTTAGTGCTTTTACAACTGGTTCTCATCAGTTCTTCCAATACCCAAAATCTTGAACAAACTCTCTCTCTCTCTCTCTCTCTCTCTCTCTCTCTCTCTCTCTCTCTCTCTCTCTCTCTCTCTCTCTCTCTCTCTCTCTCTCTCTCTCTCTCTCTCTAGATCTCTCTCCTTCTCTCCATTTAGGCACATTAAATGTCAACTTCTTTTGCCTAGGAAGAATTCAATAACCAAACAAACATTTGAATAGGAAAAAGAGGGACAAATTATAAGGAGAGGATATGATCATTTGTTCTTTTATAGTTCCGATGAAGAATAATTTGCTCGTCTGTGATTTGAATATGGTTTATGCATTTTGTCTTATTGACAAATTCTGTATGATTTTTCTTTGCTAATTAACAAATATAATTAATGTTTTTTATTTGTTTATGAACTTCAAGCTACTTTTTCCCCAGATTATCCGACTCTTTGCCGGCCGGCTTAAACATGTCTTGCAAGCTTTCCCGGTAGCTTCGGCCTTCGTGCTCGCATGATGACTGTGTGTGTGTGTGTGTGTGTCTATATATATTATATAATGTGTGTGCATGTATCTGTGTAGTCTTATACACTCTAATAGATCTGCACATGACAATAAAGGACATATATATATAACATGTAATTATATATATGATGCCTACCAATTATTGTTCTTAAGAGTTTTATAAACCTTTTTAAGTTCCTTACATTAATATTTGTAGTATTCTATTAGATTGATAATTTGATTAAGAACATTGAGAAGTTGATTATTTAAAACATGCATCAGAAAGACCCTTTCCCTTATTGCATGATTAACCTACTAGCTAGATTGGACAACATTAGACCGAATTAAGTTTATTTGTTCTAATAATGTCTAGTATTTGTCTATATATATTATATAATGTGTGTGCATGTATCTGTGTAGTCTTATACACTCTAATAGATCTGCACATGACAATAAAGGACATATATATATAACATGTAATTATATATATGATGCCTACCAATTATTGTTCTTAAGAGTTTTATAAACCTTTTTAAGTTCCTTACATTAATATTTGTAGTATTCTATTAGATTGATAATTTGATTAAGAACATTGAGAAGTTGATTATTTAAAACATGCATCAGAAAGACCCTTTCCCTTATTGCATGATTAACCTACTAGCTAGATTGGACAACATTAGACCGAATTAAGTTTATTTGTTCTAATAATGTCTAGTATTTGATCTCGTACCAAAAATGTATTGTGCACGTAGTATTGTCACCGTGTCTAACATTTCGGAGTACTCATTTATCATAATTAAAAGATAGTAAACACAATGACCCTATTACTAAAAAGGAAGAAGCTAACACTTGAGATGATAATTAATTAGGTGGGCATCTTCTAATTTTTTGATGATTGTGACCTCGAGCAGAAAGCACATAGGAAGCCCCATGTTTTCTTAACCTTTTATGATAAAGAGACATTCACACTAACCAAAGGAAAAGGTTGATACCCCACCCCCACCCCCACACCAAATAATAAAACATTGAGAATATATCCTTAGAACTGTGAAAGAAAGAAACCTGCAATTATATATGCAAAGGTTTTATTCAGTGTAGATGCAACTGGAATCAAAAACCCTAAGAAATTCTAGATGACTTTCCGATTTTGTCTATTTAAAAAAACTCCTTTTACAGAATGAGTAACAAATTAACTTTTAAGGGAATTTGGATCCAACCATTTTTGTTTTGTCAAAAGTAACTTGACATCAATGGCCATGGATTAGCTTTATGATCAGTAAACATTAATGTGATGAGAACTTTAAAATGTATTACTTATATAATCTGTTTATGCAAAACCTAAGGGGCCAGGCGTGAAGGGCTTTTTTCCAAAAGAATTATTCTTGTAGTAAGCATGCATTTCAGCTTTTTTGTTTATTGCTGGTCTTTGGAGTCACTGAGGAGATGATTATAGAGTGCTTTTTAAAGGTTTCAAATGTAATCTTTACATAAAGAGAATGAGTACTCCTTGTACGGATTTTTTTGCATGTCTTCACTCATAATAATCCTTTTAAGGTCATGTTTGGCTAAGCTTAAAAGAAAGTAAAATTTACTTTTAAATATCTTCTTAAATATCTTTTTCTTATTTTTTTTTTAAAAAATGTTACTTATTGTGAAACTAAATTTGAGCCTAGAAAACTATTTCTTATAGAATTACTTATTTATACTTAAACTTTTTAAGCTTAGTCAAACATATTTTAAGCATTAATGTAATTTATGTAGTATCATTGTGTGTGCTTATGAGCACTTAGAAGTTGGTCAAACATCATTTTTATTCAGACATTTCGTATGACCTACAACCTTCATCCACTTTATATCTACACATTTTGTAGGATCCTCTCTTTATAATCTACAAAAATCTTTACCAAACATATTAATATAATCTCCATTCTGTTTAAGGTTTTATAGTATTCCCTTTTTACTTTGTAGTCTTTCAGATTAATTATTCAATGAAGACATTGCACCTTCTCCTATCTAAAGCTATAATGGTAGCAGAAACAGAACTTGAGTTCAAGTTCGTTGGCATGCACATGTTAGCCTATGCAGGTTTGGCAGTGCTGAGATTATTTTTTAAGTATTTATAAGTTGTAGGTCTTATGAATTGTGTAGATAATAAATGAATAGTAAATTATAAATCCTGCAAAATATGTAGGTTTGATCAGTTTAAATTATAATTTTAAACTCAGCCAAACATTGGCTTTGATTAAAAAATAAGTTTGCATGACGTACTTGATAGCTAGAAATTAAGATTATTTGTTGTGCTCCAAAAGTGGCCTAAATACTTGCAAAAAATAAACAAGAAATCAACTGGATGTGTATTATATATCAATCCTGATTGTTCATTCTTTTTATAAAGATGAATTAAGTAGAATGCCTCATCAGCAAATTTGGTTCATTTTTTGGGTTGGGAAGGAGGTAAGGATATCAATGAATAGTATATATAATCAAGTATGATGCTTCATTCAGACATAAGAACTGTGATATACCATATATATAATATATGTGTGTGTTGTGAGATATATTTGATCGTTTTAAATTAAACATTAGTAGTTCTTGCAAAACTGTATGCTTGTTCGATCCATGTACTTTATGTCTCGATTTGAACGATCCGTGTCTTTGTTTTTGTATTTTTCTTAATTCTCGTCAATGCTTTGCTAATAGTTTATGTTGTCTTCGCAGTCTTGAAATAGTTTCTCTTTTCTTTCATTTGAGATTTCATCTTAAAATGTCAACATTGTTAGGAGGAGTAGCTCAAACTTTTATATGTTGTATAATTATTTTATTATTATTCAATGTGGGATTTATTCATTAACATTCCATCTCTGTACTCGTTTGAGTTTTAGTCGGATCAAATCGCTTGTTTGAACTAATTAATGAGCTCTGATACCATATTAAGAATTGAGTCCCATCTTTAAAGTTCAATATTGTTAAAAATTGTAGTTCAAGCCCCGTAAGTTGCTTCTCACTCTTTTGCATTGTAATTCTCTTTTTTTTTTCTTCTGAAAATTAAATTATGTATGAATTTTTTCCTTAAATGGAAATCCTGCAAAATAGAAAGAGTAATTTTGTTTGTTATCATTAGAATCAATCTGACTAGAAATGTTTATTTTGAGTTTCAGTCATTTGGAAAACATAGTATATTGTAATTTTTACATTTTCTAAGGTTGTCAGTGGTTACGATTATGGAATCCACATGGGCTAGAGATAGAGCTAATGTACGTATAATTATTACAATATGTTTGATAAGACGAATAAAATGTTTAATTTTATTTTCTCTTATAACATTGTATAATACTATTTAGTTCATTTCAATAAAAGTACGACAAAAGTGACAAATTATCATTTTAGTATCACGACTCACAAAAAAGTGAGCCCACATCTATTGTCTACATTCGACTGTTGTTTTGACTATTTGTGCTACATCGGTTTTTGCTATGTAAATGGTAAGATGTCACTTCAAATGTGATATTTTTTGTAATGTAGTGCGTTGGCATTTTGCTATTGCTAAAGTTTGGTTTAGTATTGCTTTAATATTAAGAAAATCAGATTCTGTTGCGCTGCATAAAAATCAGCTATGGAAAGAATCAGATAAGTGTTTAATAAATTCTTATTTCAAAATTGTTGTATGTTTTAAAAACAGCATTTGAGCGTTTGGTAAATAAAAGTAATTTATTGCTGTAACGGTATTAAATTACAAAAAAAAGACATTGATTATAATAATATTATTTTGTTTTATTATTATTATCACAAGTGGTAAAATCATTTTTTCTTTTCTTTTATAGTAATATGTAATATTGTCAAATATTTTTTAACAAGATAATGCATTCACTATTATTATTTTAAAATAAACATAATAAACACTTAATAAATTTTAAATTTTATAAAAACTACAAAATAAAAGTATAGTCATATAGTACAAAAATTAATTAAATTTAAATTATTTTTTATGCATCAAACTTGTATCAATTCGGTTTCTCAATTTCTTCATTTTCATATAATAGAAAAAACGTCAAATAATTTTAAATTATCACTAATTAATAACTTGGAGAAATCCAGATTCTCAATTTCTCTATTTTTATATAATAAAAAAAAATTCAAATCACTGAAATGTATAAAAAATAAACCTAAGATATTAAATGAATTAGTTTAATTAATTAAGGGTAAAACAGGTATTTTAATAATAAATAAATAAATAAGCTAAAAGCTAAATTTGAAAAGTTCTCATTTTGCTGCGTCTCAAAATCTACTGTCAGGTGAGTCAGATTATTTTATAATTACTTTTAAAAAATTTGCCAAACGCCTAAATCAATTTTTGATTGTTTAAGAATCAGAAGTTGGACTCTAAAATCAATTCCAAACAAGACCTAAGTAAAGTTGATGCAGTGACGTGTCAATTTTTTAGTGAGGAGACCTTCTATAGAATTATGATATGTCGACTCCAAAAAATTGCTAAAGACAAAGTTTAGACTTAATTTGGAAAGAACTTTTGGCCTTCATTAGTGCTATTTGTGATTTTCCTAATTTAATTAACTTTAAAAATGTAATAAACCTCTTTTCCTAGCATGAAACATGGACTTAGCCAATCAATTTTCACTACAAGAAATTTTATTTTTAACGACAAAAAGTTTGGTTTTGTAAAGTCTCTCGACGACTATTTTTCGACGAAATAATCTAAAACTGACTTTCTACGACCAAAATTTGCATCGTTAAAAGTAAAATTTCTTGTAGTGTTTATCAATTAATTACTTCATTGATTAACCGATCAGTGTCTCGGCGTGGACGGCGCATTTGATTTCTCGACAAATTTGGAATTCTTTACATAGAATCAATATTATTTACTCTTGCGATACACAATTTTTGGGAAGTTGAGAACAATTGTTTTTTTGTTTTTGCCTCGAGAGCATTTGCTAACACCTGATATAAATTTTCATGTATCTTTATTATAAACATTGAGGCAAAATCAGGTCAGTCATCTTCAATTTGGTATAATTGGGATTATCTTCTTGGATTTGATTGTAAATCTTGTGACTAATTTTATTTTGGTCTCTACTAAAAATTGCTTTTTCACCGATGGGAATTTGCCAACAGATTATTTCCGTTGATAATCAGCAACGGATTATTTATTGGTAAAAATGATGACCTTTCACCTACGGTAATCAACAACGACATTTTCGTTGGCAAAGGTAATAACATTTGACCAATAGATTTTCAGTGCCTAAAAGAGTGATCTATATTACCTATGGTTTTTCAGTATGTGATATTAATAAGCATCCCATACCAAAAATTGTTTCGACCTTTTCCTTACGGAAGATCCGTAGGTGTGTAATAATTCATATGGCCAAACAATATTTTAACATTTCACCAACGGATAATCCGTATGTGAATAACAATATTTTATATCACCAACGGAAATTCTGTAGGTCATATTAATCAATTTGAAAGACCAAAAATTGATTAGACCTTTCACCTAAAGAATATCCATAGGTGACGAATAATTCATATTACCCAAAAATATTTTCGACATTTTACAAACGGATAAACCATAGGTGAAAACAATTCATATTACATACGAAAATTTCGTATGTAATATTAATCAATTTGAAAGACAAAAAATTGATTCGACCTTTCACTTGCGGAATACCCGTAGGTGACGAGTAATTCATATTACCCAAAAATATTTTTGACCATTTACCAACGGATAATCCGTAAGTGAAGATCAATTCATATTACCTACAGAAATGCCGTGGATAATATTAATCAATTTCAAAGACCAAAAAATCTCTCGACATTTCACCTACGGATAATCCGTATGTGATATTAATGTTTTGACTATTGAGATACGAAAAATCTGTTGGTGAAAAGAATGTTTTCCATGAGTGATGTAAATGAAATTTTGACAACGAAAAAACAATTCAACTATATGGAGGTGGAGGTTAATCACTCAAAGAATAGTCTTAAAATAAGTATCATTCGTTTAACATTCGAATTTTCTACAATGAAATTATTCAATTACAAAAAAAAAAAGATTCAAACTAATCAAGTGCGAAGGATATATATGTGGAGTAGTTTACCATCTGTAGAACATCCATTTCGTTGGGAATTTCGTGTTAAAAAGTGAAAGAAAGTAATATTTAGTATAATTTCGTATAGTTTGTACAACTATGAAGTTTTTTTTAACAACGTGATGCAACCAGGTCACCCAACATCGATTTGCTTGCAGATTTGGTTATTATGTCCACTATTCCATCAATTTAACTAACGTAATATACTGATCTAAACATTATACCTACTAAATGAGTGATGTGTATGTCCACGTTCCACAATAATACTCATACTCTCATCTTAAAAAAAATAAAAATAAAAATTGATTAAATTATATGAACTAAAAGTACATTTGTACATGCTAGCTATCAATTAGTTTACTGTCCAAATCAGCATATTACATTAGTAAAATTGACGAAAATGAACAAAATAATCATATTTGCAAGCAAATCAAAGTTGGGTAATTTGATTGTACTAAATTAAAGATGAGTGAACCAGATGTAATTCCACTAAAAATTGGGAAGCCGCATTGCATTTAACCCATTTCCGATCATGTAAATGTATTTGCATTTCCAACTTTATAAATCTAAGTTTGTTATTCAACTTGGAGTGGTGTCCAAAAATATGAAGTGAGATGTGTTTCTATGGGACCACATGTTAACATAACAAACATTTGGATGGTTCCGGCAGCAAATACTAGTTGTACAGTTATAATGAAAGTTGATGATCAACTCACTCATTTTTAGAAGTTGCAGAATAATCAGCTAATAGAGCAACAGATTAATGACCAATGATGCAATTTTTTGAAGTCCTTGAGTAGCATGGCCAAGGTTGTCTTACGGGATATTTACACCCACTACTTACAAATATTAAAATAATTCTAAATCTAACAACTTAACTTATTTATTTCAAAAATACTACATAATTAATATTATATTAAATAATAAAATAATGAATTAAAATTAAATAACTATTTCCACGTGAATTCACTCAAATTTGTTTTTTAGTCCTTGATTATTTGCACAATAAGTCCTTCATCTTTATAAAATTTTCACTTTAGTCCCTATACTTTATCTTTCATTTCAATTTTGTCCTTTTTATTTGCAACCAAAGTCCTTCAACTTTTAAATTTGTACAAGTTGGTCCCCATATTTATACTTTTATATCAATTTAGTCCTTTGTATCACTATTTGATACAGATGTTACAAATGATATTTTGTATCATTGAATATGTTACATATTATATTATGTTATTTTACATATCACATGTTACATGAATTGGTAATTTGTATCACTGATGTTACGTATGTTACAAATCAATAGTTTTATTTGTTAAATTTAACATTGTGTTTCATATCTATATCATACTATAACGAACTTATTGAAGTTTAGAGTTGATTTTGCAGTTGTAACAATTTCTGTTTAGTATCGCAATCTGTTACAAATGTTACAAATCTTATTGTGTATCATTGTTTGATACAAATGTTACAAATAATATTTTGTATTACTGAATATGTTATAGATTATATTATGTTATTTTACACAATACATGTTACATGAATTAATATTTTGTATCACTGATATTTTATATTTCAATTTGTAACACAGATTGTTACAAAATATTATTTGTAACATTTGTATCAAACATTGATACACAATATCATTTGTAACATATGTATCAAACAGTGATACTATAAAGGACTAAACTGATATAAAAGTATAAATATGGGGACCAACTTGTACAAATTTAAAAGTTGAAGGACTTGGGTTGCAAATAAAAAAGGACGAAATTGAAATGAAAGATGAAATATAGGGACTAAAGTGAAAATTTTATAAAGATAAAGGACTTATTGTGCAAATAATTAAGGACTCAAATGCAAATTTAAGTAAATTTACGTGAAAATATATATTTTGTAGTATAGATTTAATTTTAATTTATTATTTTATTAATTAATATAATTTTAAGAATGTAGTATTTTTAGAATAAATTTGTTAAGTTGATAAAATTGAAATTATTTTTAAAAAGTGGTTTATTTATGAAAAGATCCCTTGTCTTACAGTACATATTGGGCCGTGCTCGGGCCCAACACATCTCTCGAAAATGGTAGCCTGGCTAGTTCGTGCCACATTTATAAATTTTTCAATTTATAAGGAAAATTATAAGTTTATTTTAAAAAAAAATAAGATTCAAAAGTATCCATCCGAATAAGATCGAATCAGAATCGAACCGAACCGACCAATTTGGTTGAGTTCTTCTTAAATTTAAAATGAGTAATGGATATTAAAAGTGGGAATCGATTAGTTATGGTTCAGTTTTCCGTTCTAAATCCAGAATCGAAAAACCGTTCATGTATGTTGGTGAATTATTTTATTAGACAACTTGTTTTGTATTTTAAAATTTAGACTAGACTTGTTATTTTGTATTAAGATGGAACATTGTGTTCAAAACTCGATATGTTGTTTTTTTGTGAATGGATTAAAATTTGGAAGTTATAATTTGTTAGATTATTTTGTTGTTTCAAATATTGGGAGAATAAAATAATTGTTGGAATTACAAAAATTTAACTATGGAACCGAATCGATCTAAACTGTTGGATTCTATAATTAAAATTGGAACCTCACTTGTTTTAGGTTAAGCTATTAGTAAAAAAAATTATTGGTAATGTTGACCTCCAAAAATTACTGTCAACATGAACATCACGTCTCCTCTACCTACGCATATTTTACCAACACACTTAAATTGACACATGGGCCTGTGTATCTCTATAGTACACTTGGAGTAAAAGAATGAAAGGTATTTGGATGTGGAAGAGATATGTCATAATTGAGAAAGTGGCTTGAGGACTTCTAATCACAAATTCTCCAAGTGGTATGAATAACACTTAAGTTAATCAATGTAGAGGACTTTGGTTTAGTATGTTTTATCTAAACAGATTTTTCTCGTCCCTCATGTAGAAATGACTTTGGTATTTATAGGCCAATGTCAATTAACTAAGTGCTCTAGATCTTTAACAAGTGGCGAGACTACCCCGCCCCGATTAATTGAGTAATAGGAGCGGGTTCGGCATAGAAATATCTGTCCCGCAAGGGATTCAGGGCTGGTCCGGGGCAGCCCCGCCACGCAACTTGCCTCTTTAAAAAAAAAAATTTTTTGAAAAAATCATAAAATAGAATTACAATTTACAAATCATTTTTTCTAAAAATGTGTTGAATAAGAATTAAACCTAGATTGAAGTTATGAAACTAAAACTCTTAACCACTACACCAAAACGGCAAAATCTCAATCTCGTATTTCTTTTGTTTTATTTCCTACAAATATATAACAAATTCTTTTTTTTTTCTATTATTTTTTTCAGTTTATTTTAAAAAAAAAATTTAACCAGTGGGGTTGGCGGGTCAAAGCTTTGCCCCGCCTCGCTAATTCACGAGTCATAGGACAGGGCGAGACGGGGCAAAATTTTTGCAGGATTGGACGGTGTAAAGCGGACCCGCCCCATTATCATCCCTACTCTTGTTACATCCATTGTATCACGTCTTAGGTTTAATGGAGAAGTTCCTTTCAGCCGCATGTTAGGACGCTATGAATTATGACAAGCCGTGTTGGCAGACTGTCTCATTCCTCTTGTTAAGTCTGATTTGTAGTGTTATGGGAGACTTATACAACATGCGACCAGGTTGTCGGTATTTGACCGCCTCTTCTTCTCAACATTTTCTTCCCCAACCTCCTCGGAATAAAGGAACAACCTCGGAATAATGGGAAGAGCATCGATTTCTCAACCTCCTCAGAATAAAAAGGAACAGCCTCAGTGGTGATGTCATTACCTCCATTAAGCAACATTGACTTTGACCAACCTATATGGAGAGCCACTTGGAATGGAACTGAGGCATATACAAGAAATATGTGCAACAGCGACGACAAATAGCGACGACTTTTAAGTCGTCACTATTGGATAACGGATATAGCGAAGACGACACACTCGTATCGTTGCTATAGTAAAGATAGAGATATAGCGACGACAATTGTCGTCTCTATAAATCAATTTAGTCGTCCAAATTGTTTCGAAATGTGGCGGGAAGGTTTGCCTTTTTTTTTCATCTATAGCGACGATATTTTTTATTAATAGCGGTGACATTGTCGTTTCCATAGATGGATTTTATTTTATTTTTTAGTTTTTTTAAAACTGGGGTGTGGAATTTTATTTTTTATTTTTTAAGCAATTATTGAAAATGTATTTAATATATATTATAAAAACAAATATATTAACAAGAATTCATTTGTCTCAAATAGTTGGATTGCAACTTCACAACCTTTAGGTTAAGAGTTCGAATCATATCTCAATCATTCTAAAATAAAATTGTCAAACAAAGCTTGGTGGGCTGGGTTGGCAATTTGGTGGGGTTGGATTTCAAACCAATAGTGGGCAGGTCAGGCCGGGTCGAGTCGGACCGAGCCGGATTGGGTTGGGGGTCTATGTTTGTGGAGATATTTTTCTTTAATTAATAAAAAAATTTGACGCTATAGATACGATGTTGTCGTCGCAAAAAAAAACTATAGCCACTTAATTTATGGCGACGACATTTAGCGACGATTTTTGTCGTTGCTGTAACATTATAGGGGCGACATTACGATCTATAGAGACGACAAATGTCGCCGCTATAAATAACATTTCTAGTAGTTGTGTTTGTATGTATTCTCAAGCGGGTCAAGACTAGCACGCAGCCTTTTTTATGTTGGGATGTAGGCAAATATATTCTGACACTGATGAATATAGTTTGTGAAGGGAGAAAAAATTCATGGTTGGTCACTAATCATGCGTTTATGGGCTTCGAAGTCATATGACCCAAACTTAATTCAATTTAAATTATATATATTTCAGTGTTATAAAACCAATGTATCCCTACAATTGCAAAACCGTTAATTCAAATACGATACCGTTTTATTATGATATTGTTTTATGAAAAATGTTCGATATTGTTTTATTTTTAATATTGTATACTAGTTTTCGTTACATTATAGCATGTTTAGCCATGCTTATTTTAAATTCTTCTTTTTCCTAAACTCATTTTCAACTACATATTTCACGAGACCTACAAATGTTATTAACTTTTCAACCACTCATTCACCAACTTTTTTTTAAAATATCTAAAATGTGACTTATAGGCAATTTCTCCATAAATAGAAAAAATTCAAGTCTGGTCACTAATCACGCGCTTATGAACTTTGAAGTCATATTTAATTAAAGTTATATTTCAGTGCTAAAAGATCAACGTGTCCCTACAATTGCAAAAACGATAATTCAAACACGATATTGTTTTATTATAATACTGTTTTCTAAGACACTGTTTGTTTTATGAAAAATGTATGATACTGTTTTACTTTTAATATTGTATATCAGTTTTCATTGCATTATAACATGTTTGGCCAAGTTTATTTTAAACTATTTTTTTTTTTTTCAAACTCATTTTCAAACATATATTTAATGGGTTTATCGACTTTTCAACCATACATTTCACCAATTTTTTTCAAATTTTCCAAAAGAACTGCTTTTAAACTTCGTCAAACAACACACACATTTAAAATTAAATGTTTTATGATTGAATAATGATACTATTTCAAAATGCTCCATTAGTAGTACAAGATAATTAATATTGTTTTCATTCAAAATGCTTTATACTATTTCAATCTATGACACTGTTTTTTTTATTGGATTGTAGTTTGTGTGTGGTATTGTTTTATTAAAATATTGTCATATATGATACGTATATATTAATATATTTTATCTATGATATTATTTTATTTAGATACTTGTTGTGAAAATAATGTGATTGTAAGTGTACAATATCGCAAACAAGTAATAAAGTACTACAGAGTCTGGATTATCGTTCCCACAAAGACTATCTTATTTAGATACTAGTTAAATTAATCGTAATGCTAATTTATTGAAAAGAATTTGAATTGAGTTGATTTGAAAGATTTAAACTAAAACTATGAATTTAAGGAAATAATATAATAACTTATGTAAAGGCAAATAACAAGAATTTAGGAAAGAATAATGGTTAAAACGTTTGGACGAACGAATTCACATACTTGTCATCTCTAATTACTCATCTCAAGATTTATTCCTAAAGTTGTATTCGGTCGAATTCACGAATGTATCCTAATTTACCTATCTCGAGTTCAAATTAGGCATATCTAAATAAGTCAACTTAGGCAGTCAGAATTGTCCTTAATTAGATGCATTAATTATCCTAAGAATTTAATCAAGACCGCAGCAATAATAAAAGTGTATCTCTACCTTTTATCCAATTGCCGGATTTTACTACGTGGTCTAGATTAATAATTTGCTTCTCAGTTTATTACAATCAACGAGATCAATAAAATAATGGCCAGTTATTCCAAGCATTAAGAAAAAAAGTAAAATCAAATACTTGAGCAATTTATAAGTCAAAACTTGATATTCGAAATTAAAAAATTAAAACTATGCTACATCGTTTATCCAAACTATGAATTTAGCTACTCATGATTCGGGAGAAAGACAAGATGAAGAGTTTTGAATACATAACCGGATCTTGAGTAAAAGAGGAGAAAACGTTGAATATCTTGCACCAAGATATCTTGATCTTTACGTTCCAATCTTCTTGATCTTGGCCGTTCTTCGTTTTATTCGTCGTTCTTTTTTCCGTATTCTCTTGTATTTTCTAAAGAATTAACCACCCTTATTTTGACTTAGGTTATGTCTTTATATAGTGTTTTACTAATTTAACAACTCATGTACATAAAAAGACAAAAAAGGCCATGACTGGAATTAAAAATAAGCCAAAAAACACCCAGACGCGCTATCCGCGCATTGCCGCTGCTAACCGCGGTTTGCAAACTGCGGTCACACCGCGGCAAATAGCATACAAATTACCAAATTGCACACTTGGTCCTCCAAGGTTCAACATATATATGGTTTGGTCCTTTTCCATAATTTGTCTTTTGTCCTTTTTAGTCTTCTTATTTGCATTCCCAGTCCTTCAGCTTTGGATTTTGTCCTCTTTAGTCCTTTAATTTCTTCTTTCATTTCAATTTAGTTCTCTTTTATTTGCAATCCAAGTCCTTCAACTTTTGGATGTTTGCAAGTTGATCCCAATATCCAAGTTTTCGTACTCCTTCAGTCCTTGTTTGCCTATTTTGCTTTGTTTTTTTCCAATTCCATCCGATCTCGGGTTTTAACCTGAAACAATTAAATCAACACACAATTAAGTAAAAAATCACTTAAGAGTACTTACAATTGCCCACTTTTAATGGTCCAGATAAGTGTAAAATCACACTTATCAAATATCCCCAAACTTGAACATTTGTTCGTCCTCGAACATAACTATTTACTTAAACAATCAAACAAATAATATTAAAATATACTATAATAGATAGCTTGCCGTATTTGTCTCATGACAACTCAATCAATTCATAAAAAACTTCTAAATTATGCTACCAAAATTAGATTTTTGCTTATTCGATGCTCGACTAATATGTGTATGCGCATAGTCAATACAATCAACATAAACTTTTAGGTTGGTAGTATTCTGTTTCTCCAGTAGTCAAATATTTCCTTTCTATTTCTTAAGAATACACACTCCCCTATTGATGTTCAATCTTTCACCCAGGGTGTTAACTCTATAGTTGCCCTCAAAACACTTATTCTTTTACCGCTCAAAATTTGGTTAGGTCTACCCAATACAGTTGCTACATAGATCTGTCATGATTCTCATTTTATTGAATGTTTTGGCTATCAAGCTTCCACTAGGTAAGTCAAACTCACTAGTCATCTAAATCCCCAAGTTATGCGCACAAATGCTCAATCTTGCTTTTGTTTCTTTTTTTATATATATATAATTATATATAGATATATATCTTATGTGTAAGACCTCACTCCCTTAAGTTTTCTAGATGACCCTTGTAGCAAACTTTAGGCCGATAGCTCCCAAGTCTGATAGACTTTAGGACACCGAGTTTTGAGAACTCCAACGGGCTTTATCACTCGAGTCAACTAGGCTACGAAGAAAGGTATAAGATAATGCAAGTGCAATGCCTTTTTTTGTGTGCAAGATAAATAAGCTGGGATTAGATTCCTAGCATTCGATCAATACCTAGATTCCACCTGGTAGCCAAATACACTCCACACAACTATTACTCAAGCACGCAATCAACACATATCTAAATACCTTCTGCATTGGTTTAACCACCCCCAAACTATCATTTCAACTGGTCGAGTAATTTAGTTGTCAATTGGTGGTTTTTGTTTTCACAACTTATGTTCACTATTCTTTCATTGTACTCTATTCAATACATCAACCAAAGTTAGTGATGCTCATGACTATTTTGCTTACATGTAATCATATCTCACACGGATAAGTATAACATCTAAGAACAGCTTAAGCAGCATCACCTAGTCATAATTCATGAATTGATAATAGTTTCAAATAATATCATCATAAGCCCGCAAGGCTATCCAACATACAAGCACACAAATAATTTTTTTTTTCCACAACACACACACAACAATAATGAAAATAATAAAGTCTTACCCCCAAACTTAAAATCCACATTGTCCTCAACGTGACAAAAGAAAACAAAATAAATAAAAAAGGAAAAAGTTAACCCGAATCAAAAGATGTGGAGACAACGTGGGTCTTTCAGCTGATCAGTATGTATTGTGATTAGAATGACGATGTGTAGCCTGAAATAAATAACAATAATTAAATGTACTACGTTGACGTTGGAACCTGCATTGACCACGTATCAACAGATCTCCAGTCACTCCTCTGCCAACCTGTATGTTACCTGCACACTCAGACGACCGTTGGGCACCAAGATCTCTGGGAAAAAAGGGTCCGACGATCTAGTCAACTGCAGGTATATAGGAATAATACACAGGGGGAAGGTAAGTAATTGGGTGTGGGAGAGACAAGCAGGCAGAAGTTTGAGCAGAGTTTAGGGTGGGATTCAAGTGCAAAAAGAGCGTACCTTGGAACAACCGGAGACGTTGCATTTATAGCGCAAAAGTCCTGATTGATTTAGGAAACAAATCAATCAGATACTTGATCGGATCCTCCTACCTTATGGGATAAAGATCATCTGTTAACCATGCAACCTCCGAGATTATCTTCCTTCTTTGAGTTTATCACGTTACTTGATTTTAGGAAATTATGATTTGGTTTTCTTGTGAAGATCCGTGTGCCAATCTAACGCAATCTTTCTTTAATTACTTCTCTGGTCATTCCAGCATATCGTGCTGCCTGCTGGTTATAATTGATACGAAGCGTAGCGAGGCCCTGTGCGTCGGCCGTGAGTGTTAAGGCCCTTCCTGGGCCCTGCGGCATTCTAGCTGCAGAAGGCTAAGGCGTTCGATGGGCCTCCGATGCCATTTTCAGAATTTGCGAGGCCCTCGCCGGGCCTAGATGGGGCTCTTGCTGACGTGGAGGCCCTATCAGAATCGTGTGGTAACATACTCATTTACTAAAAATCGAAAAACGTGCTCTACTTTCTAATGCAGTCCTAAAATTCTACATACAATGCAATAAACATATAAGAGATAGAAAAATGGGTTGCCTCCCATTAAGCGCTCGATTTATAGTCTAGAGCTCGACTTATTGTCTGGTTGCTTTACGGCACTTTAAATAGTACTTTTGAGGACCTGCTTTGCTTGCATCTATTGACTTTGCACCATTTTTTGTTTCTCCTTCAAAAATTTAACTTGCACTTCTCAGATAAATATAATTGTAGTTTAACACCTTGCTCGAATACCACTATAAAAACTTCAACTTACTCATCAGCCTTGATCATAAAATCAATTTTTGAATAAATACGGGAGTCGGAGAATTGCTTGATAAGTGCAATATCATTGAATGTTAATTTTTTATTTTGCTCATTTAGGATCAACTTCTCTTTTTTCACATACTCTTCTTCTTTTGATGGTGCTTCATGCTTCCCAGTTTCTTCTTCTTCAATTACCAACTGTTTGTCCTTTTTCTCTGGCATTTTCACGTGAATTTCTGGCAGTTGTACCTCGCTCCTAGTAGTGATTACATTTACCTGTTCTTTTGGATTTGTCACGTATTGCTAAGTAAAGTGCCTGGTTTCCTATTTGACAATTGCAGGGCTAACTGGCCAATCTGAATCTCCAGTTTTCTGATAGAAGCTTGTTGATTCTGATATTTTGTGTCCTGCCTCTCTATTAGTTTGTCAGTATTTTACATATACTGTTGGAACATCTCTCCCAAACTTGGTCTTCTCTCTTGCTGAGCATTGTTGGCATTACCATTGTTCTGATTATCAGACCACCTGAAATTTGGGTGTTGCCTCCAACCCGGATTGTATGTTTGTGAATATGGATTATCCTGGTGATGTGTATTATTCAGCATAAAGTTGACATGTTCTGAAGATGCCAATAACATACAATCTGATGTCGAGTGTTTAACCCCACAGTTTTCTCACATGATGGTTGCTTGGATGACATTCATTCTTTGCGTATGTGTTCTGACCAAGAGCTCCACTTGCTTTATCAATACAGCAAGTTGTGCATTAATAGCATCTGCCATTTGAAAGAAATAAATTAAGAAGAAAGAAAATAGTAATAATAATAATAATAAAAGAAATCAATAATAATAATAAAATTAAAAAAAAAATAAAACTAACACTAACAATTAATCTCAACTAATATTAAATAAGAATAGTCCTCGGCAACGGCGCCAAAAATTTGTTGTGAAAATAATGTGATTGCAAGTGTACAATATCGTAAACAAGTAATAAGTAGACCTATTGAGTGCGGATTATCGTTCCCACAAAGACTATCTTATTTAGATACTAGTTAAATTAATCATAATGCTAATTTATTGAAAAGAATTTGAATTGAGTTGATTTAAAAGATTTAAACTAAAACTATGAATTTAAGGAAATAATATAATAACTTATGTAAAAGCAAATAACAAGAATTTAAGAAAGAATGATGGTTAAAACGTTTGGACGAACGAATTCACATAGTTGTCATCTCTAATTACTCATCTCAAGATTTGTTCCTAAAGTTGTATTCGGTCGAATTCACGAATTTATCCTAATTTACCTTTCTCGAGTTCAAATTAGGTCTATCTAAATAAGTCAACTTAGGCAGTCAGAATGGTCCTTAATTAGATGCATTAATTCTCCTAAGAATTCAATCAAGACCGCAGCAATAATAAAAGTGTATCTCTACCTTTTTATCTAATTGCCGGATTTTACTACGTGGTCTAGATTAATAATTTACTTCTCAGTTCATTACAATCCACGAGATCAATGAAATAATGGCCAATTATTCCAAGCATTAAGAGAAGAAGTAAAATCAAATACTTGAGCAATTTATAAGTCAAAACTTGATATTCGAAATTAAAGAATTAAAACAATGCTACATCGTTCATTCAAACTATGAATTTAGCTACTCATGATTCGGGAGAAAGACAAGATGAATACATAACCGGATGTTGAATAAAAGAGGAGAAAACGTTGAATATCTTGCACCAAGAGATCTTGATCTTCACGTTCTAATCTTCTTGATCTTGGCCGTTCTTCGTTTTATTCGTCGTTCTTTTTTTCATCTTCTCTTGTATTTTCTAAAGAATTAACCACCCTTATTTTGACCTAGGTTAGGTTTTTATATAGTATTTTACTAATTTAACAACTCATGTACATAAAAAGACAAAAAAGGCCATGACTGAAATTAAAAATAAACCAAAAAAACCCAGACGCGCTGTCTGCGCATTGCCGCGGTCACACCGGCATACAAATTACCAAATTTGGTTCCAATCGTCAAATTGCACACTTGGTCCTCCAAGGTTCAACATATATATGGTTTGGTCCTTTTCCATAATTTGTCTTGTTGTCCTTTTTAGTCTTCTTATTTGTATTTTCAGTCTTTCAGCTTTGGATTTTGTCCTCTTTAGTCCTCTAATTTTTTCTTTCATTTCAATTTAGTCCTCTTTTATTTGCAACCCAAGTTCAACTTTTGGTTGTTTGCAAGTTGATCTCCATATCCAAGTTTTCGTACGCCTTCAGTTCCTATTTGCCTATTTTGCTTTGTTTTTCTCCAATTCCATTCGATCTCGAATTTTGACCTAAAACAATTAAATCAACACACAATTAAGTAAAAAATTACTTTAGAGTACTTACAATTGTTCACTTTTAATAGTCCAAATAAGTGTAAAATCACACTTATCAATACTGTGTTATGATTTTATGTTAAAGCATAACATTTGTGCTCACCTAAGTATGTGTTTGATAATAATGTGCTTCCGATACTATTATATATGCTTAACTTGTTTGCTATCTTTAATCATATAGTATTGTTATTAAGATATGCTTATCTTGTTTGCTATGTTTAACAATATGGTATTCTTATCTATGATACTGTTATTTTGATATTTATATAAATGTGATTCTGATATTATTTTATATGATACTATTTTATTAAGATAATTATATTATGATACTATTCTTTTGTTAGATTAGATTTTTCTATTTTGAGCGTGTGTAATACCGTCATTATTTACAAAGATGCTGATATTAATGTAATTTTTATATTAATATAATAATATAATTCTGATACTGAAATATTAAGATATTTTTATCTGTGATACTGATATATTAAGATGCTGAAATACTATTTTTAACAAGATATGTATTGCGAGATATTGTTATTAATAAGATATTGTTTGTGATACTGCTTTTGTTGGGAATTGAGTCCAATTTCTTTATTGCCCCCACAAGATCCTTGTTTAGGAGAAAAAATAACGAGACAGAAAAAATATAAAATATAAAAAAATTTATGGACTGTAAAAGTTTTCACTATATAAAAATTCGTTACAATTATCTAGATTTCACTCACCCAAATTCTTCAATTATCTTAAGAAAAATAATATTTTAAACTTTACAATACCCACAAAATTCTACTCTTTGTACAACTCACAAAGAGAACAAGAAAAACAACTAAGATGCTAGACTTACAAATTTTCTCTCACCCTCAAGTTACATATACAACAGAGAATAAATTACGTCAATTTATAGTTAATATATGGCCTAAATTTCTTCTAATTTTGAATTGTCAAAGTGTCCAAGATTTAGAAATTTATTCAATTTTAGTCACCAAATATTATATAATATAATATCACATATTTTCCTTTTCAACAATTAGTGCATCTTTTGATTTTGGCAACTTTTGAGAAAATATCCCAACAATCTTTTCGACAACTCTTCATCTCAATACTTACGAAAAAATTCATAAACATTGACAATCTCAATTCTCAAAATAGATAATTAACATACTCAATTATATTAATATAATCACTTAGAAATAAGAATTTTAATAATTTCTTTGGCTCATGTCAAATAAATTTTCTGAAAAAGTATGGTGCAACTCCCTTGCTTGACTTACCTACAAGTTTATCAACCGTCGAGCAGTCAATTGAACATGCTCCACCATTTGGAAAATTTTTCCTCACGCGACCAGGTTGTCAACATTTCCAATAAGATACTTTTCTCTTCAAAATCTTGTGCAGTCCAGACTAAATCAAAAATATCATTGATTTGTACTTGCTACAAGCCAAAATTGATTTTCTCGTTAAATTTCTCCACGTCATATTTAATAGGTGTATCTTCTCTGTGCGCAACACTCCAAGCAACTTGACGCTACGTACTACTGTTGGAAATTAAGATCAGTTTATTTATTACCCATAAGATCCTTGTTCAAAAGAAAAATAACGAGACAAAAAATATAAAAATATAGAAAATTTTATAGAGTGTCAAAGTTTTCACTATATGAAAAATTGTTACAGTCATCTAGATTTCATTCACCCAAATTCTTCAAGTATCTTAAAAAAAACAATATCCTAACGTCAAGTCACATGTACAAAAGAGAATAAACCACGTCAATTTATAGTTAACGTATGACTTAAATTTCTTTCAAGTTTCAACTGTCAAAGTGTCCAAAATTTAGAAACTTGTTTAATTTTAGTCACCAAAATATAATTTAATATAATATCATATCTTTTCATTTTCAACAATTGGTGCCTCTTTTGATTTTGACAACTTTTGAGAAAATATCCTAATAGTTTTAAATACTGTTTAGATACTGTTTTCTATGATACAATATCAAACAACACACATGAATGTGTAACAATAACATCCTAAAACACATAAAAATGTTGATGTATGTGAAACAAATGTTACTTTCTTTTATTCGATAAAAAAATGAATAAAAAACAATTGTGTTTCTATATATTAAAAAACAATATCTCCATAAAAAACAACATAATTCAAGAAAAATAAGAGAAACTATTCATAAAAATTGAATCACGTACAAAATAACATTCAAGAAGCAATTGTGTTCCAAAAATTTGTAATCCAATGTTTGTCCAATACTTCTCAGAATTATTGTCATTATCTGATAACAATAGCAGATTATCAAAATTTAAAACTTTATCTTCTACATAATGGAGAAGAAGAAGAACACATTATTATCATTCACGAAAACAGTGGAAAATGTTTGTGTGGCCGGTGGTGAGTTGCGAAACGCTGGCAACGAGGTGCAATAGCCGACAGAAGGCTCGGAAGAAGATGGTGGCCTTGCTGCTGAAGTTTAAATCAAGTTTAATTCTAACTAATTTGAGTCGAAATTAACTGAAATATGATTGAAGTAGTACGACTTAATAGTAACTTTGAAAAGTATTTTAACATAATTTAGAACAAATAATATACGAATGATTTATAGGTAATTTCTCCAAAATAAAATAAAATAAATTAGATGCTCTCGCTTTATCCCCATATGTTGAACATAAAATAATAAAAAATAAAGTACCTAAAAGTATTTAATCACGACCGTTCTCTTATACGAGAATTAAAAAATGCTTAAACATCCGTGTGTCATCACGTCTTCAATTTCTCTCCTCACATAATCATCTCTTCCAAAATCTGTTGACCGCTTCAATCTATCTATCTGATTTGATTATCTCTCTCAACCGATAATTTATAAACTCACTTCTTCAATCTATCTCTCTCTACCGATTATTTTCAAAATATATTTACCGCCTCAATCTATTATCACCGACTGTATGGAGGTTTTCTTCGGTACAGAGATAAAAAAAGTACTATGTGTGTCACTACGTATTTATTTTCTTCCTTCATAAAATCATTCCTCCAAAATTTGTCGAAAGCTTCAATCCATCTTCCTACATTTCCAAATATGCTCAATTCCTCAATCCATCTTTCTTAATTGATCATCTTTCTCCACCGATCATCTCCAAAATCTATTCACCGCCTCAATCTATCATCATAATAAAGCATATAGTCGAATTCCACTACAATAAAGCGGTATACTAGTTATAATCACCGACCGTAAGGAAGTTTTCTCTACTATGGACAAAAAAAAGTAGTATGTATGTCACTACGTCTTTATCCACTCAAACCAAAACCCATATATCTCTCTCTCAATTTTTCAATTTCTCCATATTCTTCAAAGTCAACCCCCCTCTGATAGAAGATAAAATATTGAAGGAATGAAGGTTTTGTGTTATATTTTCTTGAATGAAAATAGAGTACAATGCTGGATTATACAACCCGGAGATCCAAAAAAAAAAAAAAGGAATTTACAACAAAAAGAAAGGACACATGTTCTATCTAGAATGACCCAAAATTAACAGAAATGAGATGACAATTTAATCAAGATTAGGAAATATTAATATGGTTTAACATCCCCCTCAAACTTATTGGGCGAGGAAGTACAATAAGTTTGTTGCGAAGTTTATGAAAGTGAGCAGCAACTAATGGTTTCGTTAAGCAATCTGCGAGTTGATCAGCTAAACTGGTGAAAGAGAGTGAGAGGGATTTGTTGGTCACTCATTCGCAGACAAAATGATGATCTATTTCTGCGTGCTTCGTACGAGCACGCATCACAGGATTGGAAGCCAAGTAAATGGTGCTCATGTTGTCACAAAACAAATTAGGCGGTGTAGGCAGAGGAAAACTAAGTTCAGCTAGCAATAATTCAGTTATGATACTTCAGGAGCCCCATTGGTGAGTGCACGATATTCATATTCGGTGCTCGAATGGGATACCACCTTTTGTTTTGATGAAGACCAAGAAACTAAGTTATTACCCAGAAAAATGCAGTAGGCGTTGGTGCTTCGTCTGTCATTGGGACATGACGCCCAATATGCGTCTGTATAGCAAGTGAGAGTATGATCTTGGTTGGGCAACAACAGTAAACCCAAGTGACCAATCCCCTTTAGATAGCGAAAAACTCATTTGGCTGCTTGCATATGGATAGTGGTAGGGGAGTGCATGAATTGGCACAACTTATTGATGGAGAGTCAAATATCTGGTATAGTGAAAGTGCAATACTGCAATGCCCTGACTATGCTGCAGTATTCAGTAGCATTTTCCAAATGATCACCATCATGAATAGACAAAGTGCCGAGAACCAATAGAGCGTGGATTGACTTTGAATTGAGAAGACTAGTTTTTGTTAAAAGGTCACGAATGTATTTGGCCTGATTGAGGTGAAGACCAGTGGATGAGCGATGAACCTCCATACCAAGAAAAAAATGAAGAGGGCGGCCAAGATCATTTATAGCAATTGCGAATGGAGATAAGCAAGCAGGCGTGAAATAACACTAGAGCATGAACCAGTAAGTATAATGTCATCAACATAGACGAGTAAAAAGAGGACAACCAAGCCAGACCAATAAAAAAAAAGAGAAGCATCTGCTTTTGAAGCGACAAAGCCCCATCATGTGAGAGCATTGTTGAGTTTGAAGAACCATGCGCGAGGCGATTGTTTGAGTCCATAGATAGACTTGGACAGCTTGCAAACATGGTGAGGATATTGAGGATCAACAAATCCTTGTGGCTGGCTCATATACACAGTCTCAGTCAAGTCACCATGAAGAAAAGCGTTTTGG